>VZQC01010785.1:649654-736566 GCA_009823505.1 Rhizomys pruinosus | reverse complement strand
ATACATACACTCCACACATAAATCAAAGTTACAAAAATCTGAAATAAACTGTTAGGTTAATTCCAAAGCAATTTAGAGAATCTACATTTTTAACAGTGAAGGTTGCATGCAGGTAAAAGAAGTATAACTTTACATTCTCTTGTTTCTAGCCATATGAATATTAGCTATTCCTACATGATAGAATACACCATAGGGATTACTAAGGATACCATTATGAATGTTGGTTAGCATGTGACCAATAAGACGGAAACATATTATTACACAAATAATGTTTTTAACTTGTTAATAATAATCTTTTGTGTGGTGTGGTGGCCTTAAGTCTCCAAAAGGAAAGTATAAACAAGAAAACTTGTCTTTTTTTTTTTTTTTTTTCTTTTCGAGACAGGGTCTTCCGCCTATTTTGGAATAAAATAAAATCAAATGGGAACAAAAAAAGAGAGGAAAAACCTATTCAAAGAACTGACCAAAACAGTAAACCTGTGCACCAAAAAGGTCATAAAAGAAAGAAAAAAAAGATACAAGACAGGACTTGTGTATGACAGAATCCATGAGCTCTGACGGGAGGACGGGGGGGGGGCATGAGGGGTGGGCATGGATAGGGGAATGAGTCTAAATTTGATTAAGAAATATTGTAGGAAATGTGCTCAATAAAAAAAAAAAAAGACAAATAAAGTTGCCGGGCATGGTGTCGCACGCCTTTAATCCTAGCACTTGGGAGGCAGAGGCAGGCAGACCTTTGTGAGTTCAAGGCCAGCCTGGTCTACAGAGTGAGTTCCAGGACAGCTGGGGCTACAGGGAGACCCTGTCTCAAAAAGAACCCCCCTTAAAAAAAATTAAATTTTTAAAAAGTAATATATTTGGGAATTTTTTTTTAATGTGTGTGAGTGTTTTGCCTACATGTATATAAGGGTACCCATGCTGTGCAATGTCCAAAGGTCAGAAGAGGGCCTCTGATCCCCTAGAAGTGGAGCTGTTGCTAGTTGCCAAGTAGGTGCTGGGAACCAAACTTGGATCCACTGGATGAAAGGCCAGTGTGCTTAACCACTGAATGATCTGTTCAGCCCTACTTTTCTTAAACAGAAAACTGTTAAGCTCCATACTAGACCTACTGATTAAAACATTATGGGGGCTGGAGAGATGGTCTAGTGGTTAAGAGCGCTGACTGCTCTTGCAGAGGACCCAGGTTCGATCCCCAGCGCCCACATGGTGGCTGAGAACCATCTGTAACTCCAATTCCAGGAGAACTTCAGTTCCAGGGGAATCCGACACCACCCTCTTCTGACCTCCGCGGCACTGCACTATATACGGGTGCACAAACCTACATGCAGACAATACATTCATACAAATAAATGAATAAATAAATAAATAAAAAACATTATGGGGGCAGGCCTGGTGGGGCACACAGCTTATCTCTACACACAGGAGGTAGAGGAGGCCTGTGAGACTGAGGCCAGCCTGGTCTACATAATGAGTTCCAGCCACCCCCAACCAAAAGAGAATAGCTTTGCAATTAAAAACACTGTCTGTTCTTACAAAGAGGACCCAGGTTTGATTCCCAACACTCACATGGCAGCTAACAACCATATAATACAGTTCCAGGGCAATTTCACAACCTCTTCTGACCTCCACAGGCACTGCATGACAATGGCACACTTACATACATGAAGGCAATATACTCATATATACAATAAAACAAATATTTTTTAAGAAGACATTATGGGGCTGGAGAGATGGCCTAGCGGTTAAGAGCGCCGACCGCTCTTGCAGAGGACCCAGGTTCGATCCCCAGCACCCACATGGCGGCCGAGAACCGTCTGAAACTCCAATTCCAGGAGAACTCCAGTTCCAGGGGAATCCTACAACATCTTCTACCTCCCCGGCATTGCAACGACACGGGTGCACAAACGTGCATGCAGACAATACATTGCATACACATACGAAATAACGTAAAATTAAAAATAAAAAAAAAAGAAGACCATTGATGGAGAAGAGATCCCAAAAGATAATTTTGTGTTAAACAAACCTTCCAAAGGAGTCTCATAAATGGTAAGGTTTGCAAATCATTGATTTAAGCCTTTTAGATTTCTTCTGGGATATTTTGAAAGCCCTGACAAAGTCTAACTGGCTAAGCTATCTCAAATGAACTAAAGGGTTCCACCTACCTACCAAGTACATAAGGCATAAACAACCCTCTTTCAATTCTTTAGGGAAAGCAGCCACTGAGCTTTAAGCTAACATAAGTAGAAGTCTAAGCATTGCTTATGTAACAGTCAAGCAGCAGTTTCTTCACAACATTCATAAACTTCATCAACATTTTTCCTTCGAATTATTTAAATAGGACTGTTTATAATACTTTTACCTAACACACTGCCTGAAAGAACCTACATTAAACCATAAAAAGAGTCTGTCGCCAGGCGTGGTGGCTCAACGCCTTTAATCCTAGACTTGGAGGCAGAGGCACAAGGTGAATCTGTTGTGAGTTCACAAGACCAGCTGGTTCTACGAGTGAGTTTCCAGGACCGCTGGGGGCTACAGGGAGACCCTGTCCTCAAAAAGACAAAAAAAAAAAAAATGGTCTCAACCTATTAGTAATTCTACTAAGCATCATATACTTCCCTATATGAAGTAACAGTATGGTTTAAAAACAACAACAAAAAAAAATCTGGCATTTTGTCATACAGAAATCACTTTAAGACTAAATTATAAAATTAATTCAATAGTATACTATAGTCAAGTACATATCACAAATTCACGAAATCATATCCTTTGTGACATAAATTTTTACAATATTATTTTTTCTATTTTAATACATTATGCTTCATATGGAGCTACCTGTGCACAACTCTTTTCTCTCCTACCAGACTGTACATGACTACTGAAAGCTATCACTCCTATCTATGTCTAAAGCTAAAGCACATAGCAGGTGTTGCTCAGTTCTTAGTGAGCAGTTACCATACTCCATTTAGTAAAACAGATAATGGGTGATGCAAAGATAACATGGATATATGTTCCCTATGTCTGTGGGGCTTACATACTAAATAAATGAATATCAGAAAACTTCAGTGAACATCGGAGGGCAATCTACATATCTGGCTTACCAAAATGATAGCTAAAACAAGATAGCTTTCTTCAAAGATGTATCCTACTCTTGATCTTCTGAATTAGGTTGCCATGTAAAGTCTTTTTTCTTTTTTTTTCTTTGAGACAGGGTCTTCCTTTAGTCCCAGCTGGCCTAGAGCTCACTATGTAGACCAGGCTTGCCTTGAACTCACAGATATCCGCCTGCCTCTGCCTCCCCAGTGCTAGGATTAAAGGCGTGGGCCACCATGCCCGCTTAAAGATGGTTCTTAGTTGCCATGTCCGTGCTGGGAATTGAACCCAGGTCCTCTGCAAGAGCAGTCAGTGCTCTTAACTGCTGAGCCCTCTCTCCAGTCCCCTTCCCCCCTTTTTTTTAAACTACTCAAACTGGAATGCTACCAGAAACTAATGGGCAGCAGACAGATATAAAACTTCTGGTTTTGCCTATAACAGTCCTATTTGCAACAAATTGAATTGCTAATAATGTTCCAGTTGAAAAACCTTACAAGAATGAAATCTACGACCTAACTACTCTCACCAGCACCATGCTTTCCAAAGTTTTAAACGTTAAGTGCTAACCCTGAATTTCAGCCGCAGTCTAGACTCTCTCCTCCTTCATCCATTTTTCTGAAGGGGCTTTCATCACTCACATCTGTTTCTCCCATGACTAAGTAATCCGTCCAATTTTCTTAAAATCAACCCTGAAAAACAAATACAATATTCATCTAGTAATTTATGACTCAGTTATTACTTTTAAGGAGTAGCCAAATCTTTAGTTCTTTAAGCAAATAATCTTTAACTTTAAAAAATATGCTTATTTATGTGTCTATCAGTGTGTGTGTATGCCACGTGGTGCAGGTACCCATGGAGGTCAGAAGAAAATGAGATTCCCCTGGAGTTGAAATAAAAGGCAATTGTGAGCTGCCTGACATGGGTGCTGAGAACTGAACTCAAGTTCTCTACAAGAGCAGTAAGTGCTCCTAATCACTAAGCCATTTCTCCAGCCCCAAAATCTTTCATTTTTTTAACCACTTTGATTGTTAAACTGCTTTGCCACAAAACAGAGAAGGAAATATATATAGTCATTTGCTGGTGCTTTAAAGCTATAAAAATAGTTTTCAATGTGCAGAAGAAAACAAATGTGAAATTATAACAAAGAATACTGTATGGGGATACTCTATTTTTTTTTTTTAAACTACCCTCTGAAACAGTTACCATTTACCTTGTCAATGGGGAGGGAGAGGCTAGGACTATTCCGTCAAATTAACAATACAAGTATGTACTGTTTATGAACTCTCCAACCTATAGACCCTTTGCCAGGGAGAGGGTTTCCACCGGGAAGTAAAGAGAACAGTAAGACTCTTACACTCTGGAGTTCTTTGAATACTGCAATACTAGCTTATGGGAAAAGAAACTACAAAAGTGGCTAGACAAAGGAAATGCTGCTGAGGAAAATCCTTCATGGTATTAATTACATAAGAAACAGCCCTGAATGGTTGAGCATACAAATCTGAAGTTGTGTTCCATTTATATAGTATACACAAGGCAAATACTACAAGATTTGTTTTACGATAAAACCAATAATCACGACAGCCCTTCTGCTGTCTACACTAGTCCCAATCATGGCTTAACCCTAACATCCGTGCTTCCTCTACTGACCATATCAATCATTACTATTTTTCTGCTTCAACTCTATTTTTGGGAGAGGCCTATCTTTCTTAAATTCAGTTTTTGAGATTTTTCTTTTTTTTTTTTTGAGATTTTTCATACAATATAATTTGGTGGTATTTAGATCCCATCCCCTATCCACATCTCCCCTTACTGACCTCCCACCCAATTTAACTCTATTACATATACCATATGTGAGTGTGTATGCGTGTCTGTGTGTGTATGGTATATGGCATATACACATGGCCTAGAGTTTAATTTGTGTCCCCAAATGCCCTTCGGTGTGGAGCCTTGGTTAACCTACTCAAGAGTCCCATGCTTGAAAGAGACTGTGGCCGCTCCTCTCAGCAGCTATCAGTTACCACAATTTCCTTAGGTGGTGTTGGAGCTTCTTAGCCATTTCCTTGTGTCTATGCTGGGATTTTTTTTCTGGTTTGAACTTTCATGGGACATACGCATGCTGTCACCACTGCTGGGAGTTCATGTAAGTAACTTCCAGCTGTCTGGTCCTTCTGGTCATCCACCACCTCTGGCTCTCACAATCTTAAAATCTTTCCACTGGCCTCTTCCACAAGGATCCCTGAGCCTTAGGGAACAGAAGTTTCATACAGATGTCCTATTCAGGTATAAACTCTGCAGCCTCTTGTTCTCTGAACATTAGCCAGCTGTGGGTTTCTATGTTAATCACCATCTGTTGCATAAAGAAACTTCTCTGGTCAGAGTTGAGAGATGCATTAGTTCTGCTAAGATGAGGTGTGTGCTGATCAAGGATGGGATAGGATCTCTGTGACCCAGGGGTGTCTGAGAGTTAAGATGGTAGGGTACTAGGGAGTCCCAGGGAAGGAACTCCAACGTCAATTGTACTTTAAATGAAGATGCAGAAATGTATGCTTAGTCATACATTCAAATTCAATCCAAGTGGCTATGACCAAGGTCAAGGCCTCTATTACAAACTTTTCCATCACTTAAAGTGACAGAGTACTGGTCGCTATACTGCTTGTGTTAGGTACTAAATAAAACATATACAATAACTTTCTTATGGCAGTTAATCTAATTGGAAACGTATATTCATTCTCTCCCCCTCAAACATAATATTCACGCACATACAATTTTACACACTAGCTGAAGAAATACAAGAAAACTGACAAAATAGTACCAAAACTTAGAACAGTTAACAGTGATAACAGTAGTAAAGATAGTGAAGAAAAAAAAAAAATCAAAGCTGGGAATAATACCCAATAAACAAAGTAGACTACTCCATCCATCATTGCCAGATAAGAATTGATTATCATTAAAAAGTACTCCACGTCAAATGACAGCCTCTAAGAAGCACGGCAAAGTTAAATCTTCTGAATGATTATCCCTAATACCTAGTGCCGTATTTGTTAGTTCTGTTCATCTAATTATGTCTGGGCTGTTAGACAGAATGTGAACTCACGGAGGCAAGTAATTTTTACAGCTAAAAGTCATCTAAAGGTCATTCAGTCTAATTCTATTTCAAAAATGAAAAAATTGGGGCTGGAGAGATAGCCTAGCGGTTGAGAGCACCGACTGCTCTTGCAGAGGACCCGGGTTCGATCCTCAGCACTCACATGGCGGCTGAGAACCGTCTGTAACTCCAATTCCAGGAGAACTCCAGTTCCAGGGGAATCCGAGACCCTCTTCTGACCTCCACGGCATTGCACGACACGGGTGCACAGACCTACATGCAGACAGTACACTCATACACATATAAAAATAAATTTTAAAAAAATGAAAAAATTAAGGGCCACAAAGTCTCACAATTTCTTTGAAGCCTCAGAAAACTCATCTTTTGACTATGCAAAGTAATGTGTGAATAATTTGCTTTTTATATACATTTTAGAGATTTATTTTATTCTAACTTCATTAAGTCTCCTTACACATTTATGGCTTGTAAAAACTAAGTATACAAATTCATTGCAGGACAAACTGTGGTTCAAAAAACTCTAATTCCCTAATATGTAATTCCCTTCCATATCTATCAATACTAGATCTGTCTAATCAACTTCCTACCTAGGAGGGTACCCCTCATAACTGCCAGGCTTATGAATAGAAATCTCATGCAAGCCAGACCAATACCTCTATATCCCAAGAATCTAAAATTTTGAACTGGAAGAACTATGACAATGATGAAAATAGCAGGGCTAGAGGGATGGTTCAGAGGGTAAAGGTACCTGCTGCCAGGACTGATGACCTGAGTTCAATTCCCAGGACCCACATAGTAGGAGGGAACCAACTCCCAAAAGTTGGCTTCTGACCTCCACATGTGTGCCATGGCACATGTGTAGCCCCCACACACAAAACAAATAAATGTAATTGAATTTTTAATTTAAAAAACAGTAGTAGCTAATATTTATTTAATGCTCACTACATGCCACATTAACTGCTCTAAGCACACTATACAATTCATCCTCCAGCAATCCAATGGGATTTTACAAATATTGCAAGAATGCAGACCTGCATAATCTGGGTCCAAAAATGTATACTGTTTCTCAAAGATAAGTAATATTGGTGATAACAATGTCACTTGCTGCTATGGTTCCTGACCCTGACTATTCAACCCTTCCCTGAAGTCTGTGAGATCACCCCCAGAGCTCCTTAAAGCAGCTATATTCGTTTTTGACACTCAAAATCAACAAAATAATCTATTAAATATAACATAAGGCCTCATTTTTAGAAAACTGATGTAGCTGAAAATTAAACCTGTACCACAACTAAATCACTCCTTTACATATTTTGAAGGAATCGTGCACAAAAGGAATCCATAATGCCATTTACCTTAAGCAAAAATTTGTACTGACTTACCACGCCAATGGGATAAAAGACGGTAGAACAATAGTTATGATGAACCTTAGATACCATATAGTTTGCAAGTCACTCAATTAACAGATGAAGTTCAACAGTAAAGCTCAGAGCCCTGAAGACAACCAGCCATAGAGGGCTTATGCTGTTTTATTTTAGATCAGTTACGTTGGACAAGCCACTTAATTCCAAAATCCTTAGTTCTGTCATCTGGAAAGGAGGTATTAGCACTTACATATCTTACTGCTAAAATAAACTCTTACAGTCTCTACTACATTTAGCAAAGACCCACCCTAGCTCAACACACTCATCAGCATACTCTCAATGTTTACTACAGACTCACATTTTTCTAGACCACCCTATAAACTCTTGGGCCTAACATTCAAAGTTACCTGGGATCTGACATAATGCTATGTTTTGCTCAATTTAATCTCCAACCTCAATTTTTCTTCAACCACTTACCAAGTATTTACTGAGTATCTTCTATGTTTTAAAAAGCATCCAGCAGCCAGGAGTAGTGGAGCACTCCTTAATCCCAGCACTCAGGAGGCAGAGGCAGGTGGATTTCTGTGAGTTCAAGGCCAGCCTAGTCTACACAGTGAGTTCCAGGCTAGCTACAGGAAGACCCTGACAAAAAAAAAAAAAACACAAAAAAGAAAGAAAAAGAAATAAAGGATGTCCATGGAGGTAGAGAGATGGCTCCATGGCTAAGAGCACTAGTTGCTCTTGCAGAGGACACAGACTTATTCCGCAGCACCCACATGATGGACTGACTTAACCTCCACGACTCCAGTTCCAGGGATCCAAACACCCTCTTCTGACACTCTTGGGGACTGGCTCTAACACTGGTAGGTCACTTACATACATGAGGCAATACATCTCATACACATTATAAATAAAATAATAATGAAAAAAAAATTTTGTTTTTTCTTTTTTTTTTTTGACCGGGCGTCTACCTGTAGCCTCGGCTGTCCTGGAACTCACTATGTAGATCTCAGGCTGGCCTTGAACTCACTGAGATCTGCCGCCTCTGCCTGCCAGAGTGCTAGGACTGAGGCATGGCACGCCATCTAGGCGCTGGACATGCTCAAATCTATTTGCAACAACAGTAAAATGTACAACTCAAATTTGGCAAGTCCAAAGTGGGGGGGTGCCTGCATTTTGAGTCCTAGAACGCGCTAATGTCAAGATGGAATGAAAGACTGACTCCATTAAGTTATCCTCTGATCCCTTACAGGTGTGCAGTGGGCATGAAGCACATCCACACATAACGCTATATTTTTCTTTTAAAAAGCAGCTCAAATTGTTCCCTCTCTCCATGAAGCAGACTCTATATATCACAAAGTTTTCTTTCACTCTTCTCAACTACACTAACATTAACATCTTTCAGATGTGCCTTGATGTCCATCAGGTTGTCTTAATCCAATTGTTTTTGTTAACTTTCCCAATAATATGCATGATTTTTACTGATGATTTATTTTAAAATTTCATGAAATCAAGCTGGAGAGATGGCCCTGAGCAGTAATAGAGCCACTGGCTGCTCTTGCCGAGAAGATCAGGTTTGAATCCCAGCACTCAGATGGCAGCTAACCAACTGTGCCATAGCCACTCCGTTCCAGGGGATCCTGATGCCCTCTCTCTGTCTTCCATCGGACATAACACGGTTGCACATTGAATTACATGCGACAGTACACTCCTATACGATAAGTAAAAATAAATCTAAAAAAAGTTTTTCATGAATCGAGTATAGAGGAGAGAATGTACTGAGTAGCCCAAGAGTTACTGTGCACACAGGTGGGCAGAAAATTACAGGTCTTTGTGTTGAAAAAGAAACAGACTCATTCTCCATTCAACAAATTTTACCAAGCATACACATTATGTGTCCAGGCACAATTCCATGTACTTGGAATACATTAATAAAACAAGCAAAGACAATTAGAGAGATTATGTCTTAACAGGAGAAAAAAATTCTAAACAAACTAGGATCCTTTCCCAACAATGTCTTATATGCTTAAGGTAACAAACACTCAGATAAAATATAATGTGCCAAAAAAAAAAAACAGCACCAACGAAAATCAAAGACCTGCTAAAAATAGAGAATCTAGAACAGGCAAAGAACAAGTCAGAGAAGGAATGCAGCTCAGTGGTAAGAGTGCAAACCCTGGGATTCTATCCCAAGCACTGCAGGGAAAGAGAAGAGCCAAGCCAGACAGTTAGGTGATGAAAAAAACCAACTTCATAATAACCTAACAGTCTAAGCAAATATTATCAGTGTGCAAAATTATAAGATGTAAAATATTACAAAGATTCTAATAGATATAGGACAGTTCTGATGACAACGGATAATTCTGGGTTCTCTAAGAACCCTAAATATGAAAAATGGGAATTACGAAAATAGACTCATGACATCAAAGGGTTTGAATTCCTGCCCATTACTATCAATAAGACCTTTTAATTTTCTACATCTACAAAATAGAAAACCATAGCACCTCACACGGATGTCATAACTAGGACTAAGTGTAATCATCAACCAGAAAGAACTCAAATATTCAGAAACATATATGTGGATTATATACTCATTGCAATATTAATCAGCAATAAAAAGGAACAGATGAAATATGCAAAAATGGGGACAAATATTAACTGCATCATATTGAGCAAAAGAGGCTATACACAGCCGGGAGTGGTGGCTCACCCATTAATCCCAGCACTCGGTGAGCGGAGAAGCATTCTCTGTGAGTTCAAGGCCGGCCTGGTCTAGGCAGAGGTAGCCTCCAGGACAGCTGGGACTAAAGGCGAGACCCTGTGTCAAAGACAAAAACAAAAAAAAAAGTCTATACACATATACGTACCCTTCATTTACATGAAATTCTGCATAAGCAACCAAGCCAGTAGCCGCCTGAAATTAGACGTACTGAGGAATTAGCGACTCAGAAGCCAAAGGACAGCTCCTGACAGTAGAAATGTTTCTTCTCTTGAGTGTATACAGCTCTACAACGCAATGAACTCCTACACTACACAGGTACATACATTTTCTTGTATGTATAATTATACCTCCAAACAGTAATCAATGATGACTTGATATGGGGGTTTGGCTTATACATAAACATAAATTTACAGTATCTGAGACCAAGCACCATGAAGAGCACTACTGAGACCTAGTTACAGGAAGATGCCAACTGGCTGACCTTAGGTGAAAGGAAGGGGAAGAAACAGTAAAGCTGTTTCTATGTCCAAGGAAAAGGCTAAGAGGATGATGTGGTCAGCCAAATGTACCATGCCACTAGAGGCAAGCAATATTATCTAGGATACCTTATCAGGGCATCCTAAGAAGATAGCTCAAAATTGAGTCAACGACAATATAGGCAAAATTCTCACACAGCTCTAGACCTTAGATATAAACGCTGGGTTTGGTTTTTTTCCCTTTTTTTTCCCTAATTCAATTTTCATCCTGACGCTACGGCCATATTTATCTTTCACTGAAAATGTTAAGTCAGGCAATCAAATACCAAAGAAAAATGTGATTAAGTCACAACACAAAGTAGTAATAACAGAATAACATAATGAGGTTAGAACTCGAGCAGCCAATCAAAGGCTTAAGTGCATTTCCTGCAATATTAATAGTCAAAAGAGAAAACCAATCACAGAAACCTCCAGCTTGCTTTTGACAGTCACAGAAGCAAGGGAACCAATCCACACACGTCCGAGGTTGACAATAAGGCGGGACTGAAGGTTCATTGAAGAAATTCTTCAGGGTGCAATTACTATGAACTGCACACGCCGCAAGTAACAACACTCCGGAGTCATAAACACTTGTCAAGTCAGATGAAATGAGGTCTTAGGTAAATTTTAACCCATGGGAAGAAGGAGCAGCATCTCTGCTAAAAGATCCTGCATTGTCAAAATTACAGCTGTCAAAGTGGTCGCACTGAGTCCTCAACTAGTCGAGGACCAGCTCGGAAGCCAAGTCTCCCAGCTGTGCTGGCAAGCGCGGGGCAGGCTTTGCTTCCGAGCACTGGGGCTCCTTCCTAATGCCGCGCAAGCGAGCGGGGAGCGAGAGCGGGAGCAGGAGCGGGAGCGGGGCCGGGAGGTAAAGCCCGCGCGGCTGTCTAACGCGGCGTCCCGCTCGGGGAGTCGCTGCCCCGCCGCAGTGTGGCATCGCCAGGTCCCGCTGCAACCACCTCCTGCGGGGAGCGTGGGTCACCCCCCGGCTAGGAGGAAGAGGTCCGTTCTGCAAGCGCTTTACTTTCCCTACATCACTTCACAGGTAAGCAAATGCAAACAGGAATTGAAAAGTGGAGTGGACACATCCAGCCAAAGGGCCTCTCAGGAGGAACTGGCCGCGCACTGGGACAAGTCTCCACCAGGTAAACAGAGGCCGTGCGCTCGGGGCGGCCGGCGCAGCGCTGCGCCATTCCCGGCCGCCGCTTACGGCAGAGTCCCCTTACGGCAGCGTAAGCTGCGCCCAGAGCTAATCACAACACTGGGACGCAACAACATGGCGGCCGCGGGCGGGCGCTGCGCCGGCCCTGGGCTTTACGCTACTCCTCCGGCGTAGGGACCCGAGCGCGCAGCGGCAGAGGCGCCCTCCAGCGAGCGTAGAGCGCTCTGTGAATGGCGAGGCCCGACTGACAAAGGGGAGGGGGAGGAGGGAAGGGGGGGTAATAAACACTCGAGTCCCTACCGATTCCTCCTCCTTCTCCATCCCGGTGGGCATCTGGGGCACGGCCCGGTTGATGGAGACGCAGTCGTTGAGATCAGGCATGTCCTTGCCGCGGTAGATGGGCAGCGGTTTGGCGGCGTCCAGCGCCCGCGCTCGGAAGGAGAGTTTACTCATTGTCTCCCCGCCTCACAGGAACAGCCCGGGCGGCGGCGGCGGGGCGGGCGGGGAGGGGGGGAGCACTCCCGCCGCCTCCTCCACCTCCTTCCTCAGTGCAGCGCGGCCGGCCCGCTCCTCCTCCTCCTCCGCACTTTCCCCGGCCCCGGCATGGGCGCCCACCCCGCCCGATCACAGACCCCCGCCGCCCGCGGCCGCGTCCACACTCTAGATCCGCCGCTCGCCCGCCCGATCCGCTCCCTGCGCCATGGCCAACATGGCGGACATTACCACAGCGGCGGCGAGCGATCCCGGCAGCCCGCGCGAGAGCGCGCCCCCGCCGCGGGGACGCGCCTCTCCCTCCCTCCCTCCCTCCTTCCTCTCCCTTCCCCTCCCCTGCCTGCCCACCCACTCTCTCCGCAGCTCGGCCAGGCGGCCCGCGGGAGCGTGCTGGGCCCGGCCTCCTCGGCCGGCCGCTGCCGGGTGTGCCGCTCCCCCGCGTCGGCCGCCGAGTGGCTCGGCGCACAGCGCACCCCAGGACGGCGCCGGGGGCGGGAGGCCGAGCCCGGGGTCCTCCGGGCCGCCCTCGGGGCTGCACTTAGGTGGCGCCGGTGTCCTGGTCTCCTGGATGCTGGCGGAGTCGCGCCCCGGATTGGCGCATCCCAAGAGGTGCAGCAGGTCCGTAGGTCTGCCCACCCACCGGGACGCAGCCCGCCGCGTCTCGCGCCCCCAAGCCCGGGCTGCCCCAGCCCTCGTCCCCGCATCCTCTCCTAACTACTTATCCCAGAGAGCGCCCCAAGCAAGGCGTTCTGGCTCTTCCTCGCCGGGAAGATGCTCCCGGCAGCCGCGAGGGAGGGTTAATGGTTGAGACTGCAGGATGCAACAAGTGGACTTGCACCTGTCATCCAAGCTTCCTTAAGTTATTTGGTGAATGGTAGAATTTCTCTGCTTTAAAAAAAAAAATCCTTAAAGGTTCGACTTAAAAACTTCAGCCAGAGCAGCACATATTTACTAAGTGTGTAAAAAATAGTGTTACCAACTCAAAATAAAAGTTTATAAAGTTACTGCCTTCGTTCAAGTAGCTTTCTTGGTGATGGGATGTCAAGACCGGACCGTTAAAAAGATAACTAGCAGTAAGCTTTAAGAAAAGGGACGCTGTCATGATAAATAGTCCAAACAATGTAACTACTTGAAGAAAACTAAGTAGCCAACACACAAGACAGTCGTACAAGGTTGGTTGCCAAATGACATTTTTTTTTTTTTTTTTTTTTTGGTCTTTTTGAGACAGGTCTCCCTGTTCCAGGCTGTCCTGGAACTCACTCTGTAGACCAGGCTGGCCTCGAACTCACAGAGATCCACCAGCCTCTGCCTCCCAAGTGCTAGGATTAAAGGCGTGCACCACCATGCCCGGCTGCCAAATGACATTTACAGACACTTGATGTCTGTAAACACTGGTCAGAGAAAGGAGACAGTTTGGGTCAGAAGTACAGAAAGCTCTGAAAAAACGGGGAGAATCAAGTTGACTCAATTAACTACCAGCTATTGTTGACATAAACATCCTTTTTGCCCAGTTTCTTATTACAGATTTCTCAAAAAAAAAAAACCCACAAAGTAAAACGTTATCAATTTCTAATAATTCACAAATATCTTACCTAGCTCAAAAGTAGTTTGTTAAAGTCCCAACACTGAAAACATTGATTTCTACAGTCATGTCTTAGGTAACAAAGCTCTCACTCTTCATTACTATCTACCTTTTCTGAACGACCCCCCCCCCCGCTTTTTCCTCTTCTCTCTTTTCCTTTTCTTTCCATCTTCTCCTTTGAAAGCAGAATGGTGGATATGAGCTTCCTTGTAGCATCTAAATAATCTAACAACTTTGCCCCACCAACACTTGGAGCATTGTTCAGTGGGCTTGAGTGTTTCTCATCCACTATTATGGAGAATAATGCAAAGATAGTCACTTCTTGTAAGCAATACCTTTCTCAAGCGTGTTGGGTATGACCTGCTCTGAGTGCTACCTCTGGAGCAGTTCCAATCATCTGCAAGGGAGAACAAGATGTTCTGGGGGCGGGACGGGGGGGGGGCGGTCATTACTGGGTTCAAGCCTGAAAGGCAGGGGAAAGCAATGGTTGAAAAAAAAATGAGTCATCCAGGCCTTTTATCTGGACGCCCAGCTCTTCTCAGACTCAGAAATTATAGCTTTCTTCTAGTCTCTCTAGTTAATGTTACTCTCAGAAGAAATGTGAACATAGCACACCAGCTGTTTAGGGGTTTCGTATGTACATAATGTATGTATATGTATACACATACATATATAATCTCAAGCAGTTGAATTCACTTAGTTCTTACAGCTACATAATTCTTCCTGGAGGAAACTGTTGGTTCTGTCTTTTTTTTTTTTTTTTTTTTTTTTTTTTTTTTACTGTCTGTTTTTTTGTTTGTGCACCCGTGTCGTGCAATGCCGCGGAGGTCAGAAGAGGGTCTCAGATTCCCTTGCAGTAATTTGATATCCAAACTCTTTTGTTTATTGACCAGTCAGTGTCCAAAATTTCTGACCCAAGTTAACTAATAAAAGCCTCTAAAATTAGAACTTACAATCAATGGCAGGAACAATGCCTCTATTCTTTACTATATCCTAGTTTATACCTGCCCAGTGTATGCATCACATAGAGCGGGTATCTAGTATTTGCTGACAGGTACTCCACGAAGAAATTTAGCAACACTGACCCCATTGCACTTTTTCCTCCTCTTTCTTCCCCTTTTCTTTCCATCTCTCCTTTGAAAGCAGAATGGTGGATATGAAATTCCTGGTAGCGGTAGCATCTAAATAATCTAACAAGTTTGCTCCAACAGGTTGGAGCAAAACTTCCTGGTCTAGCATCAGACTTAGTCATTGCTGCTAAGATTTCTTTTATCTTCTGGCCTACGCTGCTCTTCAGATTCCTGCCTTCAGCCATCACAATTTTGGAACCAATTAGAACAACTAAAAGGAGTTTTGTTTTGCTGGGGTGTTTTGTTTTGTTTTGTTTTGCTTTGGTGTGTTTTTGAGACAGGGTCTCCCTGTCACCCCAGCTGGCCTGGAACTCACTCTGTAGACCATGCTGGCCTTGAATTCAGAGATCAGCCTGCCTCTGCCTTCCGAGTAATGGGATTAAAGGCAAGCACCACCACTCCTGGCTTGTCGGGGTTTTTGAGACAGGTTCTCACTATTTAGCCCTGACTGGCCTGGAATTCACAGAGGTCCACCTGCATCTGCTTCCTGAGTACCAGGATTAAAGGCATGTAACACCATTCCCAGTCTAAAAAGCTTTTTTAAAATTTAAAAATTCAAACATAGGAATAGCTTTTGCTACCATGTGTGCTTTGCTGTTGTTCATTTTACTTTGATCATGTAACAGATTTCTTCCCCAAAGCTCCCCTTTCTTCTTGCCCTGTAGGCAATGATTACAGAGCTAGGAATAAAACAGTTTGAAGCAAATAACACAATACGCTTTTCAACTGAGACACATTATGCGTTTTCTTCTAATTGAGTGTCTAGACCCAAATGCCTCTGTTTCACGTCTGGAAAGTAGTTTTTGTTTGTACACAAATACAATTTATCATAAACTTTATTTCTATTTGCTGAATACATTGTTAATGTTGAAGACATAAAGTATATTTTCAACTTTTGAAGTGAATCCTCATAGGAAATTTATCAATACTTGTTTCAAATGGTTGTGCAACCTGATAGCCTATTTCAGCCTATAAGTGCACTGAGTATAGCCATCGTAAAGTTAGTCTATTTCAAATATGCTGTTCCAATTCTGATGACAATCCTAGCAAATGTAATAGCTAAACACCAAGAATTAAAAGCAGTTGTAAAACCATATTAAATTTAAAACTATATATATATATAAACATATTCCATATATATTCATATTCCAGTTTTCACTTCCCAGTACCATAATCAGGGCTTCCAAATCTGGACAGGTTACTTCTTGAAAGCAGCCTTAAAACTATGAAACACCATTGTTATTCAATGATTTCAGAGTTTTGTAAATGTCACCTTCTTTCTAATTGACTATTACAGCAAAGCCATTTGCAAGTTAATTGGGTTGGTATGTGAACAGCATCTCCATCCCTCCCCCTTACATTCCTAGGAATGAGCCTACTACTAATAAAGCGTCCTTGTTTTCCATATGTAATGTGAATGCGGGAGTCTGCATTCATTGCAATCAATTGGAATCAGTCTTGCAGTTCCAGCACACTTTAATGAAGGCAGATATGAATCTTTTGAGAATCAGGGATAGAGATAGCATTAAGTGACATCAAGCATCTACTTTCACCTCTTCATTTGCCACAGTGGAAACAGGAGATGATAAAAAATCTGTAGCTGTGTCAGTCTCTGAGCAGCGTCTCTTCTCTCAGACCTGGTTGGAATCACAGGGTGCCACCTTGTGTATAAACTGACGATTTACTTCCCAGCTCCACAAAGGATCTGGAAAGCTCAAAAATAATCTTTATTAACCAAGGAAAACTGAGACACATGTAACTGAAGAAAACAAATTGGAAAACATGCAGCTCCGGAGAATCTACAACACTAGATTTTTTTAATCCTACCGACAGCCTGTCTAATTTGTTTCCCCACCCCTGACCGGAAAACACACCCAATGCCCCACACATGGAATAGATTGACACCACATACTGGGCTTTTGAATGGGGGTGGGGTGGGGGGGTATCAGAAATAATCAAGCCTCTTGTGATAGAGCTAATAGTTCTGACTTGGACAATTATCTGTCCTAACAAGGGAGCTACTTAGATTTAATTCAGGACTCTGGATTTCTGAGAGGCATTAAGTTCTACTCAGCTGATGATCCTACTTATTTTAGTATAGTGCATGAGTGATGTTTGAAAAAATGAATTTTTTTAAGGATAAAAGTTCTACGTTTAGCACAGTTTTTATATGACCTAAGCCACCATACATTTATGGAACTAGCAGGATCTTATTTTCAATAAGGAGTTAGAATGGAGATGCAGTAGCGTTGGTTAGAGCTCCTGTGCAAAGCTCAGCTCAAATATACTTGACTCCTCTCTCTCTCTCTCTCTCTCTCTCTCTCTCTCTCTCTCTCTCTCTCTCCCTCCCTCTCTCTCTCCCTCTCTCTCTCCCCCTCTCTCCCTAACTTGCTGGCACCTCTCAGACCATTATCAGGCTCAGAGCATGGAGGTCTATGGGGTGGAAAGTGTTAGTTGAGTGGACTCCATTGTTAGGAAACCTAGGCTCAGTTATTTAAATGTGGCTCCCCCCCCACCTAGTTTTTTAACACCTCCACTAACAAAGAGCTGATGTTTACAATTCATAAGCACAGATTTGTGAATAAAGTATGCAGCTGTAATCCTGAATTCAAGAAAATGGTGAGTTGATTTAATAAGATCTATGCCTTGTTGATCTTATTCCTGTTGTCCCCTAGAACAAAACAGCTCGTTTCCTGTGGCATTACCATATTGAAAGCCCCCTGAATCGAAACGTGAATTGTCAGGAGGCCAAGAGGAAAGCAACTTTGTGTCTCCAAATCAAAAGGCAGGTTTATTTGCCTTTCATCAGTTATTACAGGTGACTTTTGCCAGGCAGGAAACAAACCATTGAAAGAAAATACATCAGTTATTTACATTTGTACTGCCTGTGCCTAAGCTACTCGCCCTGTTTCCAAAAGAATTTCATGTGGCTTTTGAGGGTAGCTAGCATGCATTAGGATGGCATTTGGATTATAATATCCTAGCATCACAAAATGAGGAAGCATATCAGCTTCACAGTTCGTGATATCCGTTAGATAATATGATTGCTCAGAATTGGTCCCAATCAGAATGTTCAATAGTTTCCATAAGCAAAGCAATTAGTGAGACAATCTCAACAGTATCTTTACAACAGGCACAACAGGACATCCTAGTGCTGTGTTTTGTAGTGACCCTCCATATAAGCTATGTGGCCCAGCACAACCTAAGATTATTATGGGCCTGGCTATCTGAGCCATGCAGATCTAAGGATTTGGGCGAACACCATGGCCCCAGACAATCCTTCAGGAACGATGTTTTTCTCTTTGCTGTTTCTTGATAAAAAGGATTGAGAGTTCTAAATTAGGCTGTGTTCCTTTTACCTGAAGCTTGGCTTTTCTAAATGCCTAATTAGACTTGAATGCCTCAAATAACCATATTAAATGGGATAGAGTTAACATTCTTTTGTGAAAAGAAAAGAGTTTAACAAGTACCAATTCCTCCAGGCTAAAGAGAGGGCCAAAGGTAATCTGACCTTTGAATAAACAAGGTAAGCCTTGCTACCTCTGATTGGGTGTTGTTGGGGGCTGGGAACCAGGAAGAAGCTTACTTGCCCTGGCCAAGGCCCTTCAATATGGTCTTGAAGGAACTGACTTCGGAGTACCCACTTTTGAGTTACTCTCCAAATCCCCCTCTTCTGCACATCTCCAGTCTAGCAGTTTTTGCAGCATTGGGCATTCCCTCTAGGGCTGATACTCAGGTGCCTACAGGTGACTTAGACCTTCCATTTCCAGATAACAAAAGTAGACCTGCAAAGACAAACATTGTGAACAATGATTCAAGGACTGGTTTTTGCTACCATATTAATGCCCTTCCTGAAGGCTCTACCCATCATTATGGTGCTCTCTCCTACTACTTCTCTATCATGTGGAGGAAGTGATCTATGTAGTAAGTAAATTGCAGCCCATGCATGAAATTGTTTTGATTATCTGAAGTGTCCTTGAAGGCAAGTGAGATAAGTCAATAGATTGAGACATGTATATGTATATGTGGTATGGGTGTATGCATGTTCACATTCCTGTGTAGGCCAGAGATAGATACTGGATGTCTTCCTCCATCATCTTCTGCTTTATTCACTGAGACAGGGTGTCTTGAATCCAGAGCTTTCTAATTTGGCTAGTATATCTAGCCATTTTGCCCTGGGCATCCCCTGGCTCTGCCCCCTGACTGCTGGAATTACAGGTCATCTACCATGCCTACTGGGTACTTTTGTGGGTCTTAAGGATTCTTCCTCTAGTCCTCATACTTGTGAGTCATCTCTCCAGCCCCCCAAACTACATTTTTAAAAATTTTATCCAATTATTGTTGGGGAAAGTTTAGTCAGAGAACACTTTTCAGAGTTGGTTTTCTTCTTCCACAGTGGACTCTGGGGTAGAGCTAATGGCATCAGGCTTGCATAGCGATTGCTTTTACTTACTGAGCTATCGTTCCCTGAAAACAAGATTTTATATATTTATTATTTAATTTATTTTTTATATGTATGAATTTGCTGTCCGCATGTAGGTTTGTGCACCCGTGTCCTGCAATGCCGCGGAGGTCAGAAGAGGGTGTCGGATTCCCCTGGAACTGGAGTTAAAGACGGCTCTCGGATGCCATGTGGGTGCTGGGGATCTAACCCAGGTCCTCTGCAAGAGCAGTAGGCGCTCTTAACCGCTAGGCTATCTCTCCAGCCCCGAAAACAACATTTTAAAAGCTATTCTAGGCATCGAAGTAAGTCTGGAATTTGTCTTCAAAATATTTCTTTAGCAGGAAAAATAAGATTGTAGGGGAAATCTTTACTTTCTTTAGAAGAATTTTTTGGTCAGTTGTGGTAGTCCACGCCTTAATCCCAGCACTCAGGAGACAGAGGCAGACAGATCTCTGTGAGTTCAAGGCCAGCCTGGACTACATAGTAAATTCCAGGACAGATGAGGCTACAGGAAGACCGTGTCTCAAAAAGACAAAAAAAAAAAAAAGGTTTTATTTTATATGTATGAGTGTTTTATATGCATATATTAAGTATGCCCATTCATACAATGCCCAGAAGAGGACATTGGATCCTGTGGAACTAAAGTTACAGACATCTGTGAGCCACCATTTGGGTGCTGGGACCGGAGCCCTCTGCAAGAGCTGCCAGGGCTCTTAACTACTGAGTCCCAGAAATACTTACCTTCACCTTATAAACTGCTCGGAATTGACTGTATAATTCTAGATATGTTTTAAAAACTAATGTACAGGGGCTGGAGAGATGGCCTAGCGGTTAAGAGCACCCACCGCTCTTACAGAGGACCCGGGTTCGATCCCCAGCACCCACATGGCGGCCGAGAGCCGTCTGAAACTCCAATTCCAGGAGAACTCCAGTTCCAGGGGAATCCGACACCCTCTTCTGACCTCCGCGGCATTGCACGACACGGGTGCACAGACCTGCATGCAGACAGTACATTGATACACACATACAGAAATAAAAATTATAAATTTTAAAAAATATAAAAAATAACAAACAAAACTATGTACAAAAGACATTTAAACAAAGACAGTATATTTGAGAGAGACCAAGTTGGCCTGGTCTATTATTTGACCTTGATAACGGTGTTATAATGTTTAACCTCTGTGACTTTGAGAAATGGATATAATGTACCCACCTAACAGGCTCCTTGAGAAAAATGAAACAATGTTACAAATCAGCTGACAATGTTATCTAGCAAATGGTAGAGGCCCAATCTACATTAAAATACGGTTTCTTCTTCATCTGCTTTTTTATTTAAATGGCTCAAGGTGAGTAACACCAGATAAAATTACAACTATTTGTGCATTTACATAAAAGGTTAGAGTGGTTTCAAGGTCACTGATGGGTTTCGAATACAGTTCCACTCCACAGTGTAGGCTCTCCTAGGAGACAAACCTTTAGTCACACGTGTGAGAGATTATCTACACTAGGTTAATTGAAGCGGGGAAAACCCCACATTTCTCAGGTTGGGGTCCTGGTTCAGTATTTAGGCACAGTTGGGTCTCTAATAAAGAGGGGGGAAGCAAGCTGAACATCAGCATTCCTCGTCGATTCTGATCAGTGGAACTAACTACCCCCCTGTGATTGCTGCAGTGTTTTCTCTGCCATATGGCTTGTGTCCCCTCTAACTTAAACCAGAATAAGCCTGTCCTTCCTTAAATTGCAAATCTTGTCTGTTACTTTGTTGCAGAAACCATAAAAGTAACCCACAAAGTTTATATAAAATATCTTAATTTAAAACTGAACAAAGTGAAACATTTTATCCTTTTCATTCTCCTGCCTTAACACATCCTTCTCTGTTCCTGTTTGGAACAGTCAGTCAGCCAAATGTGGAGACCCAGCTGTTCAACATAGCCAAAGCCTGATTTAGTGGTGTCATACCTAGAATGCCAACACTCTGGAGACTGAGGCAGGAGGATTGCAATTTGAAGCCAACCTGGGCTACATAGTAAGATCTCTTCCCATAGATAGATGGGAAGAAAAGGAAGAGGCAGTGGAGGAAGAAGAAGCGGAGAAATGGAGGTGGGGGTTGTGGGGAAAAAGAAAAGAAAGGGTAATGAAATATACCCGGGGCCTGTGAGAGATAGCTCAGGTCATAATGCTTTCGAGCAGCCTAGCAATGCAGAGTTCAGATCTCAGAACCCATATAAAAAAGCCAGACCTGCCAGTTCATGTGCGTAAACCCAGAGCGGGAAGGGGCTTTTGTTTGTTTTGATGAATATTTGGTTGCTGCTATGCGGTCTTACCCAGTAATTTGCCTCCTTTTCTTTTAATATATAATCTTATTTGATGTTGTGAGATCTCATACAATCATTTCACTTAAATTTAGACAAGTCCCTTCCCCCCACCCCACCCTTCACTGCATTTCTATCATATAATTCCTGATATCTCTTCTCTCATTCTTTTTAGATTTTTCCTGCAGAGGTTTATTGCTTGGGAGTACTTCTAACTGTATCTCTTGTGATAATCTACCATCCACCATATATGTACATTACCCACTGTCTGAAATACATGTGTAGTTAATCTTGAGGCCACCATTAAGAGATTCACATATAACAGCACAGTGAGCCATAGAAAGAAAATAAAGAAATCTGTTAGTTGGGCGTGGTGGCTCATGCCATTTAATCCTAGCACTTGAGGGCAGAGGCAGATCCCGTTTTGTGAGTTTCAAGGCCAGCCGGATCGTACAGAGTGACCTCCAGGACAGCTGGAGCTACAAGAAAAAAAAAAAAAAAAAACAATAAAAAAAAAATTGCTCATACACAAAAAACTAAAAAAAATTTTTTTATTTATTTCGTATGTGTAGAGTGTACTGCTTCATGTAGGTTTGTGACCTGTGCCGGGCAATGCTGCGGAGTCAAGAAGAGCGTGTCGGATTCCCCTGGACTTGGTTCTCTGGAATTGGAGTACAGACGGTTCTTAGCTGCCAATGTGGGTGCTGGAGACTGATACCCGGTCCTCTGCAAGAGGCAGTCGGCACTTCTTAACTTCTAGGCTATCTCTCCAGCCTCTCAGCTTGCCTTTCAACTAAAAGATTGAAAAAAAAATCACAGTATCAGGCAAGAGAAACCTCCCTTCAATTTTTTTTTTTTTGGGGTGGGGGGAAGGGGACGGGTTAACTCACCGTTACCCATAATGGCTTTGAGGTCTATCTATCTACCTGCAAAGTTCATGATGATCATCTTTCTTTATCGCTGGATAGAACCGTCCATTTGTAGATGTACCACATTTATGTACTACTCATCAGTTGAGGGCATTATGGGGTTGGTTCCAACTCTTCGCTATTGTGAAGAGAGCTTCAATAGGCATAGATGTGCATGCATCTTTGCCGCGCTTTATCTGCACTTGGGAGGCAGAGACGCGGTAGATCTTTGATGAGTTCCAGGCAGCCTGGTCTACAGCGTGAGTTCCGGACAGCGGGAGCTACACAGGAGAGCTCCTGTCTTGACAAAGACCAAAAAAAAACCAACCCACAACTAATTCATACTATAACCCCAACACTTCACACCCACACGAACCACACACACACCCACACAGTGCAGATGTGGAGTCCCTTCACTGTGGATTCAAAGGAAGGAATTCAGGCTCGGTGAGCATCTGTATGGTACAGCCATTTGTAGACTCTTCTCCTTTCTCTCTTCTTCCTCATCTTTTCAGATAGAACATTTTTTATGACCTTTGCATTTACTTATTTTGTTTGTATGCATGTGCACATGCATAGAGATCAGGAGACTCAGCTACCATGGTCATGATTGACATAAAAAATGAAGGGCTGGAGAGATGGCTTAGCTGTTGAAGGCTTAGGCTCACAACCTAAACACTGGTAGAAACAAAAAGTAGGTGATCCTGGGGCTGGATGATGCTCAGTGGTTATAAAAACCCTTACTGCTCTTACAAAGGACCTGGATTCAGTTCCAAAACACCTACATCAGCGAGCTCCATCTTTCATCTGGCATTTGTTAGCCTCGGGGCTTGAGTACTGCTTTTCTGGCCTCCGTGCACCAGGCATGCATGTGGTACATACATACATGAAAGCAAAACACTCATACATACAAACTAAAAAAAAATAAAAATAAACCTTGTTAAAAGATAAAAATGACATTAACAGAAGTCAGAATATCATATCTCTGTATCATACCAGGAGGACTTCTGAAGGAATTTACTGTTTTTGAAAATGTTTGATAGTTCAACAATGTGTTGGAATCTATCCACTAACTGGTCTCCTTATATATCCACCTTACTTTTGTAAAGAACTGGACTATCTCTCAAGGGCAAACCTGATAACTAAAGTAAGGGAGCCATTCAAGTAGATGGTAAGTATTGTGTTCATTATTTCGACTTTTTTTTTTTTTTTGGTTGCTTTTTTTGGGGGGCGGGGTCTTTTGAGACAGGTCTCGCCTTTCAACCCAGCTGGCTTGGAAGTTGCTATCGTAGAACATGGTTGTTTGAACTCTCATGACTAGTATCCACTGCCTCTGCCTTCCTCCAAGTGCTGAGATTAAAGGTAGTGCACCACACCTGGCCTTCTTTGTTTTTTCAGTTTTGCTCATGTATTTAATTCTACTGTGTGCTGCAGAGTTAGAAGAGACATCTGATCATGTGGGAAGTTGGAGTTCTAGACCATTTGGGGGCGTTCAACATGATGTATGAGTGCTGGATCCAAGCTTCAGTCGTTCTGATGTGTGCCAGCAAGCATCAGCTTCTTTTTTTTTTTTTTTTTTTTCAGTCCATACATGATATTTCTCATAAAGAAGACACTGTGTCCATTGATTATTCAACTCTGAAGCTTCATTTTCCAAAATGAATGACGTATGACCTAGAATCATCTAATGAAATACACTTAAAACTAGATTCTAGTATTTTTATTTATGTTTATTATTATTATTCTATTATATATTATTATTTTGTTCTTTTTCAAGACAGGTCCACCTGTAGCCCAGCTGTCTGGACTCACCTCGTAGACAGGCTGGCCTTGAACTCACAAGGTCGTCTGCCTCTGCTCAAACATGATTAGCTAATTTTTTTATCGTTAAACCAAACCCAGGTTGGTGTGGTGCTACGCCTGTATCTCAGTACTTGAGAGCAGACTGGCAGGAGGATCAGGAGTTCAAGCCGCACCTCCTGGGAGGAGGGGGAGAAATGGTACGATGAGAGATTGGATGAGCGGAGCAACGCGCACATGAATTCCACAAGGAGGTGAGAGGAGAGGAAGCAGGAGGAGGTAGGGGAGGAACCGTAGAAAACACAATCAGCAAATAACGAATACCCAAAAAAATAACTTTTCCCTGCTTAATGATTTATGTCTTCTGATCTTATAAAGTCAGTTGTTCAATCTTCTCCTTCTTCTTTTATTATTATATATAATATAATAATAATAATTTTCTTAGCACTGAGTCAGCAGGCCTCACAAATGCCTGCAATGCTCTAACCACTTTAGTGACCACCTCAGTCTTCCCTTCTCTTTTATTTCCCAGTGGTATAAATTGATTACAAGGAAGTATTGGAATATAAGGATGGTAGCCTTGGAGTTTTGCCAATTTTTCTGACTTTAGAGAGGTGAGTAATTCCTTCTGGCAGAGTGTTGGAAAAAAGGAAGAGAAGAGGGCTGGGAGAAATAGACATATGGTTACAGTCAGTGCCGAATGCTCTTGCGAAGGATCCATGGGTTCGCATCGCCCAGCCCACGTGGCCGGAGTCTGAAACCAATCTCAAGTAACTCACGATTCCAGGGAGACCCGAGTTCCTGGACTGCGTTTCTGACCTCCCGGTGATTGCATGACACTGGGTGCATCAGACACTGCATGCAGACAGTTCATTCATACACATACAGAAAATAAATTAATTTAAAAATAAAAAGAAAAGGAAAGGAAGGAGGAAGGAAGTAGAAGAGGGGAGTGAAGGGTGGATGGAGGAAGGAAGGAAGGAAGGAAGGAAGGAAGGAAGGAAGGAAGGAAGGAAGGGAGAACAAGAAATATTCTACTTGGTACTATGTTCTATATTTATTCATTATTATTTTTATGAATTTATGGATAGTGCCAAAGGCATTCTATTTAAATAAGCTTGAGTCAAGCTTGATGTCATTTGTTAATTTTATCATAACCATTAAGTCTGTTCAGATTTCATCAGTTTTAGAGCCACTTTACTTTAATTACAAATAATTTGTCATTCCATGAAGTAGAAGAATTGTAATTGCTTCAAATACTTAGAATTGAAAATGTCAACTTCATTATTATCCCCAAACTCAAGATTTGTATTATACCCTCAGAGGTGATGCTTGCTCTCAGTAGTACAACCAGTAGCCCAGTGCAAGCATAATTATTGGCGTGTCCTCCGCCCTACCAGATAATCTATAACAACACATTGCAGGATAGCCATACACATGCAGAACGGCCATGATCAAAGCAGGACTAGCTAGGTGCAGGCACACAACGTGGTCACTCACCAAGCAGGCATTGTTCAAAATGGTAGGACAGGGGCTGGAGAGATGGCCTAGCGGTTAAGAGTGCTGACCGCTCTTGCAGAGGACCCGGGTTCAGTCCCCAGCACCCACATGGTGGCTAAGAACCGTCTGTAGCTCCAATTCCAGGAGAACTCCAGTTCCAGGGGAATCCGAGACCCTCTCTGACCTCCGCGGCATTGCACGACAGGGGTGCGCAGACCTACACGCAAACAGTACATTAATACACATAAATAAACAAACAAATAAATAAATAAATAAAATTTAAAAAAATGGTAGGACAACATGATCACTACCCAGCAGCCCTTTTCAGTATGGATTTTTAACAATTCCCTCACTGGAGTATCAGGCAACTTGTGTGCATCAAAAATGCAACTACTATTTTTGCAGGAACAGCCTGATGGGAGCATATTATGAGATGCCTAACTCCACATGTGCACTGGGTGTCAACATCCTGGAAGAAGTGCATTAGCATAGCAGTTTCCACCATGGGAAATCTGACCATAGCAAGAATAAAAAAGTAACTTCTATTAAAAGCATTTATTCTGGATGCTAAAATCATTGCATAATGCATACCTGGCCCTGTTCATCTTGAAGCACTATATAGGAGTAAGGTGACTTCTTTTAAGTATGCTATGGCACGCTTGCAGCCATCAGAAGACAACTTGGGGGAGTCCATTCTCTCCTTCTGCCACATGGAGCCCAGGGAGCTAACTCAGGTTGTCAGAGGTAGTGGCAAGTGCCTTTACATGCTGAGCCATTCCACTGGCTCAATATATCTTTGTGTTATTAGTTTTAATGCTAGTCCCACAATGGGCAGTGTAGAAAAACCCCTCACTGTGACCCTATACTCAAGATGTCATGGGTTCTCTAATGGGGCTTTGAGCATGGTAGCTGATATTCCATCTTTTGATAAGTGCTCATAAGAAAGAGCCTAATGATGACCAAGTTCTGTAATTTAGAAAACATTTTAGCAAATAGACTGAAGGACACTGTTTGGAGTGGGAACTTCCTGCTGCGCAGCCCCAGGGCCCATGGCAGAAGAGAACACATTTGACATTATCCTGCTAATCTCATTAAAGCAGATCTTTTTGATGGGAGGTGCCATGTTTCAGAACTGCTTTGATGTGTGTGAAAATACACTAACATCTTCGTGAAAGTAACGGTTATCAATCGATCGCTGTGCAGAATTAAAAAGAAAAGCCTTTTAAGCAAATAAATGGAGTATTTTTTTTTTGCCAGTGTTAAAGAAGTAAATGGATTTCCAAATCTGAATAAAAATAAAATCAAATTAACAAAGAGGAGAATAATTATTTTATCAAAAGTCTTTCCATTTACTCCTAAATGATGCTGCTTTCATAGATGCCAATTTGGCTGATCTGGAATGTGGCCCAGAAATGTACATTTATTTCACAAACCAGGTGATTCTGCCTCAGAAGACATTGATTCATCCATTGCTTCCTCTTTTCTTGCTCATTTTTTTCTCTAATTTTCATCTTCCTCTTGTTCTTATGTTTCTTTACATTTTTTTCTTTCTTTGATTCCACCCACTTCCTTCTCCTTTTCTTTTACTCTCTCTTGAAATGGAAAAGATGTCAGTGAAAGGGTGGGAACCTGAATGAGGAGATTGGCTGGAGAGACGTGTGGGATAAAGAAGAAAGCAAGCTCTGCAGGTTTTGTAAGCCTCACGCTGTGTTCTCAGAGTACAAGGTCTCACTGCGTTCTCCATGTCCCTCTAATTGTAGCGCACACATCGTGCCACCTAATTTTCTACATTCATGGCTAATAAAGAGAGGCCAGTGAGCCCAGAGAAAATGGGCAGGGATCTTGGATTAAAGCCTACAAATGTCCAAGTTTATTTCTCCCAACTAAAAGAAGCTGCATTTAAAATGCTTAAGAGCAAATCTTGCATTGGAGTAACTATTATCCTCATGTCTCACCAGTGCTCTTTGTAAATAAGGAGATTAAAACGCTGCTGTCACCTTTTCCCCTGCCCTATACTCTGATCTCCATCTCCTTTTATGCCATTTGCTGCTGTTTATTTCTGTAATGGAGCAACAGCTCTGTTGTGGTGTGTTGTGTGTGTGTGTGTGCTGTTGTCATTAAGTTGGAACCTGACATTATTGTGTTTTGGACAGTCGATGGCATTCTCTCGGAAGTTCTAGAACTGCTTCCTTAGTGCCAGCAGCCTTGGCGACCTTGAGCACAGTGAAAGAGTGGTCTTGCTCAGGGGCCTGCACTCCCCCACGGTGACAATGTCGGCACTTCCTGAAACAGGGCCATAGACGTGTTCTTGTGGTGCTTCTCGAATGATTGTACCTCCGGATGCAGTGGGAAAGTCCTGGTGGATGACAATGGTCCTCTGCATGTTCATCTTGGTCACCACACTAGACAGGATCCGACCCCATGGAGATGTTGCTGGTGAAGGGGCATTTCTTATTTCCTCACACCCCCTTTTTTTTGGTCGTTTTGAGCAGAGTCTCCCTCTTTTAGTACCAAAGCTGTCCTGGAGCCTCGCTCTGTGTCCAGGCTGGCCTTGAAACTCACAGAGATTTCCACCCCACTCTAGGAGCGCTCACACACCGGCGGGGGCATTCTATGTTTATCTAAGGCCCTCCATGCCCTCCATGTCCTCTTTGAGCGTCTTAAAGCCTAGACCGAATGTTCTTGTAGTACCGAGGAAGCTTCTCCTTGCCAGGTTTCCCCCAGCAGGACCCTCTTCGTGTTTTGAAAGATGGTGGGCAGCTTTTGGTAAGCACACTTGCTCTAAATGTCCTCCATCTTCGAGGCAGCCTGTGAGAAAAGAGAATAATAATATATATTAAGTTTATTATATATAGTCTATATCTATAATATATATATTATCTTATTATATTACTTATTTTAAAACATGTATTAGTGAAGGCCCAGAATTGCAGGAGTCAGAGAAAACTGTATCCACACCTTGAGCCTGCATTGTGGAACCTCGATCCATAGAATATCATGCAGCCTTCAGCTCTTCGTTGCCCTTGACTTATCCAAAGTGGGCTGGGAATCTGCAATACCCATCTAGGTCCCTCGAATACACTAAATTAAAAAAATTATGGGGCTGGAGAGTATTGCCTGAACGGTTAAGGAGCGCCGACCGCTCATGCAGAAGACCAGGTGTCGATCCCCAGCACCCACATGGCGGCCAGAGAACCGTCTGATAAACTTCCAATTCCAGGGAGAAGCTCAGTGCCCAGGGGAATTGACACCGCTTTTGACCTCCGCTGCATTGCACGACACCGGGTGTCGCACAATACTGCTATGCCAGGACCAGTACATTCATTACACTATACATGAAATAAAATAAAATTACTAAAAAAAAAAAAAGTTATATAAGCTGGACAGGTGGCAGGCACACCCTTTTATCCCAAGCACTTTCCCAGGCAGTCTACCGTTTCAGCTGATGGCTATAAGGCGTACACCCTGTCTACAAAAATGCCAAATAACAGAAGTTATATTTTATTTATATTAATATATATATCACATTTCAAACAGAAACAGGAGAAGTGACCTCCTTATAATGCAATTTTTATCAGTGAGTATAGTATTCCAGAATAATGTAAATTTAATTGTAGTTTTGAAGAATCTCTTATTCAGAGAGGGAGTTAGAGCCGAGCCAGATGGTGCGTAGATGCCTTTAATCCGAGCACATTGGGTATGGCGAGAGGCAGCGAATCTTTGAGTCCCGCCAGCCTTGGTCTACAGAGTGAAGTTCTAGGACAGTCGGGACTACAGCGGAGACCCTGCTCGAAAAGACCAAAAAAAAAGGGACTGTGAGATGGGTAAGTGGCTTCAAAGACGCAGTTGCTGCCTGCAGAGGACCCAAGTTTAGTTCCCAGCACTCCCATTGGCAGCTGCACAGACCTATTCCTCGTGGATTCCAGTTCCTAGGGAATCCAGCACCCACCTCTTCTGGAGCCTCTCATGGCACTGCACACACAAGGTAATTATAAATGAGTCTGGGTAAAACCAAGAAAAAACTCATACACATAAAACTAAGAATAAATACTTTTAAATTCTCATATACTATTACAACACACTTTTAAGTAGGAGTTTCTTTTCTAGAGTCAGAATTAAACAGCTGTCAGATTTCCCACTGTGTTGTTAGACCATAATTGAAGATACAATAGTAAAATAGAAACTCAAGTTTTTACATTAAACTGATGGTTCTTTAAATTTAATTCGTCTTTATTAAATAATACTATATCTTTGTGTGTGTGTGGATGTGTGTGTCGTGTGTGTGGTGTGTTGGACAGGGTCTCCACTGGTAGCCCTCAGTCTATTTTTTTCCGGAAACACTCTGTAGACCCAGCTAGTGCAGACCTGCCTTTTGTTGATCCTTGATGCTTGTTGGACATTTGTTTCTCTCTTCTTTGAATAAACATTTTCAAGTGCTTTTCCCATTTTCCCAGTGCTCTCTAGTCCCACTGCATTATGTACATTTCCTCTTGCCACAGATCAAAGCCACTGTCTAGCTGACATACCTCCTCAGTAGAACTGTGGCTGCTTATGCGGTGATGGTGAAGTAGGAAGAGAGGGAAGGGTGCGGGTGGAACCGCTCATCTAGGCTTTCCCCATTCTATGACCCTGAGTGTCTTTGGTTCTTAATCGAGAGATCAAGTGAAAGATTGTACATCACGGGTGGCTGGAAAGATGGCATCAGCAGTAGAGCATTGACTAGCTCTGCAGAGGACCAGTGTTCGCATTCCAGCACCCATTGCAGCGAAAAAACCATCTTTTAACTCCACTTCCAGGGATATATGACACCCTCTTCTGACCTCCACAGCATGCTACGGAAGGGGTGCAATTTAATCTTACAGGACCCAGTTAGGACTACATACCACATAAAAAAACAAAGGGTGGGGCTCTGGAGAGATGGCATAGTGTTTAAGAGCACCGATCGCTCTTGCAGAGGACCCGGGTTCGATCCCCAGCACCCGCATGGCGGCCGAGAGCCGTCTGAAACTCCAATTCCAGGAGAACTCCAGTTCCAGGGGAATCCGAGACCCTCTTCTGACCTCCGCGTCATTGCACGACATGGGTGCACAGACCTGCATGCAGACAGTACATTCATACACATACAGAAATAAATAAATAAATAAATAAATAAATAAATAAAATAAAATAAAATTTAAAAAAAAAGATTGTAACATCATACTGATTCATCAGATATCTAGAGCCAGAGTTATGTTTCATGCCTGGCTGATTTTATGTAAGAAAACTTATTGGCATCTCCACAAAAATTAAACAGAAAGGGCACTGGCTGAACATCTTCCAACTTTCTGCTGTCAGCCTTGGAATAAAGGGGAGGTATTCAGGAGGATGAAGATTCGGAGCATCTCTTCTAAACATCAAGCTCTGGGACTTTCACCTTAAAAATCGCTTCAGTCCACCATTCAGCAAAGCCTACTAAGCTTTCTAGCTTCCAATAAGTAGTATAGTTTTATAACAAGTTCTATGACGATTTAAAGATGAGGATGTGTGCCTGCTGACCACCAGAGAACATAAGGCCTGTGTACATACAGTTAACTATACTGCAACATGGAAAGTGATAGGTATCTTATGAGAAACACAGCCCTGAAAGCGATAGGGAGAGAAACCATGGAGAGATTACTTTTTGTTGATAGGCTAGGTAGTATGTCAGAGAAAACTTAAGACAAGAAATATGATCAGAGTTTTAAAAAGAGGTGAACAGGTGGATATGGGCAAAAAATTTATTCCTGGTTGAAAAAAAATGAGGATGGATGAGGCTGGGATACATTTCAGACCTTAACCACAGGACAGCATGGAGCGAGTGCAAATATCAAGGAATAAATCAGTGATTTTCCGGTCTAGGTTCTGGCTACTGATGACTATTTTGTCAAAGTATTTAGTTTCTTTGATTCTCGGCTTATGTTGCTGAAGATGATAGAATAACCATTTAACCATCTGATAAAATCATCGGGTTGCTGTGAACATGAAATACGGTGATACTGTGAGTGTGCTGTGTAAACCCCGTAACACTCCCCAAGTTGCCATGATCTGAATGGCCCTCAAAATTCACATACGATTCCTGAGACCATGGCTTCTTCTTTCCTGTTGCCCAGCAACTCATTGGTGTGTATCTCCATGTGCACATACTCCCACAATTTCTAACTCCAACTATCCCCTAAGTAGACCTTCCTGAACAGTTCTGCCTGCCTCCCACACAGTCTCCACAGTAGTGTCAGAGTGATCATTCTACATGTGAGTCTGTGTGTGCCTTCTCTGCACTTCCTTATGAACGGCCCTCACCAGTCTCCTACTCCCCTGGGACTCCTGCTCCTCTGTCCCACCCCAAGCCTCAGCATCTGCATCCTAGTGACACCACTGTTCTCTCAGCAGAATATGCCCCTTTGCAAGTTCCTTCTCTGCATGTGCTGTCAGCTGGAATTTCTGCTCAATGCTATCATAGCCCCCCCCCGAAGTTATCCCACCAACCCCCTTTCCACAAAGGCCCCCTAATGGTGATGCCTTCCCCCTCCCGCATTTGGCTTCAGTGAGTCAGTTAGTCTCTAAGCACTGCTGTGTGCACATGCAATGGTGCTGTCCATGTATATAGTCATTGCTCGCTAATTGAGTAATCACCACATCTGGAGTTTGTCATCATCGTCTCCCCCCCACCCCCCAGCTCTGGAATCTAGGGCAGTTGGCCCTAATAATTACTTGTTAAATGAAAGAATAATGTACCCACAGACCTTGACTTCAGAAAATACTGCACAAATCTTAGTTCCCTTTTACCCTTTCTCCGATTACCTTTTCTATTTAGTTCCTAAAACCATAATTTCCATTTCATTTCAATCTGACCACAGATGTCTTCTTCCAGGAGCCAAAGGCCATTCTCTGTTTTCAAGCAACACTAGTCTGGAGTGAAAGAAAAAAAACTTTGTATCTATGAAGTATATTATATTTCACTCTCTTGCTTGCATCAAGCTTTCAGTTACACGTACATTTCGGAGAGAACGGGTTTTATTATATTCATGCCTACCCTTGATTTGTAAAACATTTTTTTTTTTTTGGTATTTTTGAGACAGGGTCTCCCTTTAGTCCCAGCTGGCCTGAGCTCACTCTGTAGAACAGGCTGGCCTTGAACTCACAGAGATCCGCCTGCCTCTGCTTCCCAAGTGTTAGGATTAAAGACATGTGCCACCATGCCCGGTAATTTTACCTAATCAAAATCCTAACAGAAAAGAAAAATGTGATAATATCCCAACAAATTTAAACTCAAATTCAATTAAGTTTTGTTATTTGTTTCAGACAGGGTCTCCCTGTAGCCCCAATTGGCCCGGAACTCACTATGTAGACCAGATTGTCCTTGATCTCATAGAGATCTGCCTGCCTCTGCTTCCTGAGTACTGGGACCAGAGGCCCAGGCCACCAAACCTAGCCCAAATCTGCTTAAGCTTTTGATATTGTCTCTGCCAGGCTGGATATGAGACCACAAAAGGTCTTCCCTAGCAGCAATCACTTCTCGAGTTCAGGGATCTCAATGTCATGCTACTAATTGCCTGTTGGAGGGGAAGGAGGCTTTTGGGGGCATCAGAATATTTCATAGCATCCTTTGCCTCTACCCACTAGATGCTAGCAGCGTCCATGCATTGTGACAATGAAAAATGGCTGAAGACATTAACAAATATTCCCTGAGGCAAAATCACTCTTGGCTGAGAAAACTGACCTAATCGATTCCTACCCATCATTCAGATTCTAGCTACTATGTTATCACCTCCTTGGAACTTTTCTTGGCCCCTCAGAGTAGATCAAATGCCTTGTTCTTGGTTTATACCATCCTTTCATACGTGTATTAAAGTTTGCAACCATTCAGTTATTAGCATGTATATTAGAGTTCTTCACAGAAAGCACCAATAGGATGGATCTAGGAGAAGGGCTTCATTAGAGGAACTGGCTGATGCCATCATGGAAGCTGAGTAGTCTCAGAGCAGGCCATCTGACAACTGGGGACTCGTGGGTAAAGGACTGTAAGGCGAGTGGCAGGGAGGCTGAAGGCATCATTCTTAGTCCACTGCCACAGGCCTGGGAATCCAGGGACTGCTGATAAATCTCCAAGTTCCAGGGCCAGACAAGCTACAGTTCCGATGTGGAAGGGCCAGAGGAGAAGACAGTGTTCCGGGTCCAGGACAAAGCAAGCGGATCTTTGTGAATTCAAGGCCAGCCTGGTCTACAGAGTGAGTTCCAGGACAGCTGGGACTACAGGGAGACCCTGTCTCAAAAAGACCAAAAAAAAAAAAAAAAAGAAAATCTCGAGTTCAAGATCCTCCTCAGCTACGTAGTGGGACAGTTCAAGAGCAGTCTGAGCCATGCAGTGAGACCTTGTCTCAAAAACCAGGAAAGAAGGGGCTGGAGAGAAGGCCCGGTGGTTAAGAGCACTGGCTGCCTTGCAGAGGACCAGGGTTCAGTACCCAGCACCCATATAGGGCCTGACAACCATCTGTAGCTCCAGTTCCAGGGGATTCAATGACCTCTTCTGGCTTCCATGGGCACAGGTGCACTTACATATATGCAGTCATTACACTCACTCACACACACACACACACACACACACACACACACATGCACACACGCACATCATCATCATCAAGTGCTTTTTTTTTAATAGGAAAGAAAAAGAACCCCCCCCAATAAAAAGAGGGGAGAAGAGGAAGAGGAAGAAGCTGACCAGGAAGTCAAGACAGCAACAACAGCTACAAAAACCAGTCTTTTCTGGATGTCTAGGGTGAGGGAGTGGGACAGAGGTGCCGGCCACTGTCTTGGAACACGACGGCACTGCGAAGAGTGACAGCAGACTCACGTGGCCACAGCAGGGTTCCCAGAATGGGGTGCAGATGGCGGGGGTGGGTGGGGGGGTGGGATCCCAAGAGCAGAGGGGAGGAGTGGGGGCTGTTTTCAGACACCAAGGAGAGGAATCCCCACACAAGACAAAATGACAGTTATCAGCGAGTGCCTGAGCTCANAGTAGGAGGAGGAGAGAGGAGGAGGAGGAGGAGGGAAACATAAAGAACAAAGCAAATAACGAAACCCAAAAAACTGTTTCCCTGCTTAATGATGTTATGTCTTCTGTTTATAAAGTCAGTGTTCATTTTCCTCTTCTTCTTATATTTATTATTATAATTATTAATAATAATAATAATTTTTGTAGCACTGAGGATCAAGCAGGGCCTCACAAATGCTAGGCAAATGCTCTACCACTTAGTGCACCACCCTCAGTCTTCCCTTCTCTTTTATTTCCCAGTGGTATAAATTGATTACAAGGAAGTATTGGAATATAAGGATGGTAGCCTTGGGTTTTGCCAATTTTTCTGAACTTTTGAGAGGTGAGTATAATTTTCTGGCGCAAGGATGTTTGGCAAAAAAAAAGGGAAAAGAAAGAGGGTGGCAGAGATAGCCTAATGTTCAGGTGCCAATGCTCTTGCAGAGAGACCTGGGTTCGATCCCCAGCGGCCCACATGGGCTAAGAACCGTCTCTGAACTTCCAATCTCCAGGAGAACTCATCCCAGGGGAACCCGAGACCTCGTTCTCACCTCCGCTCGGGCATCGCACGACACGGGTGCACAGAACCTGCATGCAGACAGTACATTCATACTACATACAAAAATAAATAAAAATTAAAAAAAAAAAAGGAAAGAAAAGGAAGGAAGGAAGGAAGGAGGGGGAGGGAGGGCATGGTATAGGATGAAGGAATGAGGAAGGAACGGAGGAGACAGAGAAGTGAAGGAAGGAAGGAGAAGGAGAGGAGGAAGGAAGGGAAGGAGGAAGGAGGCCCAGTAACCAAGTACATATTACTACTTTGGCGTACTATGTTCTTTAATATTTATTCATTGATTATTTTTTATGAATTTATGGTTATGGTGCCAAAGCATTTATTAAATAAGCATTGAAGTCAAGCTTGATTGTCATTTAGTTAATTTTATCCATAACATTTAAAGTCTGTTCAGATTGGCATCCAGTTTTAGACGCCACTTCTACCTTTATCTTACAGAATAATTGTCATATCATGAAGTAGAAGAATTGTAATTGCTTCAAATACTTAGAATTGAAAATGTCAACTTCATTATTATCCCCAAACTCAAGATTTGTATTATACCCTCAGAGGTGATGCTTGCTCTCAGTAGTACAACCAGTAGCCCAGTGCAAGCATAATTATTGGCGTGTCCTCCGCCCTACCAGATAATCTATAACAACACATTGCAGGATAGCCATACACATGCAGAACGGCCATGATCAAAGCAGGACTAGCTAGGTGCAGGCACACAACATGGTCAAACTCACCAAGCAGGCAATTTGTTTAAAATGAAGTTAGGACAGGGGCTGGAAAGAGATTACGCTAGCGGTTAAGAGAGCTGACCTCTTGCAGAGGACCCGGCAGTCGCAGCACCCACATGCGGTCTAAAGAACCTCTGTAACTCAATTCCAGGAGAACTCACAGTTCCAGGGGAATCCGACACCCCTCTAGCTGACCTCCCGCGGCATTGCCTGACACACAGACTTGCATGCAGACAAAAAAAAAAAAAAAAAAAAAAAAAAAAAAAAAAAAAACAAATAAATAAATAAAATAAATTAAAAAAATTAGGAAACAACATGACATCACCACCCAGCAGCCCTTTTCAGTATGGATTTTTAACAATTCCCTCACTGGAGTATCAGGCAACTTGTGTGCATCAAAAATGCAACTACTATTTTTGCAGGAACAGCCTGATGGGAGCATATTATGAGATGCCTAACTCCACATGTGCACTGGGTGTCAACATCCTGGAAGAAGTGCATTAGCATAGCAGTTTCCACCATGGGAAATCTGACCATAGCAAGAATAAAAAAGTAACTTTCTATTAAAAGCATTTAAATGGATGCTAAAATCATTTGCATAATCGCAATACCTGGCCCGGTTCAATACTTGAAAGCACTTATATAGGAGTAAGGTGATTCTTTTAAGATTGCTTATGGCAACGCTTGCAAGCCATCAGAAGACAACTGGGGAGTCATTTCTCTCCTGCCACATGGAGCCCAGGGAGCCAACTCAGGTAATCAGAGGGATGGGCAAGTGCCTTTTAACAATGCTGAGCCATTCCACTGCTCAATATATTGCTTTGTTGTTATTATTTTTAATGCTAGTTTCCCACAATGGGCAGTGTAGAAAAACCCCTCACTGTGACCCTATACTCAAGATGTCATGGGTTCTCTAATGGGGCTTTGAGCATGGTAGCTGATATTCCATCTTTTGATAAGTGCTCATAAGAAAGAGCCTAATGATGACCAAGTTCTGTAATTTAGAAAACATTTTAGCAAATAGACTGAAGGACACTGTTTGGAGTGGGAACTTCCTGCTGCGCAGCCCCAGGGCCCATGGCAGAAGAGAACACATTTGACATTATCCTGCTAATCTCATTAAAGCAGATCTTTTTGATGGGAGGTGCCATGTTTCAGAACTGCTTTGATGTGTGTGAAAATACACTAACATCTTCGTGAAAGTAACGGTTATCAATCGATCGCTTGTCCCAGAATTTAAAAAAGAAAAGCCTCTCTTGCAAATAAATGAGTATTTTTTTTTTGCCGGGGGTTACAGAAGTAGAAGGAATTTCCAAAACTCTTGAATAAAAATACAAATCAACATTAACAAAGAGGAGAATAATTATTTTATCAAAAGTCTTTCCATTTACTCCTAAATGATGCTGCTTTCATAGATGCCAATTTGGCTGATCTGGAATGTGGCCCAGAAATGTACATTTATTTCACAAACCAGGTGATTCTGCCTCAGAAGACATTGATTCATCCATTGCTTCCTCTTTTCTTGCTCATTTTTTTCTCTAATTTTCATCTTCCTCTTGTTCTTATGTTTCTTTACATTTTTTTCTTTCTTATGATTCACCCACTTCCTTCTCCTTTTCTTTTACTCTCTCTTGAAATGGAAAAGATGTCAGTGAAAGGGTGGGAACCTGAATGAGGAGATTGGCTGGAGAGACGTGTGGGATAAAGAAGAAAGCAAGCTCTGCAGGTTTTGTAAGCCTCACGCTGTGTTCTCAGAGTACAAGGTCTCACTGCGTTCTCCATGTCCCTCTAATTGTAGCGCACACATCGTGCCACCTAATTTTCTACATTCATGGCTAATAAAGAGAGGCCAGTGAGCCCAGAGAAAATGGGCAGGGATCTTGGATTAAAGCCTACAAATGTCCAAGTTTATTTCTCCCAACTAAAAGAAGCTGCATTTAAAATGCTTAAGAGCAAATCTTGCATTGGAGTAACTATTATCCTCATGTCTCACCAGTGCTCTTTGTAAATAAGGAGACTAAACTGCTGTCACCTTTTCCCTCTGCCCTATACTCTGATCTCCATCTCCTTTATGGCCATTTGCTGCTGTTTATTTCTGTAATGGGCAGACCTCTGTGTGTGTGTGTGTGTGTGTGTGTGTGTGTGTGTGTGTGTGTGTACTTAAGTTGGAAAATGACATTATTGTGTTTTGGACAGTCGATGGCATTCTCTCGGAAGTTCTAGAACTGCTTCCTTAGTGCCAGCAGCCTTGGCGACCTTGAGCACAGTGAAAGAGTGGTCTTGCTCAGGGGCCTGCACTCCCCCACGGTGACAATGTCGGCACTTCCTGAAACAGGGCCATAGACGTGTTCTTGTGGTGCTTCTCGAATGATTGTACCTCCGGATGCAGTGGGAAAGTCCTGGTGGATGACAATGTTCATCTCTGCATGTTCCCATACTTGGTCCCACCACACTAGGCACGGATCCGACCACCATGGAGGACTGTTGCTCGGTGTAAGGGGGCATTTCTTTTATTCTCCCACACCCCCTTTTTTTTGGTATCTTTTGAGACAAGGTCTCCCTCTTACTCCCTTTAGTACCAACTGTCCTGGAGCTCGCTCTGTAGTCCAGGCTGGCCTTGAACTCACAGAGATCCACCCACCTCTAGGTGCGCCACCACACCCGGCTGGGGCATTTCTTGTTTATCTAAGTGCCCTCGATGCCCTCCATGTCCTCTTTGAGCGTCTTAAAGCCTAGACCAATGTTCTTGTAGTACCGAAGGAACTTCTCCTTGCCAGTTTCCCCCAGCAGGACCCTCTTCTTGTTTTGAAAGATGGTGGGCAGCTTTTGGTAAGCACACTTGCTCTACAATGTCCGACATCTTCCAGGCAGCCTGTGAGAAAAGAGGAAGAATTTATATATATATAGATATATATCTTATATAATATATATAGATAATTATTTATTTATTTATTTTATTTATTTTAAACATTGGTAAAACAATATGTTTGAAGAGCCCAAATGCAGGAGTCAGAGAAACTGTATCCACACCTGAGCCTAGCATTAGTGAACCTCGATCCTAGAATATCATGCAGCCTCTCAGCTCTTGTTGCCCTTGACTATCAAAGTGGGGGCTGGGAATCTGCAATACCCATCTAGGTCCCTGAATTACACTAAATTAAAAAAAGTTATGGGGCTGGAGAGATGGCCTAGCGGTTAAGAGCGCCGACCGCTCTTGCAGAGGACCCAGGTTCGTTCCAGCACCACATGGCGGCCGAGAACCGTCTTAAACTCCAATTCCAGGAGACCTCCGTTCCAGGGGAATCTGACCCCCCCCTCTTTTTGACCTCCGCGGCATTGCACGACACGGGTGCACAAACTTGCATGCAGGACAGTACATTCATAACACATAAATAAATAAATACAAAATTTATATGTAAAATAGCTTTAAAAAAATGTATATTCAGATGGACCATGGTGGCACACCCCTTTAATCCCAGCACTCCCAGGCAGTTCTACGTCAGCTGGGGCTAAAGGGACACCCTGTCTCAAAAATGCCAAAAAAGAAGTTAAATTTATTTTATATAATATTATATATCATTTCAAATGATAAAGGACTAGACATGCATTATAATGCATTTTATCAGTGATTATAGTATCCAGAATAAGTAAATTTTAATTGTATTTGAAAATTCTTATTCAAGAGGGATGTAAGCCGAGCATGGTGGTGGCATTGCCTTTAATCCTAGCATTGGGAGGCAGAGGCAGGCAGATCTTTTGTGCGTTCAAGCCAGCCTGGTCTAAAGAGTGAGTTCTAGGACCAGGCTGGCCGGACTACAGGGGAGACCCTGTCTCGAAACAGACCAAAAAAACAAAGGGGATGTAGAGAGGGCTAAGAGGTTAAGAGCAGTTGCTGCTCTTGCAGAGGACCCAGGTTTAGTTCCCAGCACTCACATGGCAGCTCACAACCTCCTGTGATTCCAGTTCCAGGGAATCCAGCACCATCTTCTGGCCTCTGCGCTGCACACAGAAGGTACACTTACATACATGTGTGCACTTACATGTAGGCAAAATGCTTGTACACATAAAACTAAAAAATAAATACTTTTAAAATTTCCTATACTATTACAAAAACTTTTAAGTAGGAGTTTCTTTTATAGTAGTCAGAATAACAGCTGTCAGATTTCCCCACTGTGTTGTTTAGACCATAATTGAGATACAATAGTACAAATAGAAACTCAAGTTTTAATTAAACTGCTGGTTCGTTAAATTTAATTTCCTTTTATTAAAAATATACTTTGTGTGTGTGTGTTGTGTGTGTGTGTGTGTGTTGTGTAGTGTTATGGGACAGGGGCGCCTCTCCCTGTAGCCCCTGCTTCCTGGAATTCCACTCTGTACACCACGTGTAGACTCCTTTTGTTGCCTTTTATGCTTTGTTGTGACATTTGTGATCTCTTCTTTGAATAACATTTTCAAGTGCTGCTTTCCTTTCTCTCTCTTCCCAGTGCTCTCTGTCCCACTGATTATGTCCATTTCCTCTTTGGCCACAGGATCAAAGCCACTGTCTAGCTGACATACCTCCTCAGTAGAACTGTGGCTGCTATGCGGATGATGGTGAAGTAGGAAGCAGAGGGAAGGGGTGCCGGGGAGAACCTCATCTAGGGCTTTCCCCATCATGACCCTGAGGTCTTTGTTCTTAATCAGAGATGATACAAGTGAAAGATTGTAACATCACGGGGCTGGAAAGATGGCTCAGCAGTTAAGAGCATTGACATCTCTTGCAGAGGACCCAGGTTCGATTCCCAGCACCCATGCAGCGAACAACCATCTTTAACTCCAGTTCCAGGGGAATATGACACCCTTTTCTGACCTCACAGCATTTGCACGACAGGGGTGCATTAACTTACAGGCACACAGTACACACATCACACATAAAAAAAAAAAAAAGGGGGGGGGCTGGAGAGATAGCCTAGCGGTTAGAGCACCGAGCTTCTCTTGCAGAGGACCCGGGTTCGATCCCCAGCACCCCATGGCGGCCGCGAAGCCGTCTGAAACTCCAATTTCCAGGAGAACTCCAGTTCCAGGGGATCCGAGACCTCTTCTGACCTCCGCGCATTGCACGACATGGGTGCACAGACCTGCATGCAGACAGCACATTCAACACTACAGAAATAAATAAATAAATAAATAAAATTAAATAAAAATAAATAAAAATAAAATTTTAAAAAAAAAAAAGATTTGTAACATCTACTGATTCATCAGATTATCTAGGAGCCAGAGTTATGTTCCTGCCTGGCTGATTTTATGTAAGAAAACTTTGGCATCTCCACAAAAATTAAACAGAAAGGGCACTGGCTGAACATCTTCCAACTTTCTGCTGTCAGCCTTGGAATAAAGGGGAGGTATTCAGGAGGATGAAAGATTCGGAGCATCTCTTCTAAACATCAAGCTCTGGGACTTTCACCTTAAAAATCGCTTCAGTCCACCATTCAGCAAAGCCTACTAAGCTTTCTAGTTCCAATAAGTAGTATAGTTTTTATAACAAGTTCTATGACGATTTAAAGATGAGGATGTGTGCCTGCTGACCACCAGAGAACATAAGGCCTGTGTACATACAGTTAACTATACTGCAACATGGAAAGTGATAGGTATCTTATGAGAAACACAGCCCTGAAAGCGATAGGGAGAGAAAACATGGAGAGATTACTTTTTGTTGATAGGCTAGGTAGTATGTCAGAGAAAACTTAAGACAAGAAATATGATCAGAGTTTTAAAAAGAGTGTGTGAACAGGTGGATATGGCAAAAAATTTATTCCTGGTTGAAAAAAAATGGGATGGATGAGGCTGGGATACATTTCAGACCTTAACCACAGGACAGCATGGAAGCGAGTGCAAAATATCAAGGAATAAATCAGTGATTTTCCGGTCTAGGTTCTGGCTACTGATGACTATTTTGTCAAAGTATTTAGTTTCTTTGATTCTCGGCTTATGTTGCTGAAGATGATAGAATAACCATTTAACCATCTGATAAAATCATCGGGTTGCTGTGAACATGAAATACGGTGATACTGTGAGTGTGCTGTGTAAACCCCGTAACACTCCCCAAGTTGCCATGATCTGAATGGCCCTCAAAATTCACATACGATTCCTGAGACCATGGCTTCTTCTTTCCTGTTGCCCAGCAACTCATTGGTGTGTATCTCCATGTGCACATACTCCCACAATTTCTAACTCCAACTATCCCCTAAGTAGACCTTCCTGAACAGTTCTGCCTGCCTCCCACCCAGTCTCCACAGTAGTGTCAGAGTGATCATTCTACCATGTGAGTCTGTGTGTGCCTTCTCTGCACTTCCTTATGAACGGCCCTCACCAGTCTCCTACTCCCCTGGGACTCCTGCTCCTCTGTCCCACCCCAAGCCTCAGCATCTGCATCCTAGTGACACCACTGTTCTCTCAGCAGAATATGCCCCTTTGCAAGTTCCTTCTCTGCATGTGCTGTCAGCTGGAATTTCTGCTCAATGCTATCATAGCCCCCCCCCCGAAGTTATCCCACCAACCCCCTTTCCACAAAGGCCCCCTAATGGTGATGCCTTCCCCCTCCCGCATTTGGCTTCAGTGAGTCAGTTAGTCTCTAAGCAACTGCTGTGCGCACATGCAATGGTGCTGTCCATGTATATAGTCATTGCTCGCTAATTGGAGTAATCACCACATCTGGAGTTTGTCATCATTCGTCCCCCCCCCACCCCCAGCTCTGGAATTAGGGCAGTTGGCCCTAATAATTACTTGTTAAATGAAAGAATAATGTACCCACAGACCTTGACTTCAGAAAATACTGCACAAATCTTAGTTCCCTTTTACCCTTTCTCCGATTACCTTTTCTATTTAGTTCCTAAAACCATAATTTCCATTTCATTTCAATCTGACCACAGATGTCTTCTTCCAGGAGCCAAAGGCCATTCTCTGTTTTCAAGCAACACTAGTCTGGAGTGAAAGAAAAAAACTTTGTATCTATGAAGTATATTATATTTCACTCTCTTGCTTGCATCAAGCTTTCAGTTACATGTACATTTCGAGAGAACGGGTTTTATTTATTCATGCCTACCCTTATTTGTAAAAAACATTTTTTTTTTTTGGTATTTTTGAGACAGGGTCTCCCTTTAGTCCCAGCTGGCCTGAGCTCACTCTGTTAGAACAGGCTGGCCTTGAACTCACAGAACGCCTGCCTCTGGCTTCCAAGTGTTAGGATTAAAGAATGTGCCACCATGCCCGGTAATTTTACCTAATCAAAATCCTAACAGAAAAGAAAAATGTGATAATATCCCAACAAATTTAAACTCAAATTCAATTAAGTTTTGTTATTTGTTTCAGACAGGGTCTCCCTGTAGCCCCAATTGGCCCGGAACTCACTATGTAGACCAGACTGTCCTTGATCTCATAGAGATCTGCCTGCTCTGCCTCTGAGTACTGGGACCAGAGGCCCAGGCCACCAAACCTAGCCCAAATCTGCTTAAGCTTTTGATATTGTCTCTGCCAGGCTGGATATGAGACCACAAAAGGTCTTCCCTAGCAGCAATCACTTCTGAGTTCAGGGATCTCAATGTCATGCTACTAATTGCCTGTTGGAGGGGAAGGAGGCTTTTGGGGGCATCAGAATATTTCATAGCATCCTTTGCCTCTACCCACTAGATGCTAGCAGCGTCCATGCATTGTGACAATGAAAAATGGCTGAAGACATTAACAAATATTCCCTGAGGCAAAATCACTCTTGGCTGAGAAAACTGACCTAATCGATTCCTACCCATCATTCAGATTCTAGCTACTATGTTATCACCTCCTTGGAACTTTTCTTGGCCCCTCAGAGTAGATCAAATGCCTTGTTCTTGGTTTATACCATCCTTTCATACGTGTATTAAAGTTTGCAACCATTCAGTTATTAGCATGTATATTAGAGTTCTTCACAGAAAGACCAATAGGATGGATCTAGGAGAAGGGCTTCATTAGAGGAACTGGCTGATGCCATCATGGAAGCTGAGTAGTCTCAGAGCAGGCCATCTGACAACTGGGGACTCGTGGGTAAAGGACTGTAAGGCGAGTGGCAGGGAGGCTGAAGGCATCATTCTTAGTCCACTGCCACAGGCCTGGGAATCCAGGGACTGCTGATAAATCTCCAAGTTCCAGGGCCAGACAAGCTACAGTTCCGATGTGGAAGGGCCAGAGGAGAAGACGAGTGTTCCGGGTCCAGGAACAAAGCAGGCGGATCTTTGTGACATGCAAGGCCAGCCTGGTCTACAGAGTGAGTTCCGCAGACAGCTGTGGCTACAGGGAGCCACCTGTCCATCAACCAAACAAAAAAAAACCAAAAAAAAAAAAAAAGGAAATCTCTCTTTCCTTTTGTGCTATCTGTGCCCCCGGGCAACTTAATGGCCCCACCTACATTGAGGGTAACTCTTTCCTTCTCTCAGCCCATAGATTCACAGGTCACTCTCTTCTGGACATATCCTCTCGGACAGGCCCAGTAATAATGCCTTACAGTTCTCTCAGCATTCCTTAATCCAGTCAGGCTGACCTCTAAAACTAACCAGCACAGCTTGCTCCTGGTTTCCAGGCTAGGAACGCCATAGCAGCACAAGTGGGCCTGCCTTTCCTTGCCTTCTGCCTTCCCCATCCCCCTAGCACAGTACCTGGCTCTAACTGGGTACCTATGAAGGAAGTGTATAAACTCTGCTGTCATTAGCAAAGTTTTGGAAAAAAAAAATCATCAGAAGTCTTTAAGAATCAATGTAGTTTGCAAAGGAGTTTTAAATATTCTTTCTGAAAAATTAGAGACTGTGAAGAGCTATCGTAAAACTAACATGGCAGCTGGACATGGTGTTGCATGTCTCTAATCCCAGCACTTGGGAGGCAGAGGCAGGCAGATGGATCTCTATGGGTTCAAGGCCAGCCTGGTCTGCATAGTGAGTTCCAGGCCAGCTGGGGCTACAGGGAGACCCTGTCTCAAAAAGACAAACAAACAAAGGAGGTGCTCAGGCCACATCACCTCTAGGCCTATGAGGCAACTGAAAAACAATGAGAGAGAGAGAGAGAGAGAGAGAGAGAGAGAGAGAGAGAGAGAGACTATTTAGACAGAGAAGGCTGTGTTCATGACCTGTGGCCTTTGGTTGCAAGCCTAGCCTTTAATGACGGCACCAGCTCTCCAGCTCAACCTGTGGCCTTTGGAATAGGGATGCGGTGGCCAGGCAGTGAAGGAACACAGAAATAGATCAACACTCAACTTCTCTCCCCCTGCCCCCTATATTGCTGCTTCTTATTGAGAGCAGTCATGTCCTGAAGCAGCAGTGGAGCCCCCAGGAACCCACCTGGGGAGAAGCGGGTGCAGAGAGCGTGGGAAGAGCAGCGGAACATGTCCAGCACCCCAGCAGCCTTATTTCAGATTAACAGCCAACGCTTTGTAAAAGTCATTGATTTTCCTACAAAGTTCCTATTTGGTGTCATAGAGAAATCGTGCACGTCTGTCTCAGACAGGGTCACTTTCATTGTCCTTGTAGTTGCCTGCTCCACTGCAGAGCCAGCCCAGATGACAAACACATGCAAATGAATGAAGCTAAACTAGACCTCTGCTCCCTTCTTCCTGCAGGGTGATAGCCCACATAGTACCACCCTGAGCCCTCTTCCCACTTTTGCCCTGTAGGAACTGTGAGAGGGAGAATGACAAGAGCCATCATGGCTTAAGGAATGTGCACGGGTTTAAAGACAAGAGATGAGAGCAGCTGTTTCAGGGGACAGGAAGGACCTTGGGACGCTTGCTGGGTAAAAAGGGTGTGCAGATGTTTGTGCATGTGCAGTGCAGTACCATGCTTTTCCCTTTGGGATTTCTTGAAGTAACTAAGAAAATATTTAAATTTCTCCTCAAGTTTTCATCTAAATATGAAGCTACCCAGATAGACACTCTTGGTTATCCTAGCCTTCATGTGGTCACCTGGGCAGGAACTATTTTCTTGGAGAAAAATGCAGAGAACGTGGGAACTTAGAGGTGCCAGTCTCAACATCAACCCCATGTGAACTCTCATACCGTCACTCTCATTTCCAGAACTCTCTGGATAACATCTTCATCAGGGGCAGTGTGGAAGATTCAGAGATAAAGAGAAGCCCAGCTCAGTGTCGGCATAGATGAAAGCACTGAGCACAGGGGTTGGTGGCCACACTTACAAACAGAACGATTCTACTTCCTCTCTGACACCAACTCCCCACTTTTGCCTGTCCCATCCCCACAGGCCTGATCTAAGCTTATCGACTGTGCTCTCATCTGTATGATCACCGATTAGTAAACCTCATCCTCTCCCTATCCATGCCTTTCATGAGCCTCTGAAAACTTGAGCCCGAGCATGTATGTGAACCAGAACTAACTGCTTTCCTCAACAATTTTTTTCTAATGCTCAATCGGTGGCTGGTTCTCCTTTCTCTTCCTTTTCTCTCTCCTTCCCTTGTCTTCCTTCTTCTCCTCCTTTCTGCCTCCTTCTCCTCATTCTAAACAGATCTCTCTACATAGTCTCGATTGGCCTTGAGCTCCCTGTGTAGCACAGACTGCCTCCAAACTCCTTCCCTAACCTCCTGAGTGCAGAGATTGCAGGTATGTACCACCATGCCTGGCTTGTTTGGGATTCATGACCCTGTCTTGGGTCTAGAAATATGACTCCTGACCGAATAACCAGAACCCAACTGGGCTTGATGTGGCCTTTGGAATAGGGATTTAGGACACTGTTCTTAGGGTGCTTCAGCCTGACCAAAGCCAACTCTTTCAAGTTCCTGCAACTAATGTTGTATCACTGATGTTTGTTTGGGGGTACCCCCCTACTTCTGAACCTAGCACTTGACATTAATTATCTGAAATAATCCACAGGAAATACTTTTTTTTTTTTTTTTTTTTGGTATTGAGACAGGGTCTCCCTTTAAGTCCCAGCTGGCCTGGAGCTCACTATGTAGACCAGGCTGACCTTGAACTCACAGAGAGAGATCTGCCTCCCTCTGCCTCCCGAGTGCTAGGATTAAAGGCGTGGGCCACCATGCCCAGCTCTATTCTTACATATTAGAAAAATCTTTCAGCCGGGCGTGGTGGTGCACCCCTTTAATCCTAGCACTCGGGAGGCAGAGGCAGGTGGATCTTTGTGAGTTCAAGGCCATACTGGTCTACAGAGTGAGTTCCAGGAGAGCTGGGGCTGTAGGGGAGACCCTGTCTCGAAAAGAGCAAAAAAAAAAGAAAAATCTTTCATATATCCATTGTGCTTACATTTACTTATATATGTACCGTTTTCCTTTGTTTATCATTCTTTCCTGTATTTTAGACTATTCTGGCATGTGTTCTTGATGGCAGCTTTTAGTCAGGATGAGCTGGCAAACACTTTTTTTTTTTTTNTTCCCTTTGGGATTTCTTGAAGTAACTAAGAAAATATTTAAATTTCTCCTCAAGTTTTCATCTAAATATGAAGCTACCCAGATAGACACTCTTGGTTATCCTAGCCTTCATGTGGTCACCTGGGCAGGAACTATTTTCTCGGAGAAAAATGCAGAGAACGTGGGAACTTAGAGGTGCCAGTCTCAACATCAACCCCATGTGAACTCTCATACCGTCACTCTCATTTCCAGAACTCTCTGGATAACTCTTCATCAGGGGCAGTGTGGAAGATTCAGAGATAAAGAGAAGCCCAGCTCAGTGTCGGCATAGATGAAAGCACTGAGCACAGGGGTTGGTGGCCACACTTACAAACAGAACGATTCTACTTCCTCTCTGACACCAACTCCCCACTTTTGCCTGTCCCATCCCCACAGGCCTGATCTAAGCTTATCGACTGTGCTCTCATCTGTATGATCACCGATTAGTAAACCTCATCCTCTCCCTATCCATGCCTTTCATGAGCCTCTGAAAACTTGAGCCGAGCATGTATGTGAACCAGAACTAACTGCTTTCCTCAACAATTTTTTTCTAATGCTCAATCGGTGCTGGTTCTCCTTTCTCTTCCTTTCTCTCTCCTTCCCTTGTCTTCCTTCTTTCCTCCTTTCTGCCTCCTTCTCCTCATTCTAAACAGATCTCTCTACATAGTCTCGATTGGCCTTGAGCTCCCTGTGTAGCACCAGATGCCTCCAAACTCCTTCCCTACCTCCTGAGTGCAGAGATGCAGGTATGTACACACATGCCTGGCTTGTTTGGGATTCATACCCTGTCTTGGGTCTAGAAATATGACTCCTGACCGAATAACCAGAACCCAACTGGGCTTGATGTGGCCTTTGGAATAGGGATTTAGGACACTGTTCTTAGGGTGCTTCAGCCTGACCAAAGCCAACTCTTTCAAGTTCCTGCAACTAATGTTGTATCACTGATGTTTGTTTGGGGGTACCCCCCTACTTCTGAACCTGCACTTGACTTAATTATCTGAAATATCCACAGGAAATACTTTTTTTTTTTTTTTGTTTTTTTTTGAGACAGGGTCTCCCTGCAGCCCCAGCTGTCCTAGAACTCTCTATGTGACTGGCTGCTTGGAACTCCACAGAGCTCCACCTGCCTCTGCTTCCCAAGTGCTAGGACTAAGGTGGCACCACCATGCCCAGCTCCATTCTTTTTTTTTTTTTTTTTTTTGGTGTTTTTGAGACAGCGGTCTTCACTGTAGTCCCAGCTGTCCTGGAACTCACTCTGTAGACCAGGCTGGCCTTGAACTCACAAAGATCCGCCTGCCTCTGCTTCCCAAGTGCTAGGATTAAAGGCGTGCGCCACCATGCCCGGCTCCATTCTTATTTTATAGATAATGATACTAAGACCTTGGAAGGCAGAGTGACTGCTGTTAGATCATAGATGTGTCTGCTGTTGAGGGGATTAGCTACATCTTTCTGTAGCTTCTCTCCAAACCTAGGCCCATGGCACCATGAGTTGCAGCATCCTATCCTGCCTAGTACCTTCACTAAGCTGCTAAGCTCCTAGCACATGGCAGCCCCAAGTCAGTTTACCTTATCTCTAGTCAGATACCTCCCATTTAAACTCTATCAAAGTAAGGAATTTCCTTTTCTATGAGTTATTATTGGATCGCTTATCCTAGACTCCCCCATTCCAAGTGCCATGCCAGTGTTACTAAAGGATATTTCACCAAAAATCCATTTCAGCACCTCTCCCTTATGAACTTGAAAAATAATCTATTATTTAAAACAGTAAGGTCAGGCAGCTGCATGGTCAGTAAGGTCATGGTGGTAGAGCTGGACCAAAGCCCAGGCAAGCAGACTGGGTTGCTCGTGCTCTCAACTTAAGGCAACAGGAACCAGAATGTTCCAGAAAGGACATACTCTATGACTTTCATGTGACCTATGCCTCCTTGTGGGACATTCTGTACCTGGTGGGTTACTTCTCGCTCTTCATGCTGCTCTGAGGCGAGGCCTCTTGCTTACCAGTCTAAGAACTATCCCTGTTTGTATTCTCCTGGGCATCCCTTTCTTCTTGGTTTTATTAATCCTTGCCTGTGCCCTTTTGTGTATTTACTTGTCTGTTTTATCCTGATCTCTAAGAACTGGGACTGGTCTGCTTTGCTCAACACTTTTGCCCACACTTACCTTGGCAACTGACCCATAACGGGACTCCATCAATATCATTTGAATAAATGAAGAAATAAAATGTCTCTTTTGGGGCATCCTTCTCATCTTAGAAATTCCAAGTTTCCATACACTACCTAAACTGTGCCAGTCTTCTTTAGTGTTTGCTTACTGCAGAGAAAGCAAATCTTCTTCCTTTCGAAGATTTTCCTTTTGGAGACAGATAACAATCTGTTTAGGTCAAATTTACAATAAACAGGTTTGTCACAATTAGATAATGAACTCTAATTCAAATGTGCTCTGACTACATGATGGCAATATTGTGTGTGTGTGTGTGTGTGTGTTGTATGTGTGTGTCTCACACTCACAAACATCATAAACATGTTGCACTGAAACTGCAGAAGGGCCCTCCCTAATGGGTACCCAATAGTAGGAGTCCTGAGCTGTGTTCAACCTACAGGGAACAACTACATTGGCTCCACAAATTATAACCCTCCCCCTCCCTCCCCCCCCCCCTCCTCCCTCCCTCCCTCCCTCCCTCCTTCCCTCCCTCCTCCTTCCTTCTTTCTTCCAAAGACTGTGCGAATGTCTGTGCATGTGAGTGCAGGCACCTGCCTGAGGAGGCCAGAGTCATTAGATCTGCCTGGAACTGGAATTACATGCAGCTATAAACATCTGGATGTGGGTGCTCAGAATCACCTCGCGTTTTCTGCAGGAGCAATACAACCTCCTTTAAAAATATTATATTAGGGGCTGGAGAGATGGCTCAGTGGTTAAGAGCACTGACTGCTCTTACAGAGGACCCGGGTTTGATTCCCAGCACCCACATGGCACCTACGAACCGTCTTTACACATAAAAATAAATAAATAGATAAATAAATAAATAAATAAAATAATAAAATAAAGCATTATTTCTATTTAAAAAAAAAAAAAAGAACCATCTTTAACTCCAGTTCCAGGGGAATACGACGCTCTCTTCTGACCTCTGCAGCATTGCACGACACAGGTGCACCAACCTACATGCAGACAGTACACTCATACACATAAAAAATAAAATAAAGCTGGGTGTGGTAGTGCATGCCTTTAATCCTAGCACTCAGGAGGCAGAGGCAGGTGGATCTTTGTGAGTTCAAGGCCAGCCTGGTCTACACAGTGAGTTCCAGGACAGCTGGGGCTATAGGAAGACCCTGTCTCAAAAAGACCAAATATAAATAAATAAATAAATAAATAAAATTAAGTAAAAATTAAAAAAATATTATATTTATTTTTATGTGTATGAGTGTTTTGCCTACATGTATGTAAGTGCACCTGTGTATTCAATATCTGCAGAGGCCATAAGAAGGCAATTGATCCCCTGGAACTGGAGTTACAGATAGTTGTTAGCCACCATGTGGGTGCTGGGAACCAAACCCAGGTCATCTGGAAGAGCAGCCAGTGAATCCAGTCGTTGACCTCTCTTGCTGGAAGGGTAGAGCTTTCAGAGGCCTGCTCCTGCTAGCCTTCTGTTGCAAATGCAGCCTTATGTTCCCAAAGGTCTATGCCCTCTCCAAATAGCACTAAAAGCTGGAGACCAAATATTCAAACATATGAACCTTTGGAGATCATTTCAGACTAAAACTATAACAGTTTCTTAGAAGTTATTTCAATATTGAATATAAGTTATATGAGTGAAAATTTTGTACTCTCTGACATTAAAATCTGTCCCCCTGCGTTGCCTTTTCAGTGGACTCAAGTCTGATTTTGTAATATCATGTATTTGGTCACTTAGAAAATATTGTTGACTGAGTTCTGGATACCTTCCGACTATGCGTGAGTAGTGTTAATTGGTGTACTGCTGACCTTGTCAGTACTGGAAGCTCAAGTTTATGGCTGCAGATCCAACATTCCCAAAATTGGTACTTCTAACAACTGTTGTTTGAAAGCTTGAATTTTCTTCTTGGAAATGAATATTGTCAGTTAGTATTCTCCATCATGATAGGTCCATTTTGTTCATTTTTAAGCAAATCTCTACCAAATAATCATGAAACAAAATGGTAGTTTACCTTGCAATTCAAATAGTCTCCCAAATCTGTTCCTTTGAACTGCATTATGTTTTAGAATGCAGAAGTGATTTGTGCATGTTTAAAAAGCATGTAGTCGTAGGTCAAGATAAATTGAAATTAATAATATTGACAGTAAGATGTTCTTAACTCAGTGACTTCATTATAATTAATGTTTTCTTTTTGTTGTTGTTTTGGTTTTTTGTTTGTTGTTTTGCTTGAGACAGGGTCTCCCCATGGCCCCATCTGGCCTGTAATTTGCTATGTAGACCAGCACAATCTTCATAGCACAGAGATCTCCCTGCTTCCTTCTCCTCAGTGCTGGGATTAAAGGTGTGTGCCACCACACCTGGCTATGAAAATGGTTCTGATCTTCCTAATACTCTGGAATGGTTGTGTGTACATCCAGGAGGCTGCAGATTACTGAGAGAACTGCTGAGTCTGTCGGTTTGCTATTAAACTTTCCAAAAGCCTTCTGCAAAAGACAGCCATGACATTATCTTCTAGTGTCATATGACTAGGCAATGCACCTGTAAAACAATGCAAACCTGAAAGTGGAAAATGGCTCAAACATCACAAGAAAGGCAATGCGAGAGAGAGAGAGAGAGAGAGAGAGAGAGAGAGAGTTGTTTATAAACAAAACAAGGGACTTTTATTACAGTGTCATTGGAAGCACATGATATTGGTGATGATTCTACACTCTGCCTTGCTTTGCTTAGAATATTCTTTGAGGACAATGCTTCAGGAGCAGTCTCAAAGGTCAGTTACACTGGCTCCCCTGAATTCCTACTTCTCAGCATACACTGAAACAGACTTTGCTTCTGGGGAGGGGTAACAACAGGAATTCAGGGAGGAGATACCTTGCTTTACAACCAGGATTTGCTTTCTGGCACAAATCTGGTAGCTTCCCACAATCCCTTTTTGGCCAGTTTTATTGTATTTTTTTCCCACAGGGTTCTTATAGGGCATTTCTTGGTTGCTAATAAGTGCCTGGTGACATCTGGGAGAGAACAACTTTGTGAGAAAAGCCATTATGCATTTGGGGAGGGGACCTTTAGTTTAAAAATGAAGAGTACATTCATCCTTTTACAGACTGTCTGAGCCGCAGGATTGTTCTCTGGGTAGAACACAGGGGTTGTGCTCATAGTCAAGGCACAATGACTGGGGGAGTCCATTGTTTAAGTCTCCTGTGTGGTGTTGGCAATATGGGGTACTGTGCTTACCCAGCTGGCCCTAGAGGAGGGGACATTGCAGAGGAGGCCATCAGGGTAGAATTTGAAGGAGAAGAGAACAGCCCATATTCATTGCATGGATAAGCTCAGCTGTCATTGGGGAAGACAGAATGTTCTGTGCTTTTGGAATCTTCTCTGGCTCTAAACCATGGAGGTAGAATTCCCCTGGTCAGTTCTCAATCCACCCTGGGAACTAGGCTTGTACCAGGACTCACTCATGCTATGCCCAGGGGCCAGGGAGCCCAAAAGAGCAAAATACACTGGTGATAGTAGGTCTTACCTTGGTGGAGCATTGGGGTGGACATGGTTGTGAAATACCAGAAATAAGTCAACAGCTGCCTTATGTCCCTGCCCTGTGGTTAATGACACAGACCCTGATGTATAGCTAGTAAGGTGGAATCAAAAGAATGTTACCAACCTGTTGTACTAATGGACTGAAGGGGAAAAAATTAAAAATATGAACCAAATGAAGAGGAGGGGAAAGGGAAGCCTTCTCATGAGGAAAGGCTTATTGAAGAAATCTTGATCCCAGAGTACAGGGGAACAATGCACCTTACATTTCCAAAAGTACTTGATCTTAGGGACCATTCTTATACTTACACACTTATAATATTACCAGTTACAATAGTTGCACCTCAACCAGCTGAGGCAGGCAAAAAGAAAACTGAGCCCCTCAGCTCAGAGAAATGCTGAGGAATGTTTCTAAAGTAAGGGAATGTACAAGTTGCATAAATCTGCCTATACATTTGATTCATAGGTTTTTTTTTTTTTTTTGGTCTCCCTGTAGTCCCCAGCTGTCCTGGAACTCACTCTGTAGACCAGGCTGGCCTTGAACTCACAAAGATCCGCCTGCCTCTGCCTCCCAAGTGCTAGGACTAAAGGCGTGCGCCACCACACCCGACTCAATTCATAGGTTTTATATTGGCACAAAGCTAAAGGCAGGAGTGAGTGCTAATTTGAGTACTTTTTGAAAATTCATTGATATCACAAAACATAAGAAGGACCTGAACTTTCTTTTTTTTTTTTTTTTTTTTAAATTTTATTTATTTCTGTATGTGTATGAATGTACTGTCTGCATGCAAGTCTGTGCACCCGTGTCGTGCAATGCCGCGGAGGTCAGAAGAGGGTGTCGGACTCCCCTGGAGCTGGAGTTCTCCTGGAATTGGAGTCCCGGACGGTTCTCGGCCGCCATGTGGGTGCTGGGGATCGAACCCGGGTCCTCTGTAAGAGCAGTCGGTGCTCTTAACCGCTAGGTCATCTCTCCAGCCCCCTGAACTTTCTTTTAATGTAGAACTCACACAGTGTAAACAGAAGGTATTCTGTCTTGAACGTTTCTGATGAAATATTTACATTCTTCTTTTATTTTTTTTCCTTCAAAACAAAAATAAAAGCTTCTGTTGATTTCCAATAGCATAGTCCTTACAACTCTTAGGGCATTGAGCCCTTGTACACAGGGTAAAATGCCCAGCATTTCATGGCCCTGTTGAAGAACTGCTAGTTGTTCCTAATTTGAAGGAAGATTGGACTATTCCTAATTGACAGCTCCATGGATGGATGATGATTGCCTTACTTAGTCATTGGAGTATGATTTCCCTCCACTGGTAACTGATCTAGTGGTAAGCATATGCCTGAGCTATGGCTTCCATTCCCAAACAGAAGAAAGCACTTGCACCCTTTGAGTCCATCCATTGTGGTGTGAGGATGTGTCCTGTAGGCAACAGGTAGGTAGGGAAAAATAATTTCTATGCATGTCTGAACAGACAAGTAGAAAGTTTCAGTCTCTGTGATGTCACTGAGCTGTTCATTAAACTCCAGACTTGGCCTTTCTCCAGTAAAAATGATATAAACCACAGTTATCTCCCTTTTATTTGAAGCCCAGAAACTTTCAGTTTAATACAGGGAGGGATATATTGCAAGTGCAGCTGACTTTTCAGCGTTCCCCAGATTGTAACATGTAGTTAACACCTACTTATAAACCTATCCTACTTCCAGTCTCAGTCTCAAAAGTACATGGGACTGCATAAGGGGAGACTATATGATAAGGGCAAGACAAACAAGGATTGTAGTCATGTCAAGGATGGGTAGATATCGCTGTGAAGTCCACAGACTCATGTACTGACAACTACAGGTCTCAATTCAGTGAATTCTAGGTAGAATGTCACTGGAATCCTTTCAGAGTTGTCCCTGAGGTTCTTTTGTCCTGAGTTACTCTGAATGCTTAGTAGAATGATAGCTGGGAAATTCATTCACAGCTGACAAAATGATGGGAAACTTAAAGGGGTTGGTGGAGAGGGTGCTGGGGTGTTTTGAAAGCTGAACCTATTACCCTTTCACAAAGGGAAGCACGTTTCCCTGGCTGTCCTACAGCAGGGGTTTTCCAGACTTGCTATGGTAACACTGGACATGGATGGCAGGAAATGGGATTGATTCAGGAGGGTGTGCTCTTCATCTCCTCATGGCCACAGTTTCCAGCTCGTCTCTTCTCTGTGTAGCCTCTGAATGTATCTGATGACAACGTCTTCCCATACGCCAAAGGCTATAAGCTTCGGAGGACTCAGCTGCCAGGTTGATGCCCAAGAGGGACCATGATGAGCGTGACAAGGCGCATTCAGGGCCTCAGCACTGGGAAGTGGCAGAGCATGCTAGGAAGTCTATGCATGGCTTCCGATGCTGTTCAGAGTTTATGAAGTCTTCCTTTCTCCTTTTGCTGAAAACTCCCATGGAAGTGAAAGGAGCCTCTGTCTGGTTTATTTCAAAGGGGGGTTTGTAAAAAAAAATGCTGAACATTATCCAAGTAGCTCCTTACTGGCTAATTTTCAGAGCTAAATATCTCAACTGCTTCAAAACATTTCTTTTTCATATTACTCAAAGAAAATGGAAATGGGCTTTGACATTAGATGCATTTCTGTTTATATATTCTTTCTTTCTCTCTCATAGGAAAGATTAAGGCACTTTCAGAAATAATTTTTAAAGAACAATTGCTCTCTAATAAATGTTAATCATAATAAAATCAACTTTAGAAAGAAAGGGAGTTACTCCACAGTATTCTTATTTTTTTTGAGACCAGTGAATCCAAATCTCTAAGCTATTGCAGATCCGTAAATGAAGCCTGTCCTCATGCTTATGTGCATGGTAAAAAAAGTTGGAAAGATGAGGCTGGAGAGATGGCTCAGCAGTTAAGAGCACTGGCTTCTCTTGCAGAGGATCCTGGTTCTGTTCCCAGCACCCACATGACAGCTATCAACCATCTGTAACTCCAGTTCCAGGGAATCTAATGCCCTCTTTTGACTGTAAGCATTGCACACATGGGCGCATTTACATTCACACAGGCAAAGCACTCACACACATAAAATAAAAATAAATTTAAAAAACAATTAGGAAGAATGTGGTGGGGCCACTCCAGAGTCATGGCCTTTATTTGAGGGGTATGAGTAGAATCCTAGAAGTGATCTATCTGTGAAGGAAGAAGTATAATAATACCTCACTTTCTTCAATCCAGGAACAGGTGCACAAAGAGGAAAGTATATGTTTAAGCTACCATCATGGTATAGTAACGTCATTCAGAATAAGCTAATCATAATTTTACTGACAGAGACACAATCAAGTTACCACAATCAAGTATGTGTTGGAAACACAGATTCTTCTGTCCCTGTGGGTGATTTAAAACAAAAAACAAAAAAAAAACGATGCGCTGGAGCAGAGGTAGGTAGATGTTTGTGAGCAAGGGCAGCCTGGTCTACATAACAAGTTCCAGGCCAGCTGAGGCTAAGGACACCCTGTCTCCTCAGGAAAAACCATGCATCCTAGCCACTGGGATGGTAAGAGTTGAAGTGGATTTAGGTGAAAGGGAGAGGCCAACTCGGGCATCTCCTGCCCCTCACGAGACATTCAGCCTCTCTTCCTGGCCTGTGCCTCCAGCTTGTTATTTCTGCTTTCTCATAGTTTGTGCTTCCTCATCTTATAGTTTCTGTTTCCCTTTCCCCTCTCTGCTCATGTGCGGATCCAAAGCACCGTGTAATTTCTGTCAGCACCCTGCTCTGGAGCTTGCTCCTCTCTGCCCATTTCTCTGTTTCTTCATTCTGGTTTCTAGGAGAGGTTTATATAGCTCGGTTCATCTTTTCCTATTCTGTGGTTTTTCTTTCCGTGGCTTCAGTTATTCATAGTCAATCTTAGTCTGAAAATTATTAAATGTTAATTCCAGAAATAGAAAATTTATAGATCATTTAATTGCAGCTGTTCTGAGCAGCATGATGGAATCTCTTGCCATCCAGTTCCATCCTGTTCCAACCCACCCAGAGCACTCGTAAACACTTGTTGAATGAATTAACAAATAACTGGAATGTGTTAGTGTGTGTTAGAGTCACCTGCTACTTGGGAAAAATGTACAATCTTCCCAAAGACTCTGAGAAATTCCATGACAGAGCCCAGGACTTGTCATGGTAAGTGAGCTCCTAAGTGATTCTAATGTGAAGGACGGCATTTTGCTAAACATTGCTGTAGCTGAATTTATAAGAACTTCAACTGGAATTTCCCCATGCAATCAGTAAAGAACAAGTATGTGATTGCAAGGGGGCTGGTACTTCTCAACAAGGACTGGATGCTGGGAATTCAGCCTGGGTCCTCTGCAAGAACAGCCCATGCTCTTAACCGCTGAGCCATTTCTCCAGCTATTTATTTATTTATTTATTTATTTATTTATTTATTTATTTATTGTCTTTTTACTAAGATCTCAAGTTTTATACTTGAAGTACAATTTTTCAGGACTTACTATTTATATATTTCTGGCTATACTTTCCTTTTGGAATGTTTAAGGCCACATAGTTAGCCCAGATTAACCAAGTTTTTTGTTTTCTCAAGGTCACTTGAGGATCTGGTCCTCAAGGGTCACTCAGGTTTGTTTGGGGGATTTTTTTTGGGGGGAGGGAGGGAGCCCCTGGCTTTTTTTAGCTTTTCTTTTTAAAATTTTTTTTAATTTAATTTATTTCTGTATGTGTATGAATGTACTGTCTGCATGCAAGTTTGTGCACCCGTGTTGTGCAATGCTGTGGAGGTCAGAAGAGGGTATCGGACTCCCCTGGAACTGGAGTTCTCCTGGAATTGGAGTTTCAGACGGTTCTTGGCTGCCATGTGGGTGCTGGGGATCGAACCCGGGTCCTCTGTAAGAGCGGTTGGCGTTCTTAACCGCTAGGCCATCTCTCCAGCCTTCTTTTAGCTTTTCAATCACAAGTTCCATCCACTTAAAGACAAAGTCAGGTCTTGCTAGACCAGGCTTCCCTTTTTTTTTTTGTCTTTTTGAGACAGGGTCTCCCTGTAGCCCCAGCTGTCCTGGAACTCACTCTGTAGACCAGGCTGGCCTTGAACTCACAAAGATCTGCCTGCCTTTGCCTCCCAAGTGCTAGGATTAAAGGCGTGTGCCACCACACCTGGCTCAGGCTTCCCTTTTTGAACCATGAGCAGACTTTCTTCTTTATAGACTGGACACTGGCTGAAGTCCCATTAGTGGATCTCCAAGACCTCCCTGCACAGGTGACTCACATTTGCAGGACATTTCAAGAGTTGCCCCCATGCATAGTCCCCTGGGACTTAGTTGACCTCTGAGGGCAAGGAACAAAGTTATCCCTTAAGACCCTTGGCCAAATTGGTATGGGGATTAAGTATGGTTGTTAAACATCCAGAAAGGCTAAGTTACACCAGCCTGATACTTTTAACTACTGTATAGTATTTTAGAAAAGGTTTGGACAGCCGGGCGTGGTGGCGCACGCCTTTAGTCCTAGCACTTGGGAGGCAGAGGCAGGTGGATCTTTGTAAGTTCAAGGCCAGCCTGGTCTACAGAGTGAGTTCCAGGACAGCTGGGGCTACAGGGAGACCCTGTCTCAAAAAAGACAAAAAAAGAAAAGGTTTGGACAAAAGCTCAAGCAGCCTTGTATAAGAAATACTACGAAGCACTCCCATAAAATAAATACTGTGGTTATATATAATGTCATGACAAACTAGTTTTTTTTCTACATTCTGTTGATCTTATATTACTCTAAAATATGCATACATATCCTCCATCCATATACCCAAAATTTCTAACTCTGAAAATAAATGGTAGCTTAGTTCTAGAACCTGTTAAGGGATTCACAATGTAAGAGCACACTGTATTCAGGTCTTTCTTTCTTTTTCTTTCCTTCTTTCTTTCTTTCTTTCTTTCTTTCTTTCTTTCTCTCTCTCTCTATCTCTCTCTCCTTCCTTCCTTCCTTCCTTCCTTCCTTCCTTCCTTCCTTCCTTCCTTCCTTCCTTCTTGTTGTGGTGAGATTGAGCACTGGCTCTTTTCTGTTTTTAACTAAGAGTCTCACAATGTAGCCTGGGTGGCCACAAATTTGCTCTCCTCCTGTCTCAGTGCTGAAATTATCAGTATGTATCACTGTACCCAGCTTGTCCTGACATTTTTTTGAAGGAAAGCATCAATATAAGATGAGAGACTGTAATCTGGGTGTGGTGGTGCGCACACCTTTAATCCCAGCACTTGGGAGGCAGAGGCAGGTGGATCTCTGTGAATTCAAGTTCAGCCTGGTCTACATAGTGAGTTCCAGGACAGGTGGGACTACAGGGAGATCTTGTCTCAAAAGACAAAAAAAATAAAAAGATGAGAGACTATAGAAAGAAGCTGAGTGTGTTCCTGTCCCACATCTTCTGCCCTTGATTCTGTGGTCTGTCAGTGGCTTTCTCCCTTGGACCACCTCTATTGTTAGTTAGGCCCCTTCCATTGGTTCCATTCTGATCAGTTCTCATGGTTTCCTCTTCTTGGACATTAAGCCAAGCTAGGTGGAGCAGCATCTACCATTTCTAGTTCCCAATGCCTCCTCGTGGCATTGATTGTAATTTCTAAATTGACCACTACAAAATTTCCCATCCTAGTTCTTACAGAACTTTCTGACTCCCCCACCAAGGGGTAGAGTCTACTCTTAACCCTGGGACAGCTTTTGTGTCTCCCTTTACAGATGAAATGCAGCTGTAGGAACATACTGAAACCTCCAAGATTAAGCACAGAAGGACATGGTCTCTCAAGACTTTTTGTGTTGGAAATTTTATTCTTAAAATGATGTCACTGTATTTGGAATTGGGGCATGCGAGAAGTGATTGGGATTAGATGAAGTACTGAGGGTGGGGTTCCCATGATGGCATCAGGGGTTTTAGAGATCTAAGATCGCAGCAAAGTCCTCACCAGACCATGAGCAGATTGCTGGTGCCTTAGTCTTGGACAACCAGATTCTAGAGCTATGAGCCAGGCCTCTTTTTAGATTACCCATTCTCACTGTAACTCTAGTACTCAGGTGGTGGAGACAGGAGGATTCATGGGAGTTTGAGGCCAGCCTGAGCCATATAGACTCTCTTTCTAAAGCCTAAGTAAAATGAATTGCCCAGTCTTAAGTATTTTGTTACAGCAACTGAAAGTAGACTGAGACAAGAAAAATCTTGCCCCTGGCTCTCTAGGGACCTGTGCCTTTGCATCCTTCAGGAGAGAGAGACCCGATGGAAACAGATGCCCAGGGAGCCCTACATGTTCCTGTACCCCACTGTTTGAGTTCCCTTCTGTAGATGAAGATGTGTGAGTGGGTGACCTCCACATGATTCTCATTTTAGTCATCTCCATGAGACACCATTCAACTGCTGGAATTATGAGAACTAAGTCAGAAAATGGTTTCTATTGTTTCAGACCATGCTTTGGTAAGGTAGCTGTGGGTAACTGAAGCTTTTGACCTCTCTTACTGGTTCCCTTAACTCTAGCCACGTCTCCAAATCCCCACTGAGCAGACCTTCTGTTTCCTGCAGCACCCTGACTGGCATTCTGACAACAGTGTTAAGGGAGCTTTACAGCCATTAAAACTGAAAAGGACCTCAGACATCTGAGGGTGAGACTTACAGCTTTAGTTCATAGGTGAGGAAACTGAACACTCTAATGAGTAAAAAAATCAATGGAAACTTTATCCAGAGAGAACTGAGGTCCTGCTAGTGCCTCAGCTCAACTAACACTCAGTAGGACTAAGATTATGTCAAGGCCCTCTGTAACAGCTTTCTTCTCTTTGTGACTAAAAGTTTGTCTTACAGATGCATTTAAATTACTATTAAACTTATTTTTATTTTATGTGTACAAATATTATACCTGCATGTATGTAAGTGCACCCATGTTGTGTAGTGCCCACAGAGGACAGAAGAAGATGTCAGATCCCCTGGGACTGGAGTTTTGGATGAGAATTGAACCTGGATCTTCTGCAAGAGCAGCCAGTGCTCTTAACCACTGAGCCAACTCTCCATCTGCTTTAGAGATACATTTTGTAACTTAGGTTACCTTATCTCAGTTTAGCTTTTACTTCCCACGATCCCTGATTATTACAGTGTTAACAGAGTCCATGGGGGCCAGAGAGATGGCCTAGCGGTTAAGAGCGCCAACGCTCTTGCAGAGGACCTGGGTTCAATCCCCAGCACCCACATGGTGGCTGAGAACCGTCTGTAACTCCAATTCCAGGAGAACTCCAGTTCCAGGGGAATCTGACACCCTCTTCTGACCTCCGTGGCATTGCACGACACGGGTGCACACACCTACATGCAGACAGTACATTCATACACATAAAATAAAATAAACGAAATAAAATAAAAAAACAGAGTCCTGTTGTTTGTTTCTTCATGGACATGTGCTATGTATGGTGTGCAGACAGGTGAGCAAGCTATTTCTGATGAGAACAGGCATCTTCTCTTTGGTGAACTGTAGGCTTGGCTTCGTGGGAAAAGGAAGATCAAGGTTTCAGACATGACCCTCAGACTTTCAGCTTCAGAAGACTCAATCAGCTTCCTCTCTAAGTCCAGTGGGAGAACAACTGAGTCTGTGTTTCAGTAGCATCATCATGAATGTGATGTGTCAGTCTTGTGAGTTCTCTTTCCTCACTATGGCTCCAGTCTTAGCAGAGCTCTCCATTCGAGGTGTCAGAGTGGCCGCCAGAAGTTCCAGACTGAGCCGTCCCAATCGACCAAACCTCTTCCTTTCTACTCCAGCACCAAAGCCAGGTCCTTTCTACTCCAGCTCCAAAGCCAGGGCTGGCTCTCACTGTAATTCTGTGGCTGTGGAGAGCAGAATGTTCTGATTAGTCAGGGTTATTCTATGAGCATATTCCTGAAACTATAAGAACTGGGGAAAAAAGAGGTCATTTCCCAGAGGAACACTGGAGCCCTTCCCTAGATAAAAGAGGACTGGCTAGATGCTGGGCAGGCCTGCATAACAGATACCCACTACAAATGTTTTAGCAAGAAGCACCATTCCCAGGCCTGTGCATGACATATGAGGTGTTTCATGGCCTGAGCCCTGAAGGCCCGCCCAACCACAATGCTACAGTTTAGAGCCTGATAGTCTCTCAAACGCCCTTGTGGTGAAGACCCAGTTCCCTATCTGTAGCACAATTGGAAGGCAGTGGATCCTTCAGGAGAAGGAGCCTGGTAGAAGGAAGTTAGGTCACTGGGGGCATGCCCTTAAATGGGAATAGATGGTTACTGTTCCCCTCCCCTCATTTATGCTCCTCTTCCCTTCTCTCCTCTCCCCTCTTTTTCTCCCTGCTTCCCTCCTTCTCTCTCTCTCTCTCTCTCTCTCTCTCTCTCTCTCTCTCTCTCTCTTTCTCTCTCTCTCTCCCCTTCCCTCCTTCTCATCCCTGGCATCTGCCATGATGTACACAGGCCTGCTCTACCGCAGGCTCTTGCCATGAAACACTGTGCCACTAAAAGCACCCCCAAAACAAAGTCAAATGACCGTGGACTGAAACCTCAGAAACTGTGAGCTGAAGGAGATCTTTCTTCCTTTTCAGTTTGATCACCTTAGGTATTTTGTCATAGTAACAGAAATACTGGCGCACACACCCCTACCCCTGCAAAGTGGCTTCTCTACTTAATAGGAGATGGGATGAATGGTATAATTTGAATGTTAGCTCCCTGGAATGCATTTGTTGGCAATTTAATCTCTAGACACACGTTAATGAAATTTATGGTGTTTAGAGGTAAGGCCTTTGGGAGGTGATTAGAAGACGTCATGAGAGTAGAACTTTCATAATTGTGTTTTTGATAAAAAGAAGGGAAAAGTGAGCAGGAGGGCTTGGTCTGTCCCGCCTTGGTCTGTCCCACCTTGCTATGCCCTCTACCTGCTGTGATGCAAGATGGGCCTTGGAGACACTGAGAACACCGGCACCATGTTATTAGAATTCTGAGCCTCTTCAATGTGGAGCCAGTTAAACCTGTATCTTTGTATATTACACAGTTTTAAGTTTTTGTTATGCTTATAGAAAATAGACTAACACCTCAACCTTCTAGCAGCTTTCTTTTTTTTAAATTTTAAACATTTAAAAAATTTTTATTTATTTATTTATTTATTTATTTATTTATTTATTTATTTATTTATTTTTGTCTTTTTGAGACAGGGTCTCCCTGTAGTCTCAGCTGTCCTGGAACTCACTCTGTAGACCAGGCTGGCCTTGAACTCACAAGGATCCGTCTGCCTCTGCCTCCCAGGTGCTAGGATTAAAGGCGTTCGCCACCACGCCCGGCAAAGTTTATTTATTTTCTATGTATATGAGTGAACTGTCTACATGTAGGTTGGTGCACCCATGTCATGCAATGCCTCGGAGGTCAGAAGAGGGTGTTGGATTCCCCTGGAACTGGAGTTAAAGACAGTTCTCAGCTGCCATGTGGGTGCTGGGAATCGAACCCTGGTCCTCTGCAAGAGCAGTCGGCACTCTTAACTGCTAGGCCATCTCTCCAGCCCCTCTAGCAGCTTTCTTTAACTTATCATGTTCTTTGGCTCTTTTGTACAGTGGTGTGTTGGTAAATGTTTATCACCTGTCTTTTCAGGGATAAAAAAAAAAAAAATCCAGATAATGTCGCCAATTTCTTGGTGTTAACAATTTTCCCATGGCTGTTTTCAAGTTGTTAACATGGCATCAATTGATGTGGCCTTAGGAAAAGGGTTACACAATCAGCTCTTGAAGTCTGTATAAGCAGGTTCCAACATACCACTGCACTGCCTCTGGGGTCTTAGCCATCCTGTTCTTTATGTTTAGAATGTCTCTCTCCACTGCTCACAAACATTTCCAGGTAAATTTCTGTAAGTCTTCAATCTGTGGCTCACCACCTTGCCTGGGAGCAGTGCTGGCCCTACCTGCTTCCCTTTGATTCAGAACTACCCCACTGCACTTTGTGTGGTACCTAGCATGTAGTTAGGGATCATGTTTACTGAACAGATAAATGAGTGTACTCATGTATGCCTTATGTCTTGTGAAATCGCTTCTTGTGGGCAACTTGTACTTGGTACAAAGTCAGGCAGAACATATTTACTAAAGATACAAAGCATGCATCTGGAAATGGCTTTCCAGGGTTTGGAGTACTACTCAGTCTCACCTCATTGAGAGGCTTATGCCCAGTTGATCAGTAATCCATGTCTTTCCAGTTATAAGCTTCCCTTCCTTACTTGTCTCACTTGTGAATCTCACACCAGGAGACTGATGTCTATGGCTATTCTTGGTGAGGAACCTGGACAATAGAGCCATTGGCATGGTGTGGTGTATAGCAGGGGGTGCTGAGATGGGAGTGGAGACAGCTGGGGCTCAGTACAGGAACAGCAGAAGAGGACAAGGACAGACCCTAAGAGCCAGAGGTGGTAGATGGCTGTAGGAAACAGAGTTTTCCAAGTAGCTGGGAAGTTACTTGTGAATCCACAGCAATGGTAACAGTATGCACAAGGCCTCTACAAGCTCAAATAAGATAGAAACTCCACCCAGAAGTGGGGATGTGAGTAAGTAGCTCCAACCTTAGCTGAGGAACTACTGTCCCCTGATAACCACTGGGAGAGGGAGACTTGACTTTCTTTAAGGGAGTGACACTAGATAGGATGACCTGGCTCTGGTGGATGGACCCACACTGAAGGACATTTAGGGACACAAAGTTGTTTCCATAGCCCTTAACATATATGATATATGACAGAGTACATGAAGCCCAATGGGGGGCTATGAGGGTGCAGATGGGGGTCTAAATATGACCAAAATATATTGTATGAAATTTGCAAAAATTCAATTAACAAAGAGAAGACTTAAAGGGCCACTAATTCACTCCCCACATATTTCCTGGGCCTGGAGGAAGGGGCATTCTATACTCAGAAGTGTTTTTAGTTGCTACAGTATTTTACTCTTTTTTTTCTAGGAAATTTTTTTAGATAAAAACAAATCATTTTGATTCTCTGAAATAAAAAAAACAGACACGAAAAATGACAAGCTCCTTAAATTAGAGTTTATTTTCACCTATACATGAAGAAAAAAAAAAATAGGGTCAGTGAATGGCTGAACAGCTAAAAGTGCTCACTGCCAAGACAACCTGAGATTCACCCAGGGACCCAGTGGTAGAAGGAGAGAGAACCAACTCCTGTTGTTATCCTCTGACTTTCACATGTATGTTGTAGCATGCTCATGCCTACCTACTCAGACCCAATAAATGAATAATGTAAAGAAATATTTTTAATAAGTAAAAAAATTAAAGCTTCTAAACTTCCCGAGTACCTGTGGAAAAGACCCAAGTGTACATGGCTTTGTCCCCCTTGGCCTCCACCTCCAAAGGCGGGTTAGGGCTGGAGTGCATGCCTGGAACACATTCATGTGCACACCAGCTATGTAGCAGTATAGTCAGGAAATGAAGGACTACTAACTGTTGCCTTGTGACTATGCCTTTATAGTTATTGGTCTCAGCTGAAAGGAAAGGGAACTACAAATTCCTGAGTCTATATTATGTCCGATGGCATCATTTTATTTTATTTTTATTTTATTTATTTATTTATTTTCTTTTTTTTGAGACAGGGTTTCCCTGTAGCCCCAGCTGGCCTGGAACTAACTATGTAGACCAGGCTGGTCTTGAACTCACAGAGGTCCACCTGCCTCTGACTCCTGAGTGCTAGGATTAAAGGTATGTGCCACCACATACCCGGCTTCCAATGGCATCATTGTTATTGGAGAGTCATCTCTTCCAAATGTTTCTATGCCTCCTCACACTCCCTCCATCACTTTCCAAGGACTTGTGCCTAAGACACACATTTCCAGAGCACTTTCACGTGGCAGCCCTATAGTTGGAGATAAGAAAATAGCTCTCTCTGGGCTGGAGAGATGGCTCAGTGGTTAAGAGTGCTGACTGCTCTTGCAAAGGACCAGGGTTCGATTCCCAGCACCCACATTGTGGCTAAGAACCATTTTAAGCCGGGTGTGCTAGTGCACGCCTTTAACCCTAGCACTCGAGAGGCAGAGGCAGGTGGATCTCTGTTCAAGGCCAGCCTGGTGTACAGAGTGAGTTCCAGGCCAGCTGGGGCTATAACGAGACCTTGTCTCAAAAACAAGACAACAAAAAAATAAAAAAAAAAAAAAAATACAATCCTTGTTTAAAACCGTATGTTATTTCTCTATTCATCAATTGATAGTTTGTCTTAACCCTTTGTCAATTATGAGTTACATTGCTGTGAACATTGAGACACAAATTTTTATATGAATACATGTTTTTTTTGTTGGTTTTTTTTTGGTGCGGACTGTACTGAACTGATGATACTCTTGCCTACAGCCGCCTCCACGCCCAACTTCTGTGTATATTCTGGATACCAAAGCCTTGCAGATGCATGATTTGAAAATATTTTCTTCCATTCAGTGAGCTGTCCCTTACTTTCTTGGTAATATCCTAATTTTTATGTTTTGTAAAATTCTATTTCTCTAATTTTTTTGTGTGAGGATGTCAGATCTTTGCCTCCCAAGGTCACAGATATGCTGCTTTCCTGTAAGAATTTTATAGTCTTAGCTCTCACCTTTAAATCTTTGATCTATTTTGATCTTTTGTATACCGTGGAAAGTTGGGGCCCCAATTTTTTTTTCTTCATGTCAGAATCCAGTCGCCTCACCATCTGCTTGCCTTGTTAACTGTACACACTGCTCACACCTCTCCTCTATTTCTTTCTGATGCACTCTTTTTTAAAAATTTTATTTATTCTTTACGTGTATGAGTGTACTGTCTGCATGTAGGTTGGTGCACCCATGTCGGGCAATGCCGCAGAGGTCAGAAGAGGGCATCGGATTCCCCTGGAACTGGAGTTAAAGATGGTTCTCAGCCACCATGTGGGTGCTGGGGATTGAACCCAGGTCCTCTGCAAGAGCAGTTGGCACTCTTAATCGCTAGGCCATCTCTCCAGCCCCTTTGATGCACTTTTAGGGAATTTGTATGTATCTGTGATGTTCTTCTGTCTAGTAAGGAATTATAGATATTTTTCTCACTTTATGGTTAACTTTGCTGGTGGTCAAATTGCTGTCTTTTCATTTCTTTGTTTAGTGTTTGTCTTTCACTGATGCAGCAGTTTTGAACTTTAAGCCATTAGAGTTCAGCATCTTCCTTTACTGGCTTCTGGTTTGCACATCTGTCTCCTTTTCTGAAGTGGTGACCACACACTGATATGATAGGTGGTATCATCATGAGGCATCTGTGGTGCTGACAGAGGTTATAAGTCCAGAGTGTATGAGCCCCTGGCTTAGACTGCCAGCACAACAGGAAAACAAGAAAAAAAAAAACAAAAAACAAAAAACAAACAAGGAAGAGGAAGCCAGATTGGGCATGCATAGGCCGCCTTCAGACTACAATGTAGATCTGGCAGAATTTGGTCAACCCACTGGGGACTTTTGGGTAAGACTGCCCATCCTAAACAGCATGCCAGATGGTAATGAGCAGTAAGGCTGTAGGGATACCTGTAGACTGCAGAAGTTGCACTTCAAAATTACAGTTCTTTCTTTGAGGCTTTTGAAATGCATGCAACTTCACATCTATATTGATCCTACTGTAAAATCATACACCAAAGCATCATGCTATATGTAACCAACTTGGTACCATTGATCAGTTTCATCCACACATCCTAGAACTGTGTAATTTTGTTCAGAACTGTGGAATTTTTAACCACAAAGAAATGATACATGTTTAACGACCAAGACATGTTCAGCAGTTTTAAGTTTTAAACAATGTATATATGCATGAAACATCATGTGACCCTATAAATATGTACAACTTTATATTTGTATATCTCAGCCAAAATAAACTAAATAAATTGAAAAAAAAAAAAAAAGAAGTTGCACTTCAGATAGAGTCAAACAGACACGGCCAATATGGAATGATGGGGAGAACAGGAGTTGATGAGATCAGAGAGAAAGGTGGAGGCAAGGAAGCACACACTGCACTGTAGGATTTCAGAACGCAAAGCTTTAGCAGGAAATTCTCTCACAAAGGTTATCTACGCTTCTTTAAGAGCAGCCTGATCAGATAGGGCAGGAATTGAAGAGACCACCTGGGAGGCTGTTGGCAAAATTCTTGTGAGAGAGGAGCCAGGAAAGTGGCAGAGAAATGGTAGGGGATGGTCAGATTTGGGGTGTAGTACATGGCAAAACCAGCAACATCTTCTAATGCATTAGATTGGAATGTGAATAAAAGGGGGTGCAGGCACACACACACACACACACACACACACACACACACACACACACACCTGCAGTGTATCAGCCAGAGCCACATTCATCTAGAGGCTTGACTGGGGCTAGGGAATCTGCTACAAGACACCACAGTCGTGGGACTGGTTAGCTGGTAGCCATTGGCAAAAGCCTCTGTTCCTTGCTATGTGTGCTTCTCTAGAGGGCTGTCTGAGTTCTCTGGAGAGCAGTCTGCAGGGATGGAAAGAAGGAGGGCCTCAGTGCATGACTATTGGCTTCCTCCAGAGCAAATGGAGCTCCCCAGAACAAAGTGAGATCAGCTGTATCTCACATCACAGAAATCACACACTGCTAGAACTGCACATTCTGCTAATTACCTAGGGAGCCAAAGTCAGTGTGGAAAAGGACAAAGGTAAGTGGAAATGCAAAGGAGGCCAGGATCACGAACGGCGCTCTTGGAGGCTGGCTGCCTCAGTGTTCCGGGTTCTCCCTGATCACGTGCTCCACTCGCTTATAGAGCCTCCCTCCTCCACAGGCCTTCTTTTTTTTTTTTATCTTTTCGAGACAGGTTCTCCTTGTAGACCCAGCTGTCCTGGAACTCACTCTGTAGACCAGGCTGGCCTTGAACTCACAAAGATCTACCTGCCTCTGCCTCTCGAGTGCTAGGATTAAAGGCGTGCGCCACCAGGCCTGGCCACAAGCCTTTTTAAACCTACTCAACCTTTCGGCTGATAACTTTAGATCAATCATTTAAAATCAAGAACTTGGGGGCTGAAGAGATGATTCAATAGTTAAGAATACTTACTGCTCTTCAAGAGAACCCTGTTTCCCACCACCCATATCAGGCAGCTCACGATCACCAGTGATTCCAGCTCCAAAGGATCTAGTACCCACCTCTGGTCTCTGCCAGCACCCACACATATGGCATTCATTCACACAGACACACACATATACACATAAGTTAAAAAACTTAAATATAATTTTAAAGAATTCATATTGGGATAAACTCACTGCATAAGCGTGAAAAAAAGAGACTTTTCATTTGCTGTCAAGGAGATGAGGAAGTACTAGAAAAGAAGTGCATGGTACACTAAAAATGAATAAAAATAGTCCTGCAGTGCCCGCATGCAAGCCCTTCCCCTTAGCCCACACTTCCTGTGGGTCCCCACATCCCGCTGTCATTGCTCTTGCACTGGTTGTGATGTGTACAGGCCGCTCTAACTCTTAAAAGGACCTCGTCTTCCTCATAGCTGACCTGGAGCCGGGTCATACTATCTTCTCCCTCTGTTGCCTTTGTTAGTGTCAAGTTCTTGGATGAGCAACAGAGGTCTCTCTCTCTCCCGAGGCCTCCCTGTAGCCGGCTGGTACTACCGCTTATCATCAAGTCTCTAGCCCATCTCACCTTCCATCTCCATCTGTACTGTCATTTCCATTTGCTCTTTCTCCCCTCTTCACAGTGAGCATGCTAGAACATTCTTCCTAGAGTGACACCTGTTCACTTCTGTCACTACAGTTGCCACTGTCGTCAGAGTTCTCCCTTTAAGGACTTTCCTTTACATAGAACCTCCTAACAAAGTGTGTCCTTCGAAGTCCCTTTGGAACAAGCTACAGGTGTTTTCTAACTTTGGTGAAATCCCAGCATCACAGAGCCCAACACAATTGATGACAGGCAGAACAGGGCTTTCCTATCCGGAGACATGGCTATATCCACATCTATATCCATTTATATCAGGGCTTACTCCCTGTGTGCCTACATCACCAGTTTGCCTTTCTGTCCTCTGGAAGAAGCCACATCCAGCAAGGGGATCTGCTTGGATTGGGTTACCCTGACTGCTGTGCTGTGTTCCTCTTCTCTTCCTATAACTATCAAAGGTAGGATAGCGCAGACAAGGCACATGGGCATCTGAGCTTCTGTGAGACTGCAGGTCAACATCCGGTGCTGGTGGTTTGAGACATATGCTCAGATGCCTGTGCTGGCCTACCCAGTGCTTCTCAATGGGCACTTTACTAGCAATTTGAGAAAGAAAACTCTTCATTTTACAGGACTGTCCCATATGTATTCCTGTCCTGTCTGCATCAAGATCAGGTAACACACAGCAGTTGTGACAGCTGTAAGTTGCCCTGTACTTCCCAACATAGTCTGGCTGCAGATGGAGTAGCTACAGCTGATGTTTTCCTTGCTATGATCGATCCCTTCTCTTCCATGTTATCTTTATCCTTGAGAATAGAGAACTCATGTGGTAGGCAGAATTCTAATGATGTCCTCTAAGATTCCCATTCCCTGATAACTAAATCACACTGATCTATGTGCTGTGGTGAATGGGACCCTGCAGATGTAATTAAGGCGACTAGTCAGTTGAAGCTAAATTACAGAGATAATCATCCAGGTGGGGTGAGTAAAATGGTATGAGCCTTTACCTCTCCCCATGCTAGGACTCAAACACAGCCTAGAGAATGCTGGGAAAGTACTCTACCAGTGAGCTACAACACCATCCCTCTCATATAAATGTTTAAGGGTAGCAGCAGATAGCGAAAGTCTGAGGAATGTGATGGAAAGGGATATTTGAGGAATGAAAGGGACTCGGCCTGCCATTGGAACCACGAGGAGGAATGCAGCAGTCTCTAGGAACAAAAGACACATGGCTAGTGAGAGGGCAAGGACCCTGATCCCATGACCATAAGGAACTGAACTCGGCCCACTGAGTAAGCTTAGAGTCACAGTTGTCCCCAGAGCTCCTCGGATGGAACCCAGGTGGGCCTTGTGAGAGTCTGAGCAGAAGATCTAGCAGAACCTTCTGTGTCTGGGCTTCTGAACTACAGAGCTGTACAACAGTAAATGAGTGCTGTTTAAAAAGCTAAATTCATAAGAATTTGTTATCATGGCCATAGATAACAAATTATTATGATTTAGTTCATCCCACTCAGAAGTTTATCCCATCTTTAAGTAGCAATTATTGTCAGAAAATGCTTCCTTATTATACTGGGATCTATCAATCTGTTCCTCACATCACCAGACTGGATTTTATTTCCATACAGACAGCTAATGCTATGTATTGATGTTTATCTTCCTTTGGACCAAAGAGCCCCTGTGCATCCTTCATCCTGGTTACTTTTTCCCAAATGTATCATGTTTTGTTTAGGTCCCTAGATTTACATTCCACCAAAGTGGGAATTTGCTCTAACAACAAAATAAGTTTTTGACCACTCCTAGGCATGTACCCTCAAGACTCACTCCACCACAGAGATACATGCGCGGCCATATTTATTTCAGCTCTCTTCACAATAGCAAGGAGCTGAAACCAACCCAAATGCCCCTCAACTGATGAGTGGATAGAGAAAATGTGGTACATCTACACAATGGAGTTCTATGCAGCAATAAAGAAAGATGACATCATGAGCTTTGCAGGAAAATGGCTGGAGCTAGAGGACATCATGCTGAGTGAAGTAACACAGTCCCAGAAAAACAAACAATGAATGGTATCCTTCATCTGTGGATGCTAGTGCCAATTACCTAGTTGTAAGTATTTCTTGTGCACGGCCCCTTGAGCTTTTATCCAAGCAGTTGGGAGTGATGCATATTGGAAACAACAACAACAACAACAACAGAAAGGACTGCATCAAAGAACTGACTGAAACCATGAACTTCTGCTCAAAACAGTCAACTTCCACATGGAGAATATTGAGAAAGACTGAGAAAGAGATGAAAAGCATGTTTGGCAGAATGCATGGGCTCTGGTGGAGTGGGGGGATAGGGTGGGGGACACGGGTCTAGATTTGATAAAAAGTATATAAATAAATAAATTTAAAAAAAAACAAAATAAGTTTTGGAAAAGTCATTCGTATCTAGGGCACTTTGCTCTTTCATTATAAAGAAGAAATTTTCTATCTTATCTCCAAAGAAAATTATCATTTTCTGGACCATTGATTATTCTATTGTCTATAGTACAAAAGCACCATTTAGGATGACCTGAAATTGAGGAAAATGAAGTAGAAAATTGTTGGGAAGGTCTAAAAAGTATGGCTCTATGAGATCATCAGGACTAAAATAATTAGAATTAAAAAATTCAGTGCTTGGGTAACTAATAGAAATTATCCTGAGAAACAGGCTCAGTAAAGCCCAGTCTCATCTGGAAATCAGGATGGCATATTTTTATCTGTCTGACTGGGCTTTTGGTCAAAATAAAATCTTAAATTGTTCTTGGAACAAAGGCTTTGCCAAAACTACAGGGAGTTATGGGTGGAGTATTACTAACATGATTGATCCTCAACTTAGAGTCTGCTAGCAGCCAAATTCAGGATTTACTGCAACTAAAATGATAAACTGGGGGTGGAGGCAGGGGAAACCTTGAGACTAAAGGAAAATTAACAGTAGAAACAACATCTAAATGACCATTAAATGTATAAGCTACTCCGTGAAAACAACATTCTAAAGGACACAGACATAAGGGCCAGGGCTGTCGGGAATACTTTGCAAAGTGATGAGGAAAACCTAGATTTGACAAGTAGAGAATAAGAGCCTATCCTGAGTACACTGCGAGGGAATGTTCTACTTTCATACGTATATGAGTGTTTTCCCTTACACACTTTTGAAAGAATAGCTGTCCCGTGATTGCTTTGAATAAGATAAATGGCAAGTACTCAGAAACTACTCCACTGAACTCCCTGGAAGCGCCTGCTGACTGGCTGAGTAATGAATGAAGACACTGTTGTTCTAATTGGAATGTGGGCTCATTCCAATTCCATGTGAGAAAAAGCTAAATTGAGTCAGAAGAAACCATATGCTCTTGATTCCTTATCCTTTCTCCTTAAATGACCTGATGCTCTAGGGTTCTAGGACCTCTGCATTAGAATCGTCTGGAGATGCTGGTAAATAATGTAGAATTGGGGCTAAAGAGACAGGTCAGTTGGTAAAGTGCCTGCCTTGCAAGCACAAGGACCTGAATTAAATCCTCAGCATCCCCATAAAAATCCAGGTATGGTGGCACATGCTTGTCATCCCAGCCAAGAGAGACAGAAACAGGAAGGTCCCGGAGGTCGCTGGCCTGATCAGCCAATCTGGCCTGATCAACAAAGCCCAGGTCCTGGTAAAAGACCTTGCCTCAAAAAACAAGGTGGAAATCTACTGAGAAACAACATCGAAGGCCCCTGGTCTCCAGAGGCATGCAAGTGCAACCACATATGTGTGTGCGTACACACATGTACACACAAGAAGCAATTCTATACCCCAGTGCCCTAGACCCACTGAATCAAAATCTAGAAAATACTTGGTGTTAAAATAGAGGTGTATAAGATTAATTGTTGGTTTTTAAGTGCATTGTCGAATTAGGTTTCACAAATATAAATATTCCATGTAAATACTACCTTAAACAAGACTCTGACACCTCAGAAACTTTCCTTAGTTATTTTCCAGGCAATCACTCACCTTCTCAGAAGAAACCAATGTCCTGGTTTCTGTCCATACATATCCTTTGAGGTTCATCACTTATCTATAAAGGTTTTTTTTTTTATTTTTTGTTTTTGAGATAGGGTCTCCCTAGGGCCCCAAGTGGCCTGGAACTTGCTATGTAGACCAGGCTGGTCTTGAGCTCATACAGATCTGCCTGTCTCTGCCTTGTGAGTGCTGGACCTAAGCCACTACCACCCACAGAGGGTCTCTTTTCATTGGTAACATTCATTGTAGGGATATGCTGCAATTTGTTTATACTCTCACCTTCCAATGAGCATCTGGTTTGCGTATTCCTTTTTTTATACTATGTAACAAATTACCACAAATGTAACAATGTAAAACAGTGTACATTTATTATCTTATCATTTCTACAGGTCAGAAGGAAGACTGGCTGTTTCTAGCTTTTAGCTCTTAGGAATTCTGTACTATTCTTTTGTGGACACATGCTTTCACTTTGATAGAATACCTAGGAGTCAAATTGCTCCATTTCAGAGTTGTGCTCCATAAGGAAATGCCAAACAGCTTTTCAAAAAATTATACTGTTTCAGGGCAGATGAGATGGCTCAGTGGGTAAAGGCACATGCCACCAAGCCTGATGACCTGAGTTCAATGTCCAGAACCCATATGGTTGGAGGAGAGAAGCAGCTCTTGCAAGTTGTCCTGTCACCTCCACATGCACTTCGTGCTGTACACGCACACACACACACACACAGATTCATGTGCAACAGCAGTCTTCCTCTCCAGCAGAGCTAGCGTAGTCATTTCTCAAGGAGGAAGGCCATCCAGGGACGCTGCTCGACACCTCACTAATGCTGGAATTGAAAGAAATGGATGGACAGTGTACACAGCTGGCAGCTGTACATGCCTGTGCCATGTCAAGCAGTTGATGGTGTACAGGGCAAAACTTACAAGGCCCTCGCCGTGCTGCCAGCTGGTGTCTGGGTTCATATAACTTTTCTAAAGAAAACTCAAACTATCTCAACAACCTGTAGATACAGAGTTTGAAAAGTCTGAGGGAGATAAAGTCTTGTTTAAGCACTATGCTACTGCATTTTCAAGTATAAACACAATAGTCCTTTTTTTTTTAGCCCAAAGCTGCTTTTCGTTTTACATTTGAATACTGAATACTTTTGTTTTGTTTGTTTGTTTGTTTGTTTTGGGCTTTTTTGAGACAGGGTCTCCCTATAGCCCCAGCTGGCCTGGAACTCACTCTGTAGACCAGGCTGGCCTTGAACTCACAGAGATCCATCTGCCTCTGCCTCCTGAGTGCTAAGGTTAAAGGCATTTGCCCAGATGCCTGGCTTAAAGATGGTTCTTTATTTTTTTAAATATATTTTTAAATTTTTTTATTTATTTCTGTATGTGTATGAATGTACTGTCTGCATGCAAGTGTGTACACCCGTGTCGTGCAATGCCGCGGTCAGAAGAGGGTGTCGGATTCCCCTGGAACTGGAGTTTTCCTGGAATTGGAGTTTCAGATGGTTCTCGGCCACCATGTGGGTGCTGGGGATCGAACCCGGGTCCTCTGCAAGAGCGGTCAGCGCTCTTAACCGCTAGGCCATCTCTCCAGCCCTTAAAGACAGTTCTTAGCTGCCATGTGGATGCTGGGAATCGAACCCGGGTCCTCTGCAAGAACATTCAGTGCTCTTAACCCCCGAGCCATCTTTCCAGCCCCAACAATGGATTTTTTTTTCCAACAATGGATTTTGAAAACCATAATATGTTTATTTATTCTTTGAGAATTTCATACAAGTATACAATATATTTTGAGAAAAACCTCTCCTAGTAGCCATCATCTGTTGATAGCTACGCAGACAGGGGTGGGGGCTTGTGAGCTCCTCCTTAGCCATGATCTTATGCAGGTTTTACATAGGCAACCACATCTGCTGTATGTTCATTAGTGAGTCACCAGTGAGTTCACAGTCCTGTCATGTCCAGGAGACACTATTACACTCTAGTCCTCTCAAATCTCTGGCTCTTACAATCTGTCTTCCCCCTCTTCTGAGATATTTCCTAAGTCTGGGGGAAGGGGAGTAATATAGATATCTCATTTATGGCTGAGCACTCCAGAGATCCTTATTCTCTGAACTTTGACCAGTTTTTAGTCTCTGTATTAACTGCCATTTATTGAATGATGACACTTCTCTGATGAGGGGTCTGAAAAATTTACTAATCCCTGGGTATAGTGATATGATGTATTTAGAAGACAGTTAAATAATAATATATATATATATAACGGACTGTTAGTAGCCATGAAAATAATGAAGTTTTAAATTGGGCCTGGTGGGACATGCCTTTAATCCTAGCACTCAGGAGGCAGAAGCAGTTGGATCTCTGTAAGACTGAGGCCACCCTTATGCACATAGAGAGTTCCAGGCCAACTGGGGCTATGGGAGACCTTGTCTCAAAAAACAAACAAAGAGGGCTGGAGAGATAGCCTAGCAGTTAAGAGCACCGACTGCTCTTGCAGAGGACCCGGGTTCGATCCCCAGCACCCACATGGCGGCTGAGAACCGTCTGTAACTCCAATTCCAGGAGAACTCCAGTTCCAGGGGAATCTGAGATCCTCTTCTGACCTCCGCAGCATTGCATGACACGGGTGCACAAACCTACATGTAGACAGTACACTCATACACATACAAAAATAAATAAAATTTAAAAAAAAAACAAAGAAACAAACAAGACAAAACAAAGCAAACAAAAAAAAATGAATTTTGACACATGTCATCATATGGGTGAAAAGTTGCTAACTGGAAAAAGCCAACAATAGAAGCTACATATTATTTTATTCTAGTTATAGAAAATGTCTACATTTGTGGCTGGCAGAGTCTAGAGTGTGGAGATAGAGTGCAGAGAGTGACTGCTAATGCTTACGAGGGTTTTGGGGGTAATGAAAATGTTCTGAACAAAGTGGTGCTGGTAACATAAAGTTGTCAGTATATTAACTGCTGGCACTTTCCCAGTGAGAGAGCCTATCTCAAAAACAAGGTGGATGGCTCCTGAGGAGTGACACAGGGGTTGTTTTCCAGCTACATGCTTGCTCACATATGTACACATGCACTCACACATACATGCCCTCATTCATACATGAACCTATACACATACCGACATGCAGAAGCACACACTCAGACAAAAATTAAAATGGAATAACTAATCTCACTTCTAAAAATTTATCCTGATTTTACTTGGATATATACCCATATAAAAACAAATGCTTTAAGCTGTTGGATATGGAATTCTTTTTTTTTTTTTTTTTGAGACAGGGTCTCCCTGTAGCCCCAGCTGGCCTGGAACTCACTCCGTAGACCAGGCTGGCCTTCAACTCACAGGATCTGCCTGCCTCTGCCTCCCAAGTGCTGGGATTAAAGGTGTGGACCACTATACCTGGCTTAAAGATGGTTCTTAGCTGCCAAGTGGGTGCTGAGAATTGAATTCAGGTCCTCTGCAAGAGCCGTCAGTGCTGTAGAGCCATCTCTCCGGCCCCAGCTATGGAATTCTTATGGAGTCTTAAACACTGGAAGCAATTGCATAGCTAGCTATACAAGGAAAAGTGAGTTGGTATAAAACAGTAAGGTAAGCTTTCATGGGAAATGTTTACAATGCCTCATTTTGTCAGGGTTTCCTCAGTCACAGCCACCAAGGTGGGCTTGATCTCATAGATATCTGCCTGACTCAGCCTTCCAAAGGCTGGAACAAAAGGTGTGCACGAACCATACCCAGTGTTACAATGTATTTTATCATACTTACAAATACACATAAAACCAAAATGGATGTGTGTGTGTTATAGCTATTAAATTGTATTATTTTCAAGATAATTTAAAGAAACTTTTTTTTGGTCTTTTTGAGACAGGATTTCCCTGTAGCCCCAGCTGGCCTGGAACTCACTATGTAGACCAGGCTAGCCTGGCACTCACAGAGATCCACCTGCCTCTGCCTCCCGAGTGCTGGAATCACAGACGTGAGCCACCATGCCCAGTTTAAAGAAACATTTTAGAGAAGAAAAAGTTTCCTAGAATTTAGCATATGGGTTATCCAAGATTATCCTTTTTGGTATTGTTTTATGCGTTTATCATGTATTAATTTATAAAAATGCTCTCTCGTGTACTTACTAAGAATTTTTACTTAAGGAGAAAGCTAGACTTTGGAAGTAAGAAGCCTCACTGGTGGACCATAAGCCTGCTACTCTGAGGATGGCTGTGCCTTTGGGCGTTGAGCTTGGCTAACATCACCACTGGGAACTCACAGTCTCACAGCCACAGAAGACCTTGTGTACACAACTCACCAAATTGGGAAGGGCAGCATTCAGTGCCCTTAAGAGCAGGTTCCTAGTTCCAACTGCTGGGTCTCCAGGAGCTACCTCAGGCAATGCATATACGGTAGTTGTTTTCTCGTCCGAACTTTAGGTGGGTACAGTAAGGGGCAGAAATAGTTTCATTACCCATTCACTTTGGTGGGAAAACGAGAGTGGGAAAGAGGAGGATGTTAGAAATAAACACGGTCTTTTTGTAGACAGCACCTCGCTATGGAGGCCATGCTGGCCACAAACTCAAGCTGATCTCCCCCTGTTTGCTGACTGCTTGTGCCACCACACTGGCTTTACCAGGAAGTTTTTTTGTTTCTGTTTTTTTGAGACAGGGTCTCCCAGTTCCAGCTGACCTAGAACTTGCTACATAGGTCAGTCTGGCCTTGAACACAGAGATCTGCCTGCCTCTGCCTCCTGAGTGCTGGGATTAAAGGCATGCACTGCTACACCTGGCTGGTAGGAAGTCGTAATAGAATGTCAGACTCCTTCCATGGCTCCTTCGTACCACCTTTACAAATTAGTTAGGACCCTGCTCCGGGCACATTTTATGCCTTTATTTAAACATCACACCTTGCCCCACAAATCTGTACAATGACTATGTCTGAATTTCAAAATAACCTAAATATGGAGGTGAGAGCGAGCATGATGAAGGGACGGACAGTGGCCATGACAAGGCTGCTTGCTGCTAGCACCTCCTCTGCAGAGGCCAGCTTTGGCATGGACCGCCAGGAACCTGTCCTCCAACTGAAAACAGTATGCGGCATCTGGCACTTTTAGAACTTTTAGAAAGACCATTCATGGTCTGCTCTATTTTAATATTTATTTGAGCAGTACAAGGAGTTAATAATTTGCTACCACACTTCTCAAATACCTCAGCTGGTAATAACATGGCTGCAATGCAGCCGTCCAGTCTCTTGGAAACCCAAACTCAGGGTTTCGTCGGGCTGAGACTTGCTTTTGCTTTAAATTCTCTATGTGGGGGCTGGAGAGATGGCTCAGCAATTAAGAGCACTGACTGCTCTTGCAGAGGAACTGGGTTCGATTCCCAGCACCCACATGGCGGCTAAGAACTGTCTTTAACTCCAGTTCCAGGGGAATCCGACACCCTCTTCTGACCTCTGCGGCATTGCAGGACACGGGTGCACCAACCTACATGCAGACAGTACATTCATACACATAAAAAATAATTATAATAAAAAACCCCCAAGGGATCCAATGCTCTTTATTTTTATTTTTTTTTAGTTTATTTATTATTATTATTATTATTATTTTTTTTTTTTGGGTTTTTTTGAGAACGGGTCTCCCTGTAGCTCCAGCTGTCCCTGGAACTTACTCTGTAGAGCCAGGCTGGCTTGAACTCACAAAGATCCACCTGCCTCTGCCTCCCAAGTGCTAGGATTAAAGGCATGTGCCACCACTCCTGGCAAGATCCAATGGCTGAGGGCGCCGTCTGAAACTCCAATTCCAGGAGAACTCCAGTTCCAGGGAACCAAAACCCTCTTCTGACCTCCGCTGCATTGCACAACACGGGTGCACAAACTTGCATGTAGACAGTACATTCCTACACTTAAATAAATAAATAAATAATTTAAAAAAATTCTCTGTGCGCTGCAAATTTTGCTCAGTTCAAATGAAATCCATGCTTCACATTTTGTTTTGTTTTGTTTGTTTTGTTTTGTTTTTTTGGTCTTTTAGAGACAGGGTCTCCCTGTAGCCCCAGCTGTCCTGGAACTCACTCTGTAGACCAGGCTGGCCTTGAACTCACAAAGATCCGCCTGCCTCTGCCTCCTGAGTGCTAGGATTAAAGGCGTGCGCCACCACACCCGACCCATGCTTCACATTTCAACAGAGACAGGGAGCCATCTGAACTTTCCAGAAATAGCTGGTACCAGGCAGGTTAAGGTAGGCAATGCTGCCATGCTGTTCTAGGCAGGCTTGTGATAGTATCTTTTCTTGTTCTTATGTTATTTCCTGGCAAATAAGAAGTAACGTAATGTCGTTCAAATACAAACTGGTCACTGTGACTGTGATGCCACTACAGTGCAGAACATAGACTTTAATTGACCTTGAGTACTTTTTCAAACCGGAGGTTGCATGACCCATTGGCGGTTTAGAAAAGCAATTGAGGGGCTGGAGAGATGGCCTAGCGGTTAAGAGCACCAACTGCTCTTGAAGGACCCCTGCCCCAAGGTTTTATTCACCCTTAAAATCTGTCTTTAGGAACCATGGTACCGCCATCCTATAAGGCCTCCAAGTCACATACCCTGTAAGGCCTCCCGGCTTCCTCATACCTTGTGGTGCTTAACTGAGTCATGCCCACCTGTGTGTCGAGATAAGGTTTCTCTCCCCGCTTCCTCATACCTTGTGGTGCTTAACTGAGTCACGCCCGCCTGTGTGTCGCTGGCCTGCGTGCCGAGATGATTTTTTACTATTACACAACCCTTCCTCCATTTCCCCATACCTTGGGATCTCTGCTTTTAAAAGTTCCCTATCCCAGTCCCTGGGGGTCGGTCTCCTCTGCCCCTGTGTGGGTTACGAGTTCGACCCCAGTGCACTGGTTTCTCCCGAATAAACCTCCTGTAATTGCAGCGAGAATGGTCTTTGGCTGATTTTTGGGAGTCCTTCTATCCCGAGATTTGAGTGAGAGCCACTCCAGTTTCTGGGGGTCTTTCACTCTTGCAGAGGACCCGGGTTCAATCCCCAGCACCCACATGGCGGCTGAGAACCAACCGTCTGAAACTCCAATTCCAGGAGAACTCCAGTTCCAGGGGAATCCGACACCCTCTTCTGACCTCCATGGCATTGCACGACACGGGTGCACAGACCTGCATGCAGACAGTACATTCATACACATAGAGAAAAATAAATAAAAGAAATTAATAAAAAAGAAAAGAAGAGCAATTGAATGAGTCACAATAACATTTAAAAATAAATTCAAGTAAGATAAAATTAAATATATCAGTTTATACTTTGCACAAAAGGTAAGGTTCTTTATGAAGCATAACTTTTTTTTTTCTTTTTTTATTTTTTTTATTTATTTTTGTATGTGTAGAAATGTACTGTCTGCATGCAAGTTTGTGTACCCGTGTCGTGCAATGCCGCGGAGGTCAGAAGAGGGTGTCAGATTCCCCTGGAACTGGAGTTCTCCTGGAATTGGAGCCTCAGATGGTTCTCGGCCGCCATGCGGGTGCTGGGGATCGAACCCAGGTCCTCTGTAAGAGCGTTCAGCGCTCTTAACTGCTAGGCCATCTCTCCAGCCCCATGAAGCATGTTTTAATCACAGACTTGTATGTGTGTGCATGTTGCAGGTTTAATACAAAAACAGCTGCTGTTCTTATAGTCATGTACTAAAGAGCCCAAAAGACATTGACCTAGAGTTGAGGCTGGCTAAGCATAGTCCACAGCTGATTCAACTCATATGGATGCCCCACAAGTGAAGAATGGCTTTACATCTTTTACATATTGGGAAAAAATTTCAAAAAAGGACATTTCATTGACATGTGAAAATTATGTGATATTAGAATTTCAGTGTCCACACTGTATTATTAGGATACAACCACATCTATTTGGTTACATATTGTTCTTGGCAATATTCATAGGTTTGAGTCTGGTACTTAAGACATACTTTATGGCCCACAAATCTTAAAATATTTACTGTCATGGGGCAGTAGAGATGGCTCAACAGTTAAGACTAGTTACTGTGCTTGCAGAGGCCCCAGATTTGGTTCCCATCACCCACATGGTGGCTACAACTCTCTAGGTCCAGGGAATCTGATGTCCTCTTCTGGCCTCTGAGGGCATTACACACATGGGTACACTTACATACATGCAGGCAAAACACTCATACACATAAATTAAAAATAAATTAAACCTTTTTTTTTTTTTTTTAGTTCTGGGCCAGTGAGGTAAGTTATAGGGAGACCCCGTCTCAAAAAAAATTTTTTTTTTTTTAATTTTTAAAAAGATCTTCAGGCTCCAGTACTAGGCCTGTTTATACTGCTGGGATGCTTCTGACTAGCCTGTCTTATAGGAGTGTTCTACAATAAAAATTACCCAGAGGAACCCCAGGACACAGAATATAAAACAATCATAAACATGATCAAGGAATTCAAGGATTTTAAAGAACATACAAAGAACTCAAAGAGGATAGGAATAAACTCCTGACTGAAGCTCAAGAAAATACAAATACACTGCTGAATGAAATGACAGGGACAGGTCAGGATTTGAAAAGTGAATTCACGAAACAGAAATATTGAGGAAAGCTCAGGCTGAAATTAAGATGGAACTGAAAAACTCAATACACTGATTTGAAATGAGGAGAAAGCTTCACGAGCAGAATGAATCAAATAGAAAACAAAATATCAAGACTGGACGATTACGTTGCCGAAGTAGACTGCTCAAAGAATATGAAAAAATTAAAAGACACAGGAGTGGAATATGCAGGAAATGTGGGGCACCATGAAAACACCAAATCTACATATTATAGACATAGAGGAAGAAGGAGACCCTCAGGCCAATGGCATTAACCAGATCTTCAACAGGATTACAGAAGAAAGCTTCACCAAATCAAGGAAAGACGGAAAGACATGCTAACGGAGACACAAGAAACACAGAGCACCAAACACACAGGACCAGAACAGGACTCCCTATTGCATATCTTAGTATATGACAACACTAAATATGCTGGGCGTGGTGGTACATGCCTTTAATCCCAGCACTGGGGAGGCAGAGGCAGGTGGATCTCTGTGAATTCAAGGCCAACCTGGTCTACATACTGAGTTCCAGTCCAGCTGGGGATGCAGGGAGACTTTGTCTCAAAAAGACAAAACAAACACAAAACAAACCAAAACAAAAGCACTAAATGTACAGGACTGTCTATCGTAGTCAAAGGAAAAAGAAAAATCCTCCATGATACAAATAGGCTGAAAGGAGTCATGTCCAAACTTCATAGTCTCTGAAGCCAAACCAGGCCTTCAGAGACTACTTGAAGCAATACAAAGTATTAAGGAAAGGAACCAAAATGAACAGGGTCCAGAAAAGAAACAAAGTAAGGTATAAGTACAGAAACACAAAATAGGACTATGAGCAAAATTGGAAAATAAAATGACAGTAACCAATACAGATCTTTCAGTAATGTCTTTAAATATCAACGGCCTCAACTCCCTAGTGAAAAGACACAAGATAGTTGAATGGATTAGAAAACAAAGTCCATCTTTTTGTTGTCTGCATGAAACTCATGTTACCTTCAAGGACAAGCACCAACTAAGGGTAAAAAGATTGAAAAATATTACAAGAAAATCGTATTAAGAGACAAGCAAGTGTTGCTCTCTTAATATATGGAAAAATAGACTGTAAGCCGGGCGTGGTGGCGCACACCTTTAATCCTAGCACTCAGGAGGGAGAGGCAGGTGGATCTTCACGAGTTCAAGGCCAGCCTGGTCTACAGAGTGAGTTCCAGGACAGCTGGGGCTACAGGGAGACCCTGTCTCAAAAAAAAAAAAAAAAAGAAAGAAAGGAAAAAATAGACTTCAAACTATATTAACTAGAAGAGGTAAAGGTCACTTCATCTTGATCAAGGGAACAATTTACCAAGAAGACATTACAATCATGAACTATATGCACAAACTCTGGTGCACTGAATTTCATAAAAATACTACTACTGAACTTCAGTACACAAATTAACCCCAACTCAATAATAGTAGATTACTTCAACACCCCACTTTCTCTAATAGACAGGCCATCTAGACAAAGAATAAACAGAGAAACATCTGAATTAATTGCTACCATACATCAATAGACCTAACAGACAAGCAACAAAGAATATACATTCTCCTCAGCAACCTAAAAATAGACCATGTATTCTGGCACAAGCCAAACCTCAACAAATACAAAACATTGAAATAATTCTGTATATATCCTATCAGACCACAAAGTGATAAAGGTTAAAATCAACAGCAAAAGATGCTCTAATAACTACATGAACTCATGGAGATTAAACAACACATTCCTGAATGATGAATGGGTCAAAGAAGAAAGCAAGAAAGAAATAAAAGTATTCCTAAAACTGAATGAAATGAAAACACAAAAACAATGAAACCTCTGAGATACATTAAGATGTCCACAGAGGGACATTTATAGCTCTAAACATCTATATTAAAAACTCAGAACAAACACAAATAAATGACTTAATGGTGCAACTCGAGAATCAAGAAAACAAAGAGCAAACTAAACCTAAACCCAGCAGAAGAAAATAACAAAAATCAGAGCAGAAACCAATGAACTAGAAATACAGAAAATAATACAAAGAATCAATGAATCTAAGAGTAGCTTCTTTGAAAAGATAAACAAGAAACCAAAAGAAAGAAAGAACAAATCCAAGTTAACAAAATCAGAGAGAAAAGTGGAAACATCATAGCTGATACCCAAGAGATCCAGAGCATTATAAGGGAATACTTTAACAATTTATAGTCTACTAAAGTAGAAACTCTAAATGAAATGGATGATAAACACATACATAATAAATAAGGAAATTGAAACAGTAATACAAAGCCTCCCAACTAAAAAGAACCCAGTTCCAGATGGAATCACAGCAGAATTTTACTTTCAGAGAAGAATTTTTTACCTTTAAAGAATTTTTACCTTCAAAGAAGACCTACAACTAATACTGCTTAAATTATTCAAAAAGAAGCAAAGGAAAACTCCCAAAACCCTTCTATGAAGCCAGTTACTCTAACATCAAAACTAGGTAAAGACACAACAAAATAAAACTATAGGCCCATATCCCTATTGAACACAGATGTAAAAATTTTCAGCAAAATACTTGCAAATTGAATATAGACATGTATCAAAAAAGTCATCCACCATGATCAAGTTGGCTTTATTCCAGAGATGTAGAGATGATTCATTATATATAAGTCAATAAATGTAATAAAATAATATAAGTAAACATAAAGACAAAAATCACACAGTCATCTCAATAGATGCTGAAAAGGCCTTTGACAACATCCAACATATTTCATGATAAAAACCAATTAGGGAGTTGGACTGGAGGGAATATTCCTCAACATAATGAGGGCTATATACAACCAATCTGCAGCCAACATCATGCTAAATGGAGAAAAACTCCAAGCATTCCTGATTAAAATCAGAGACCACACAAGGGTGTCCACTCTCCCCTTTCCTTTTCAATATAATTCTTGAAATCTAGCTAGAACAATAAGACAAGAGAAGGAAATTAAAGGGATCTCTTCTTGGAAAAGAAGAGACAAAATTCTCTTTATTTGTAGATGATATGATAATAGATTCTAAAAATTCCACCAGAACACTTATAGAAATTTCAGTAAAATGGCAGGATAAAAAAAATCAATTTACAAAAGTCACCAGTCTTTTATATATCAATAACAAACAGTCAGAGAAATGGATCATGGAAACACTTTCACTCAAAATAGGCTAAAAATATCTAGGAATAAACATAACCAGTCATTAATAATGTCTGTAATGAAAACTTGAAATCTTTGAAGAAAGAGACTAAGAAAGATACAAGGAGATGGAGTGAGCTCCTGTGGTCATGGATTGGTAGAATTAAAACTGTGAAAAATTACCATCCCACGAAAAGTAATTTATAGATTCAATGCAATCCCTATAAAAAATCCCCATTACATTCTTTGTAGAAATAGCAAACATCACCCTAAAATTCACATGGAATCACAAAAGACCTCATATAGACAAAGCAATCTTGAGCAAGGAGGGCAATGCTAGAAGGATTTTGATACAAGATTTCAAACTATATTACAGAGCTATAGTCATAAAAACAGCATGGTATTGGCACAAAACCTGACATGTAGGTCAATGAAAGAAAACAGCATACTCAATCATCAGTGCACATAATTTCAGCCACCTGATATTTGACAAAAGTGCCAAGAATACACACTGGAGGAATGATAACATCTTTATCAAATGGTGCCAGAGAAAATAGATATCCACATGAAATTAGAGCCATACTTAACACATAGTACAAAAGTCAACTCCAAATGGATCAAAGACCTCGATGTGAAGCCTGAAACTCGGAAATTGTTAGAAGAAAATATAGGCAGTACCCTACTGTGCACAAAAGGACTTTCTAAATTAGACTTTGCTTGCTCAGGAATTAAGATCAACAATTGACAAATGGGACATCATTATACTAAAAACCTTACAGCAAAGGAAACAATCAATTGAGTGAAAATAAATCCATACTGGGCGTGGTGGCACATGACTTTAATCCTAGCACTCGGGAGGCAGAGGCAGGTGGATCTTTGTGAGTTCAAGGCCAGCCTGGTCTACAGAGTGAGTTCCAGGACAGCTGGGGCTACAGGGAGACCCTGTCTCGAAAAGACCAAAAAAAA
>VZQC01010785.1:637099-648767 GCA_009823505.1 Rhizomys pruinosus | reverse complement strand
GGAAAGAGAAATAGAGAGAGAGAGAGAGAGAGAGAGAGAGAGAGAGAGAGAGAGAGAGAGAGAGAGAGAGAGAAATAATGCTTAGATTGTGTGAAAAACCAGAGGAGAATATATTATTTCATAAGCATACTGAAAAATACACCATTTATCTATTTATCATCTATCTATCTATCATCTATATGAGTGCATGTGTAGAGCTGAAGGTTATATGACAAAAGACACAGTGCCAGGTAGGAGAAACCTCCCTTTGAGTTGTTGGTCAGGTAGTCCAAGAGAATCCCCAAATATAACACAGGCTATTGCCATAGCCCTTGATTACTTTCCAGAACTTGAAGGTAAGACCTTATTGCTGAAGACAGAACATACTTCAGACACGCGACTTGGAACAATCAAGTTGGAACTGATCTTGGAGACTCCTCCCTGAAGAGTAGCTCTCATATTGTCAGACAATACTATGCAAACTGCCAAGGGAGAAAGCCAATTATCCTATCTAGCTACAGTCTAACAATCACAACAATGACCAGGCTACTAAATAATCTCTACTGTTTAATAATGGCACTTTTGTCTTGGGGGTAATCAAAAACTGTCTAATTGGACTTAAGGTCTGCTCAATGGGAGTGAACAGTACTGTAAACATAGGTAAATACACAAGGCTGGAGAGATCATTGACTCTAGAGAGAAACCCATCTTTGTCACATACCTATACCAACATAATTTCTTCCTGGATTTGACTGTGATAATTTGCAATTGAGTGGCATATTCATATACAAAGACTTAAGTTTTTAAAATTATTTAATACATTGAGTACTCAGGTGACATCCTGAAAATTAACATAACTAAGATGAGTAATGCCCTGGTTTAATGAATGAGGGGTAAGGAACACACGCCAGCTGCTGATTTAACCTGAAGGTGATAGCCCTGGGCCATCTGCAAGCCACAAGATACCAGGCTGGTGGGAGTTGGAGCTTTTCAGTTGCAGACAAAATAGATACAGCATTAAGGAAAGTTCTATTATGGCAATTTTCCAAATGATATGAACAACTGTTTCCAGTTTTTACCATTTACTTTCTAAACTTTGTGAACTCTGTTCTGAAATGATGCATTTTGCAGTGCCTTCAAAAATTAGATTAGATTCAGATGCTATTTCCTTCTTGTGGGTTGAATATGCTTAATAATATGTCAGCAAATTCTGTCTTCTCTGTGTTGTGGAGTATTCTGTCACATGAGTGGCCCTTCTGCAAAGCTAGGTATTTCAGATTTTGTATTCTTATAAGGAACACTGCTTGAACATCCTTGTTTTTTTTGTTTTTTTTTTTTTTTTATAAACATGGTAGGATAATTTCACAGAAGTGAAACAGCTGAGGAAGAGTGAATGCTTTATTTATTTATTTATTTATTTATTTATTTATTTATTTATTGTCTTTTTTTGAGACAGGGTCTCCCTTTAGTCCCAGCTGGCCTGGAGCTCGCTATGTAGACCAGGCTGGTCTTGAACTCACAGAGATCTACCTGCCTCTACCTCTTGAGTGCTGGGATTAAAGGCGTTTGCCACCATGCCCAGCCTAAGATGGTTTTTAGCTGCCATGTGGGTGCTGGGAATTGAACCTGGGTCCTCTGCAAAAGTAGTCAGTGCTCTTAACTACTGAGCCACCTCTCCAGCTTGAATACATATTTAAATGTATAATTTATATATGTAAATTTACATACACATATAAAGGTAATATAATATACATGTAAATGTAATATAATATGTGTATAAATGTAAAATTTATAGCCATTGCCTGATTGCCTTTTTTTTTTTTTTTTTTTTTTTAGACAGGGTCTCCTTGCAGCCACAGGCTGTCCTGGAACTCACTTTGTAGACCAGGTTGGCCTTGAACTCACAGAGATCTGCCTGCCTCTGCCTCCAGATTAAAGGTGCGCACCACCACACCAGGCGCCTGATTACTTTTTTGTTTGTTTGTTTGTTTTGAAACAGGGTTTCCCTATATCCCCAGCTGGCCTGGAACTCACTCTGTAGACCAGGCTGGCCTTGAGCTCACAGAGATCTTCCTGCTTCTGCCTCTGCCTCCCAAGTGCTGGGATTAAAGGTGTACACCACCACACCTGGCTTAAAGATGGTTCTTAGCTGGCATATGGGTGCTGGGAATCAAACCGGCGTCCTCTGCAAGAGCAGTCAGTGCTCTTAGCCACTGAGCCATCTTTCCAGCCCCCATCTGAGGGCGTACCAGTTTTCTACCCTTGTAGGGTAGAAGTTTGCTAAATCCTCACCACCATGGAGTATTACAACAGCTTTCAGAATTTTGTAGATCTGGTGGTTGTGAAGTAAGAACTGTAGCTAAATGGAGAAAATTCTGTTTCTTTTCTTACATTTATCTATTTTATTTGACTTTATTTATTTAGCGCATGTGCGCAAGCCAGTACATGTGTTGTCAGAGAACAATCTGCAGGAATCAGTTCTCTCTTTCTACCATGTAGGTCCCAGAAATCAAACTCAGCAGCAGGTGCCTTTACCTGCTGGGCCAGCTCACTGATCCTAATTGCTTTTGTCTTATGTTTCAAATGGATAGATTTATTTATTTACTGAGTTTCATTAGTTATTTTGTCTTTTTGAGACTGGGTCTCCCTGTAGCCATGGGCTGGCCTGGAACTCACTATGCAGACCAGGCTGGCCTAAATCTCAAAGAGATACTCCTGCCTCTGCCTCCCAAGTACTGGGATTAAAGGCATGTGCTACTATATCCCCTTTAAATGGATATAAATACTGCAGTGATGGTTGAAAGATGAAATAATTTCATTCAGTCCATTCATTTGAACCAGCTACTGTGTGCATTTTACCAGTCAGTAGCCACTAACCACAATTATCCAGAAGTTTAGGATTTTCACTTCTTTTGAAGAAGGGTGCTCACATGTTAAAATGTGGGAAGCTCCAGTCACTCAGTCTTCTCTTCATGAGAATTCCACTCTAGCTCATTCTACCCAGGGAAAATGGCGGAGCAGAGAACAGGGCAGCCCTGGTGGCTGCTCTCCCCTTACGCACTGACACGGGTACAGCCCCAGCTGTCCCTGGATTAGAAAAGCTTCCAAGGAAGGGCCAGAACCCTCTTTGTAAGGAGCTTTTCCTAGGTAAGGGATAAAAGCACCCTTCTCTTTTTTGTTTCTAAATTCCAAAGTCATAATTTTCACCATGTGGATTCAGTATACGTGGACTGATCTTAAACAAAGAAAATTGCCATACAACCCAGGCCCTCCTTATTTTGTATCCCCAGTGCCTGGCTGAATGGAATGAAGGAGCCGGAGTGTCCTTACACTCATTGAAGACCTGGGCAGAGGAGTGTGTGTTCTAGCACCATTTTAGTTCTTTTTCCTAATTGTGCTTCATTCTTTGGGGAAGTCATTTGAGGAACTACTTGGTCTAGATTGCTGGGAGAACTTCACAAGACATGAAACCAAAATCCAGCAATGGCCGATAAAAGAAGTCTCTCTAAAGCATTATCTGACCTCTCTCTAATATTCACTTTCTTTTAAATTTTTTAAAAATTGAGATATAATTCACACATACAAACATCACCTTCTTGTATAGAAGGTTTAGTGATTCTCAGCATGTTCACAAAGTTGTGTGCCATAATTCCAGAATGGTGCATTACTCCCCAAAGAAGTTCTTTAACCCCAGCTCCTTGGTGAGCACTAATCGCCCTTCATGTCCTTCTTACCTCTAGTTCATAGTGTCTGGCAAAGAGCAATACATCCTTGGGGAAGTTCTGTTTCTATTGTCTGCTATTGGCCAACCTCAGAAATCCCAAGGACATTGGAGAAGAGAAAATGTCCTCCCTCATGCAAAGCAAGAGTGTATGTGAGATGTCTGGGACAGGATTAACAGGTGAGTATGTAGATCGTAGCCTTTGGTGAAGTACAAGTAGAAGAAGTAGAAGTAGAAGTAGAAGTAGAAGTAGAAGTAGAAGTAGAAGTAGAAGTAGAAGTAGAAGTAGAAGTAGAAGTAGAAGTAGAAGTAGAAGTGTAAGTAGAAGTAGAAGTAGAAGTAGAAGTAGAAGTAGAAGTAGAAGTAGAAAAAGAAGTAAGTAGAAGTAGAAGAAGTAGAAGTAGAACGTTGACTTTTCTTTTTTTGGTCCCAGCTGGCCTGGAACTCACTATGTAGAGCACTCTGGTCTTGAACTCACAGAGATCTGCCTGCCACTCCCAAGTGCTGGGATTAAAGGCGTGCCCCACCACACCTAGCTCAGAGCATTGATTCTTTGTAAGACTGAAAATTGTTCTTTTCTTGTAGACAGTCCTCCAGGCCTCCTGGGGAATTTCGTGTTCAGACCCATGAACGAAAGGAGATGAGAGGCACAGAGTCAAGACACAGACCCTGGGAGCTGGGTGAATGCAGGCAGAGGGCGAGCTGCCATGGATTCAGGGCAAGATAAGGGTTTATGTACTATTGGCATTCCGCTCGCCTCTTAGTGCAGTGGTGGTATTAGGTTGTGATTGGCCCAGGACTGCAACTCAGCTGCTTGTATGGTCTCACCTGCCTAGGGCAGGTTAGGTTGATGAGGGACAAGCTCTGCATCGGCACACTGCATAATTCTCAGCATCCTGGCTACTACATCTTCTAAAGAGATAGGTTAGTGGGGCTGGAGAGATGGCCTAGCGGTTAAGAGCACTGACCGCTCTTACAGAGGACCGGGTTCAATCCCCAGCACCCACATGGCGGCCGAGAACCATCTGAGACTCCAATTCCAGGAGAACTCCAGTTCCAGGGGAATCCGATACCCTCTTCTGACCTCCGCGGCATTGCATGACACGGGTGCAGAAACCTGCATGCAGACAGTACATTCATACACATAAAGAAAAAAAAAAAAGAGATAGATTAGCATGGTGATTACTTTCAGAGTTAAACTAAGTCATCAGCCACCAGAGTCTAAGATGGGCTCTCAAATGCATTAGTATAACACAGGCTGTAGGCTGCTAGCAAGCACCAACTTTGGGTACAGGCATTAAAAAAGAAAGCAACACAGCTTTAACTAGCATTCACAGCTAGGTCTTGTTCAAACTAAACAGTTTCACAGAACACTGACATCAGATAGGGAGACCTCTGACCCTGATGGATCAAGATGAAGATCAGAACTATCCTCCGGACATGCGCATGAACATTGTTCAAACCATGAAAATGACTTAATATCCCTTTATCCTGGCTAATAGGAGCAAACGTTCTTAGCTTGCCAATCCCAGATACCCCCCTTTCTATCTCTAGATAAGATTCAAGTTGCCAAATCACACAGCTTCCTCAGGCCCTCCTCAAACCAGATGATACAAACTCATATCCTACCAGGATTCCATTTCTAACACCTCTTATTGAGATGCCCCATAATTCTTCCTCATTGCGAGGAGTAAGAGACTCAACTTGCTCATATACATATGCTCTCCTGGTTGCCTTTGGTGGGAGGATATATTAGTTACCTTTGAGTCATTATGAATAACATATTTGACAGAAATACCCTAAGGAAGGAAAGGTTTATTACAGCTCAGGATTTCAGAGGGTTGCTGTCCACCATGGTGGGGACAGCATTTCTCTGTGGCCCTGTCCATTGCTGTGGGAGTGTGGTAGAACATCTCTTTGCATGGTGGCAGACTAGGAAGCAGAGAGAGCTAAACCACAACCAGGAGTGAGGTTTACCTTCTAAAGTCTATCTCTAGTTAACCAACTTCCTCCTGGTAGACCACACTTCCTAAAGATTCCACAGGCTTCAAAATAGCACTGCAGACTGGGGCTCCAGCACTCACAGTATGATCCTGTGAGGGATATTCTAGATTTAAACTCTAATAATGGAGATTAATAGGGAAAAAGGTCATCTCTACAAGGGTGACGTCATAGGACCACAGAAGGACTTGCTATGACCCTTAGCTACGTAGATCATAGGCCGTAGTGGAGAACTTATTATTATTCAGCTCAGTGGACACAGTGTTAAATTGCACCCTAAATACTTATCTTTATAGCCATAGATTAGTACAGCTCTCAACTTTGATCAGAGAAGCTTCTTTTTCTTAAAAAAATTATTGAATTTCGAGAGCTTCAAAGAGTATATTTTGATGATCATATTCAGATCCCTTCCCTATCTAAATCTCCCTTTGCTACCCCCTACTTGATTTTAAGTCCTCTATTGTTCTTTTTATAAGGTACATGGAGTCTAATTTGTGTCCCCCAATGCCCTTTGGTATGGCTCTATCACCTGGAGCTTGGTCAACCTAGCCAATGCCATACCTTTCAAGGCAGCTGACCACCCCCAACAACTCTGTTACCTAGCTTGAACTTACTTAGAGATCATGCATGCTGTCACAATTGCTGTAAATCCACAAGAGTAACTCCCCTGCTATCTGGAAAACACCGTTTCCTTGTAGTCATCCACTACCTCTGGCTCTTACAATTTTTCTACCCTTTCTTCTGCAATAACCTCTGAGGATCAGGAGCAGCTAGTGCTTTTTAACCACTAAACCATTTCTCTAGACTCTTGATTTTTTTTTTTTTTAAGATTATTTGGAGGCTGGGTGTGGTGGAATAAGTCTTTAATCTCAGCATTCAGCAGTCAGAGGTAGGCAAATCACTGTGAGTTAAGAGTCAGCTTGTTCTATAAAGTGAGTTCCGGGCTAGCTAGGGAGATACATTTATACACACACACACACATCCTAAGACCTGGTCTCAAAAAACAAAACAATCTCAACAACAAAATGAATTATTTGGAAAATAAGTGGATTTTTTTCTGACATCTTAGAAAAGCATCTTTGAAAAGATTTCAGAAATTATATGTCTTCTTTTATAATTTTCTTTTATTTATTTATTTGTTTGTTTTTTATGTGTATGAATGTACTGTCTGCATGTAGGTCTGTGCACCCATGTTGTGCAATGCCGCGGAGGTCAGAAGAGGGTCTCAGATTCCCCTGGAACTGGAGTTCTCCTGGAAGTGGAGTTACAGACGGTTCTCAGCTGCCATGTGGGTGCTGGGGATCAAACTCGGGTCCTCTGCAAGAGCAGTTGGTGCTCTTAACCACTAGGCTATCTCTCCAGCCCCTTATATGTCTTCTTTTATAACCACCAGGTGAAGGACTGCTGAGCCCTTCTACTCCAACTATGCTGGTGAATATTGGTGAATATTGGGTCCTTCCTGCAGCTTTGTGAGTTGGAATCAGTAGGTTTCCAGATCCCAGGCAATTCATTTGAATGTTAAAACCTAAGGAGCACTACTTTAAGCCTCCCATGCAAGTTTACCTGAAAATCATCTTCCACAAACATATCTAAGGCCAGCTTTTTATTTACAAGAAAGCTCCCATCATTCTAAACTGAAAGCAAAGTGTCAAATGACCTGGTTTTGTCCCTGGGACCCAAATGATGGAAGAAGAGAACTGACTCCTGAAATTTCTTCTCTGACCTCTTCACATGCACCCATGGCAAGTGTGCACCCACACATACACACATGCATTAAATACAAAAATGTAATAAAAATTAGATAATAGAATAAAATACAAATACCCAACACTAATATTCTTATTCTTCCCACCAAATCTCAGTACATGTCAGGTCCCCAAGCTTGCTGGCTCAGAAATACACCTGCCCTGTCTGGTAAAACTGCAGGCTTCTGGGTAACACCAGGACTGCAGAATCCATATAAAGAATTCATGCACGTGAACGAGAAATGTTCACAGTTGTATTTCTTCGAGGAAGCTTTTTCCTTGGGAAGTGTTGCCTGGGGGCTCCCTTATAGTTTTCCAAATCCTTGCTCCTCCTTTCCCTTAGTCAATAGTCAACATTTATTGAATGAATGAAATTGCTTCCCCCGGGAGGCAGACAAATCTCTTCCCCTCTCAGCCATGTGAAATCTAGATTCTCGCCAAGTAGCCTTTGATATCACATTTTCTTCATCTCAACGACCATATAAAATCAAAAGCATTTAAAATGTTTCTGATGACTAAGCAGAAATTGATTATTAAGGAGACAAAAGAAACAAACCAGTCAGAACACAAACAAACAGACATAAAGGCTGTAACTGCTCCGAACCATGGAGATTTGTTACGTGAGCCATAATCCAATATTTAGACAGTAGAGGGAACTGCTTTGTTTTTAGCTTGCTCATTTCTCGTTCCCAGGTTTCCATTCTGAACTGAAAGCCTTCCTTGTTGCCAGGCCTGCACGTCACGTCTGTCATATTTCATCAATAGGTTCGGATCTTTTCCCAACTACATTCTTAATATTTGCTGTCAGAGATGATAAGACATTATCATTAGAGCATTATCCCATGCAATTCATAAATATATAAAATAAGAATAACATCATTTGAATTTAGATGTTCGTTTCAACTGCTAAGGATTAACATGTTTTAGTTTTCTCGAGGAACTTTCTAGCAAGGAGGAAGAAAGAAAAGATGAGCCATTCCACCAGCCCCTGTTCTGTGATGGCACAAGCTGACAGTGTGTCAAGAGAAAGATCAAATAACCATAGTAAAATATATTGTGTGCCTCATACCATTTTGTATTTTAAATGTCGAAGGCAAACCTTCTCATGTTGTGGCTTTCCACCCTTGGTGTACAGTAAAGTCACTTAGAGTCATTAAACACACACACACATACACACGCACACATACACACACACACACACACACACATACACACACACACACACACACATACACACACACACATATACACACACATATATATTCCTGGACCCCATTCTTTGAGATTTTGAATAAGTAGGTTGCAGTGAGAGTTTTTTTTATTTTTTATTTTTTTTTATTTTTTATTTATTTCTGTATGTGTATGAATGTACTGTCTGCATGCAAGTCTGTGCACCCGTGTCGTGCAACGCCGCAGAGGTCAGAAGAGGGTCTCGGATTCCCCTGGAACTGGAGTTCTCCTGGAACTGGAGCTTCACACGGTTCTCAGCCGCCATGTGGGTGCTGGGGATCGAACCCGGGTCCTCTGTAAGAGCGGTCGGCGCTCTTAACCGCTAGGCCATCTCTCCAGCCCCGCAGTGAGAGTTTTTTAAAAAGCTCCCTAGGGCTGGAGAGATGGCCTAGCGGTTAAGAGCACTGACTGCTCTTTCAGAGGACCTGGGTTTGATCCCCAGCACCCACATGATGGCTAAGAACCATCTGTAACTCTGATTCCAGGAGAACTCCAGTTCCAGGGGAATCCAACACCCTCTTCTGATCTCCTCGGCATTTCACAACACGGTTGCACAAACCTACATGCAGAAAGTACATTCATAAACATAAATAAATAAATTAATTAATTAATCAATTAATTAAAAAATTAAAAGCTCCCTAGGTGATCTGCCCATGTGCCAAAGTTAAGAACCACTGTGGTGAAATTTTTTTTAATATATTGACAAAAACGGGAAAGGCTTTTATTTGGGAAATGCTATTTTTTATTGAATTTTTATGTGTTTCATACATAATTTTTTAGTCAGTCTTAATCACCATTATACCCGCTTCTTCCTTGGTGCACCCCCCCCCCAAGTACACAGCTTCTGTAATTCCTGTTAGAGTCCATTTGTAGAGTCCATAGACTCCTCTCGCTCACTCCTCAGGGTCAGAGTCTCCCCTGGGCTCTGGTTAGCTTATCTGGAGTGTCTTTTGTAAAGGCCAGGTCTTCCTCACCTGACCACCATCTGCTGCCAATATTTCCTCAGCCAATGTTGGGCTCTACTACCCATTTCTGCAGTTCTGTGCTGGGTTTTTGTCCAGCTGAGCTTGCATGGGTCTTGTGCATACCTATATGAATGCTATAAGTGCATATGAACTGGGTCCCTGGAAAATTCATCTACATTTGGTCTTGCATCACCTTCCTGGCTCTTACAATATTTCCACCCCTCTTCTGCAATGTTCCCTGATTCCTTGGTGGGTGAAGCTAAATATAGGCAGCCTGTCCATGGGACCATGTTCTATAGACTCTTAATCTTCACAGTTTGTCCATTCAGGCCCTTTTGGGTTCCTTGTCTCCTATTGCAAGGAGGAGCTTCCTTAATGATAGTTAAGAGATAGTTAATGCCTTCTTGGATCCTTGTTCTATGACACTTGGATCTTGTGTGTAGATGCTGCATTGAAGTTGTGTTGTCAGGGCATGAGCCATTCACAGACCATGTCTGTAGGTGTCCAGTTGTGAGACTCTGTACTATTCTCATCTGGAGCAAAAGGAACTTCTTTTCTGAGTGGTGTCTGGAATATTTGTCTATAAATATAAGGATGCTTCTTTTGTAGTTAGTAAAATGTTACCTTAGCCTAGGGAGGTATCTACCTTATGGAATTGTTTGAGATCTATGACCTCTCCATATGTGTGCATCTGGCTATGTTAACACGAGTTTCCTTTCACTGGGTGGGCTTTAGGTCCAATCCATTAGCCACTGATTTCCCCCAAGATAGAAATGACACTGTTGCACTGATGTCTTATGTTGTGCTGGTCATCAACGTGGATATTTGGTCTTGAGGCTGATGCTGGACCATTTATTGATGATCTCCCTTAGTGGCTTGTGTAGTGCTCTCCACAGCTATGAGAGCTGGCCTTCAGGGGTGGTGGCTTCCAGGTCAGATCCACCTCCGTTGCTCAAGATCCAGTCTCCAATATATTTCCTGTCTTCAGCAATAGGGTCTTACCTTCACGTTCTGGGAGGCAATGGAGTTCTATGCAGCAATAAAGAAAGATGACATCATGAAATTTGTAGGTAAATAGATGGAACTAGAAGCTGTTATGCTAAGTGAAGTAACACAGTCTCAGAAAAACAAATGATGTTGTCCCTCATTTGTGGATCCTAGCACTAAATCCATTTATGTAAGCATATACCATGATGAAACTGCAGGAACCAGGTAAATGAAAGGGAAAGGGAAACCTGAGACAAAGGCTGGTGGGTGTCAGGTGTTACCAAGGGGGGAAGAGATAAAATCAGAGAATCTGAATGGGGAGTTGGAAGGGTTATGGATGGAAAGTGGGAAAAAAAAAGAAGGAAAGGGGGGAGGGGATAAATACAAAGAGCCCAAGAGAAGTGGGCCCACAGGTGACTGCCAGTATCAAGGGAGAAATGGGGATACTTTAAATGGAGAAGGCATGGAGAAGACAAGGACAGAGGGCTAGACAGGTAAAGGAGAGAGAAGAGATAAATAATGCCTTGCTAGGGTAAAAAAAAAAAAAACTAAGAAAATCGGATTAGTCTAAAAATCTATTGACGAATTACACACACAATACATCTACATGATCCATATGGAAAGATAAGGCTGCATATCAAGGAACAATACCAGACAGGAGATACTTAGCCACCATGTGAGTGCTGGGAATCAAACTCAGGTCCTCTGCAAAAGCAGTCAGTGCTCTCAACCACTGAGCCATCTCTCCAGCCCCCCTTGGTCTTTTTTTTTTTTTTTTCTTTTAGTAATTTATATACTCTGGATGTTAAACTTTGTCAGTGTCAGATGTGTCACTGGTGAAGATTACCTCCCACTCTCTGGGTTCTTTTCACTTCTTTGATTGTTTCTTTTGCTGTACAGAAGCTTTTTACTTAGATCCCACTTGTTGACCTTATTTCCTGCACAACTGTTGTCTGATTTAGAAAGTCTTTTCCCATACCTCTATCTTGTAGGTTACTGCTAATGTTTTCTTCTAACATTTTCAGAGTTTTGGGTTTCAC
>VZQC01010785.1:563761-633031 GCA_009823505.1 Rhizomys pruinosus | reverse complement strand
TTTTTTTTTTTTGTATTTTTGAGACAGGGTTTCCCTTTAGTCCCAGCTGGTCTTTCTGTTTTTTTAATGTAGGCACTTAGAGCTATAAATGTCCCTCTTAGGACTGCTTTTAGGCTGTCTCAGAGGTTTTGCTGTGTTGTATTGACTTTTTCATTTAATTCCCACAATACTTTTATTTCTTTCTTAATTTCTCCTTTGATCCATTCATTATTTAGGAGTGTATTGTTTAATCTCCATGAGTTCTTATAGTTACCAAGACTTCTTCTGGTGTTGATATTAAGCTTATTGCATTGTGGTCTGATAGAATGCATGGAATTATTTCAATTTTTTTGTATATGTTGAGGTATGTTCTGTCTCCCAGTATGTGGTTGATTTTAAAGAAAGTTCCATAGAATGCTGAATAGAAAGTATATTCTTTGTTGTTTGGTGGAATATTTGGTAGATTGCGCCGTCCAGCAGCGTGAATCATCGGAGGCGGACTGGGAATGAATCACTCATCTAACTTATTCTTTGTAGTTTCTTTTAATGGTACCATTTCCTTTTAACTTTTACAATTCCTAATGCTGCTAACAATTGCATGCAATTACTAACGCTACTAACAATTGATGCTACTAACAATAACTAACAACAGCCTAGAAACCAAGAATATTTATACCAGTAGTGAGCCAACCAGCAGACAGATTATATAACATAGTGGACCCTAGTGGACCAATCAATAGATAAGTTTTGTGTCTATAGATACAATTTCTTATGTAAGATATTATGTTTATGAAGTTGACAAGGTAACATAACATATCATCTTAAAAGTTACTGAAGCATGCGCATTGTGTTCTTCAGCCAGCACCTTTTGGCTAGAGACCAAACACCATGGCTACGGACCAAGCCCCATTTCTCTTCAGCCGGTCACTTCAGGCACTCTTTGACTCCCACAGTAGATGTCTGTTAGGTCCATTTGGTGTATTGTATTGTGCAGTTCAGATGTTTTTCAGTTTATTATATGTCTGGTTGACTTATCTAATGGACACAGTGGGGTATTGAAGTCCCTTACTTCTAGTGTGTTGGGATTAATTTGTGCTTTAAAGTCCTCTAGAACTGTGTTTATAAAGTTCAGTTCACCAGAGTTTGGTGTATATATATTCATGATTGTGATATCTTCTTGGTTAAGTGTTCCTTTTATGAGAATGAAGTGACCTTCTTTATCCCTTCTGATTAGTTTTAGTTTGAACTAGAAAAAGAAACTCCTGTTTGCTTCTTACTGCCATTTGCTTGGAATATTTTTTTTCCACCCTTTCACTCTAAGACAGTGCCTGTCCTTGAAGGTGAGATGAGTTTCTTACAGACAAAAAAAAGATGGATTTTTTTTTTTAAATTTTGTTTCTTAATGCATTTTACTTGTCTATGCCTCTTTTTTGGGGAGTTCAGTCCATTGATATTTAAAGTTATAATTGAGAGATTAACCTTCCCAGAAAAAATTTACAGAAAAAAATGTAATTCATCGATTAACATATCATCCAAACATCTGTGTCTATACCAAAGTAACCTATCATAACAATTAGTACTGTTTAAATACCTATATATCTAATTGCTTGTGCTTTATTAGTAGGATTGAAAGGTTATTCCTGGACAAACTGCCAGCCCATGAAAGGAAACAGCCAGAATTGACCAGAGTCCAAGACAACAGCTCCAGAGAAAGTAGACTGTTTTGCTTCTTTTCCACCTTTGCCCCTTTTCTAAGCCTAGGGAATTATCTGTTGAAGAGGGGGTTTGGTAGAATGTAAGGGCTGTGATTGGGGTGAATGGTGAAACTACAGCAATATAGTCTGGACACTCATCTGATCAACTTGATTGAACATACAAGCCCCCCAGCTGGATGGTGGGACCCATGGGCTGTGTGGGTTTGGGCACAACTGCTTGCAAATTGGTTTTACATGAAGGATGCTTGTACTCATAAATTATTACTTATTGTTAAAAAATGAAAAAAAATGTAATTAAAAAAAGAAAAACAAGTCATATATAAAGGAAAACCCATCAGAATTACAGCTGACTTTTCGATGCAAACGATGATAGCCAGAAGAACTTGGACCAAAGTATTCCCATTTCTATTTTTTTTTAATTTTATTTATTTTGTATGTGTATGAACGTACTATCTGCATGTAGGCTTGTGCACCTGTGTCATGCAATGCTGCGGTCAGAAGAGGGTCTCGGATTCCCCTGGAACTAGGGTTCTCCTGGAATTGGAGTTACAGACGGTTCTCAGCCACCATGTGGGTGCTGGGGATCAAACCCAGGTCCTCTGCAAGAGCAGTCGGTGCTCTTAACTGCTAGGCTATCTCTCCAGCTCTGAAGTATTCCCATTTCTAATTGACTATAGATGCCAACCCAAAATACTTTACCCAGCAAAAATGTCTATTATACTTGAAGGAGAAAGGAAAATCTTTGGTGACATAAATAGGCTGAAAGAATTTATGTTCAGAAAACCAGCCCTTCAGAAAATAATTGAAGCATTACAAAGAGTAGAAGAAAGGAATGGAACAACTATACCCAAGTGGCAACAGAAAGTAGTTAATGAAGGTATAACTGTGGAAATACAAACCTAGACCAAAAATGCAAACAGAAAGTTTGGTGCGCCGGTGTTTGGTGCATATATATTCATGAATGTGAGATCTTCATCATCAATTGTTCCTTTAATAAAGATGTAATGGCCCTCTTTGTCTCTTTTGATTTCTTTTGCTTTGAAATCTATTTTGTCTGATATTAGAATGGCAACACCCGCTTTCTTTTTGGTACCATTTGTTTGGAATACTTTCTTCCATCCCTTCACCTTAAGTTGGTGCCTATCCTTGAAATTGAGATGGGTTTCTTGTAGACAACATATTGATGGGTTTTGTTTCCTAATCCATTCTCCCTGTCTGTGCCTTTTGATTGGGGAGTTTAGCCCATTAATATTTAAGGTTATAATTGAAAGATGGATGTTGCTTCCTTTCACTTTATTATCCATTTGGACTTCTAGCCTCTGATTTTACTCCAACGGTTATGTTCTTATTAGTTTCTTTTCCTAGGTGTTTGAGGATTGTTGCTCCTCTCTTCTGACCTTTGAGTTGCTTCAAGTATTTTATGAAGAGTTGGTTTTCCAGACATGTATTCTATCATTTTGTTAATGTCATGGAAGATTTTTCTCTCTCCTTCAACTATAGTCGACATTTTTGCTGGGTAAAGTATTCTGGGTTGGCATCCATAGTCCTTTAACACTGGGAATGCTTTGCTCCATGTTCTTCTTGCTTTCATGGTTTGTGCCGAGAAGTCAGTTGTAATTCTGATGGATTTCCCTTTGTATGTGATTTGTTTTTCTTTTGTAGCCTTCAGAATTTTGTCTTTGTTTTGGGCATCTAGCATTTTAACTATGATATAGAGTGGGGAGTTTCTTTTCTGATCTCGTCTATTTGGAGTCCTATGTGCTTCTTGTATTTGTATGGGTTTGTCTATTTTTAGTTTGGGGAAATTTTCTTTTTTTTTAATTTTTAAAAATTTTATTTATTTTCACATGTGTATGAATGTACTGTCTGCATGCAGGTTTGTGCACCTGTGTCATGTAATGCTGTGGGGGTCAGAAGAGGGTGTCGAATTCCCCTGGAACTGGAGTTAAAGATGGTTTTTAGCCACCATGTGAGTGCTGGGGATAGAACCCGGGTCCTCTGCAAGAGCAGTTGGTGCTCTTAACCACTAGGCCATCTCTCCAGCCCTGGGGAAATTTTCATCTATTATTCTGTTGAAGATCTGATCAATACTCTTCTCTTGAGATTCTTCTCCTTCCTCTATTCTTATGATGCGGAGGTTTGATCTTTTCATAGTGTCCCATATTTCCTGGTTGTTCCACTTTTGTGAATTTTTAAATTTTTCATATTCTTTATTTGAGCTTTTTAGTTGCTCTGTGTTATTGTCCAGATCTGATATTCTTTGTTCTGCTTCCTCTATTCTACTTCTGAGGCTTTTTCCTTTCCTTTCTTCTTGATTGGATGAGTGTTCTAATTCCTTTTTCGTTTCACCCTGTGTTTTCTTTAGTATTTCCATTTCCTTTTTGAGCTTCTCAATCTCTTCTTGGTGCTCCTTACTTCGTTGGTTGGCTTCCTTTTTCAGTGTTTCTACTTCCTTTTGGATTTTGTTTTTTTCTCCCTCTAGTTCTTTCTGGAGTTTGTCAATCTGTTCCTTTAGTTCTTTCCAAAGTTTGTCATTGTATCCCTCCAGGTCCTTTTTGAGTTTTTCATTCTCTCTCTTTAGTTCTCTGAATTCTTCTTTATTTTCTTTAATTTCTCTGCATAGGTCTGCAATTATTCCTCTAAGTTCTGTTCCTTGGGTCACCTCCAAGGGGATCCCATTGTAGCTATCTCCTACAGGTTTGGTAGAGCCTGGTGCAGGATTATCCTGTGCCTTTCCCATGTTGTCCCTTCGTCGTGTCCCTGGCATGTGGGTTTCCCTTTTGTGGTTCAAATCCACAAATGTCTTTTCACTATGTTGTGGATGGTTTTGCTTGCCTCCTTCTGATGCTTTTTTTTTCTTTCCTCCTCCTTGTTTATGGAGTATTGACTTGTCTAGGTTTCAGGCTTTCAATTGGGCTCTTCCTGCTTCATTTAATGATCCTCTCCACAAGTAACCAAGAAGTCTGAATCAGGAAAGGGATCAGGGAGGGAAAGCCTTCTGTGAAGGAATCTGGCAGGACATGAGCTTCATGGGAGAAGAAAAGTAACATGGACTTCAGTAGCCAGAGACCGAATTCTGCTATGCAAGTCACTCCTTCGTTTTCTTAGAGTCAAACCTTAAAAGATTCTACCCTCTGTTAAAAGCGGCTGTAGTGCCATTGAACTCTTGGGCATCAAATTGTCAGAAGATATTATGCTTGTCACATGTGACACTGTGATTTTACCACAGCATGATCCCCTAAAATATAGTCTTTTATTGCAAAGATTTAAATCTGATGGAGATCATGTTGCTTCAAAAAGTTATAATTCTATAAAAGGCATGCCTGGCGTGGTTAGCCCTTTGGTGAATAGTTAGTCTTTTCCTCCAATGTCAGTTTGGTAAAGAAATCTCCACTGTCTGATATGAGAGTGTCTACTTGTTTGTAAGGCTTTGTGCTGGATATACCAGGAGGATGCTACCTACCTCAGCATGAACCACTGAAAGTATAATCAGAGTTTCTGGGTGTTTCCAAGGGGAAGCATCCACTATTTCCTAAAGGGACATGCAAAGAACAACCCCTGGGGGTGTTACTGAATTTATATTGATAAGCCCTCACAGGGTTTCCCTATATTTTAAAAGAAATTAAGAGGCAGAATTTGATTTGAAAAACTGGAGTTATTTACAGCTTGTCCAGAGGGGTAGGGTAGTCCAGTTCCCCTCCCACTTTGCCTGTGGCTATTTTACAATTTATAGAAGAAAGCAATGAGACAAGGTTAGAACAAATGGAAATTTAACTACGAGATATGCTAATTAGTCATTTCCTGAGGGAAAGGAGAGCTAGACCCTAGGTTGTGTCTCAGCTTAAAAAAGATTTTGAAGGCCGGACGTTGTGGTGGTACATGGTGGCGAACGCCTTTAATCCTAGCACTTGGGAGGCAGAGACAGGCGGATCTTTGTGAGTTCAAGGCCAGCCTGGTCTACAGAGCGAATTCCAGGACAGCTGGGGCTACAGGGACACCCTGTCTCAAAAATACCAAAAAAAAAAAAAGATTTTGAGTCAGGTGTGGTGACACACACCTTTAAACTTAGCACTTGGGAGGCAGATACAGGTGGATCTCTGTGAGTTCAAGGCCAGCATGGTCTACAGAGTGAGTTCCAGGACAGCCAGAGCTACAGAGAGACCCTGTCTCAAAAACAAAACAAAACAAAACAAAAAACAAACAAAACAAAACAATCAAAAAAGATTTTGAGAGGAGAGATAATGCCTAGTTAGTGGAAAACAAAAACAAACAAACAAACAAAAAACAGAAAGAATCATATTAGTAACAACTTAATGACAATTCACACATACAATATCTCTACATGAGTCTGTGTATAAAGCAGAAGGCTACATAACAAGAAACAATGCCAAACAGGAGAAACCTTCCTTTACATTGTTGGCTAAGGTAGTCCAAAAGACTCCCCAAATTACACATGCTATTGCCACAGACCTTGATTGCCTCCCAGAACTTGAAGGTAAGATCTTATTACTGAAGACAGAACATACTTCGGACACAGGATTTGGAGCAATGGAGCTGGAACCGACCTGAAAGCCACCTCCCTTGAAAGCTAGTTCTCATAGTTTTGGAGAGCACTATGCAATCTGCTAAGGGAGAACATCAATCAGTGATCCAACCCCAGCTTTAAAGCCAAGTAACCATATCAATGACTGGCACAGTAAATGGCCTGGGTATAGTAGTGACGCTTATATCTTGGGGATAATCAACAGCTACTTAATTAGATGTAAAGCCCCCTCAATGGTAGGAAACTCATATATGGTACTGTAAATATAGCTGAATACACATAGCTGGAGAAGTCACAGACCTTGGAGAAAAACCGCAAGGCTGTCACATTCCTAGACAAAAGGAATTTCTTACTATGTGCAAAATATGTATCTTTATATTTACTGACAAGCTTCCCAGTCGCCACTCATCAAAGGTTCTTTTGCAACAGAGACTGCAGAGTACAACTGGTTATAAACAGACATTGTGAATTTCCCAACCCTAAGTGGTACATCTACAATGCAACCTCTATACCTAAGGCTCACTGAACATAGAATGAGGGGTAAAAAGGACACTAAAGAACCTCTCAATTCTCATTAATGAAGCTCCCTAATGGAACAGAGGGCCAGGAACATAATAGGTCACAAATGCCCAAAGCATAGAGAGTAAGAGTCTAGAGAATGTGGGTCCTTGGACAGGACTGCTATGTTGAACTTCACCTGCGCATGGCTCAGGGACCACTTCAGAAGACGGGGGCAGAAAGATTGTAAGAGGCAAAGAGGAGGTACAGCACCGTATGGAAATAGAGTCCTATAAGCTTCTGAGACTTTGGTCACATGAACCTACAGCAATGGTATTTGCATGCCCAAGACCTATGCAAACTTAAGTAGATGAGCACTGTGGTTCATATGTGTAACTGGACTGTTGTGTCCTGAAAACCCTTTCTTTGTATTCATTCACTACCTTGGGTTCATAAGAACGATTATAAAATTATTATTTTTGGTCTTTTTGAGACAGGGTCTCCCTTTAGCCCCAGCTGGTCTGGAACTCACTCTGTAGACCAGGCTGGCCTTGAGCTCACAGAGATCTGCCTACCTCTGCCTCCTGAGTGCTGGGATTAAAGGCGTGTGCCACCATGCCAGGCTCTCTTATAATATTTCTGACCCTACCTCTGCTATGACCTCTGAGAAGGATGTGATATAGATATCTCATTTAAGGCTGAGCACACTGAAGTTGCTTATTCTCTGTATGTTGACAAGCTGTGAGGATGTTAATTGCTATCTACTGTAAAAAAGAAGCTTCTCTGATGAGGGTTGTGAGATGCATTAATTTATCCGTATAAACATAAGTATTTAGGCCAGGTGCGGTGGTGTACGTCTTTAATCCCAGCACTCAAGAGGCAGAAGCAGGTACATTTCTGTGAGATTGAGGCTAGCCTGGTCTCCATATTGAGTTCCAGGGAAGTTGTGGCCTCAGGGAGGCCCTATCTCAAAAAAAAAAAAATAAAAATAAGTATTTCTGATGCTGTTTAATACTATGTCCACTTAGCAGAATAATAGTAGTAGGATCTTCTCTAGGGCCTACAACCTATCTAGCCTGAGATATAGGTTCCATCTTGTAATGCAGGCCTTTAATCAGAAAGTGTTTGGTTACTCCGGTAACATTTGCATCACTATTGTACCAGTAGGCATTTCAGGGAACAATGTCCTGTCAGATACCACTGGCTAGCAATAAAATGCCTAGTGCCAGGAATGGGCAAACACTTTTGGAATTTTTGGTTAGTGACCCCCATATACCCTCGAATGATATGGGCTACTGCTATTATATTCTTGGTTATCCTCCAGAATTTGGTGGTAAGACTCTATTGCTGAGGACACTACAAACTTGAGTCAGAGAACATGGAAGAACAAGCTGGTAGTGACCTGGTAGAAGCTTCATTCCTACTAGCTAGCTTCATAGTGCTGGAAAGTGCTATACGCACTACTGGAAGATCAATGTAATCACCAATCTTACCCAGGTCTGACCCTTGTGAACTACAATTTTTTTAAATTATGTGAATATCTGTGTGTATGTGTCTGGGGTTTGTGCACCTGAGTGGAGTCCCTGTGGAGGCCAGAAGAGAAAGTTGGACCTAGAGTTACAGGTGGTTGTGAGCTTCCTGACATGAATACTGGGAACAAAACTCAGGTCCTCTGGAAGAGCACCATATATTCCTGATCACTGAGCTATCTCCCCAGCCCCTTGGAGTTCTTTTATTTAAGTCTGGGCAGAAGAAAATGGGGTCCTAAGAATCCTTTCCCCTTTTTTAGACAGAGTCATTTTTCACTGCAGGCTGATCTTGAACTTGATGTGCTCCTTCTGCCTTTGTCTCCTTAACCCTGAGATCACAGGCATATACTACCAAGCCCAAGGAGCTCTCTAGTTTTGAAAAGATGGCTCGGCTGTTAAGAGCCTGACTGTTTTTGAGAGAACCCAGGGTAGATTCTTAGCACCCATATTGGGGGCTAACAACTGTCTATAATTCCAGTTCCAGATGATCCAATGTCCTCTTCTGATCTCTGCAGGCATTGAATGACACAGGGGCACCTACATACATGCAGGCATGCACTCATACACATAAAATAAAAATAATAAATATGCTGGGCATGATGGCACATGTCTTTAATCCCAGCACTCAGGAGGCACCTGGATGGATCTTGGTGAGTTCAAGGCCAGCCTGGTCTCTCTGCATAGTGAGTTTAAGGCTAGCTGGAGCTACGGGGAGACCCTGTCTCAAAAATAAATAAAAATAACAAATAAATAAAATATTTTAAAAAAAGAAAAGAAAAGATCTCTACCCACCTAGGCTTCCAAAGTCCATATCTCTGATAGGTAGAGAGTGGAAACATTGCGTATCTTTTCTTTGGACATCAATTTCAAGCTCCAGACTCCTGCATTCACAGCAATTTTGCAAGTGAATAAAATATGATAGTTTGATAGCTATAGAGTTTGTCTCATTTTAGAATATGTTCTCTCCCACTTTAAGCATAGGATTATGGTTTCAGGGATGCATGGAAGGGCAACAGGAAGTTCCTCAGAATTCTGGGGGTAAGTGAGACACAAATCAAAGCTAGGACATCACTTGGAAATGAGGACCAGGATGGAAGAGGACTGTCTGCTGTATAACAGCATGTTTGAAGGAGAAGGGATCTATAAACAAGTTCATCTCCTCCTTACCTGGTCCATCTCTCAGCACTGCTCTTCCCCAAGCCTTCACTTTATGATTGTGACAATATTTTGCAAGGTACCTGCTTTCTAGAATGAGGTAGGGTATAAACATGTCTATTTATTATATAACATATGAGAATGCATAGATTCAAATATCTTCTTTTTGTTAGTTCCTCTTATGATGGGGTGCCTTATTTCAACGGTAGCCAAAGTGTCTCTTTATCAGCTTTTTCTGCACTCCATTTCTTTTTTGTCCTGTAATTTAGCTTTTCTTTTCTGCTCTAGCATTCCCCAAACTTTCTATTACTCTTAATCAGTAAACTTTTGGCCTCTATTAATATTTAACTAGTAGAGAATAATTGTGATTAAGAAAATTATATGAGATGCCAACCACATTGCTTTCATTTTCCTGAGACAAAAAACGTTCTTAGGGTTTGGTTTATGAAAGACAGACTACATTGTCTGTAGTTTGATTTATTTTTCTTCTTCACATTCCTCATTTTGTCAGTTTCTTTAGTGAAAAAGAAAACAGTTGCAGTCCCCTAGGGAAATGTATTCATGGCTTAGAATTGATCCACAGAAGGGATGACATAGTGTTAGAGCCTTCTGCAACAAAACCAAAAATGACCTGGGTGGTTTAAGCACAGAATGTATTCTTTCACTGCTCTGGAGGCTCAAGGTCCAAGATAAAATGTCAGCAAGTCTGCCTCCTTGTAGCTCCAGCTGTCCTGGAACTCACAAGACCAGGCTGGCCTTGAGCTCAGAATTCTGGGGGCGAGTGGGACACAAATCAAAGCTCGGACATCACTTGGAAATGAGGACCAAGATGGAAGATCCACTTCCTCCTGAGTTCTGGGATTAAAGATGGGCACCACCACGCCTGGCTAATTCTGTTTTCTTTTAAGAGCTGGGAGGAGGAATCTGGTCTATGCCTCTCCTCCCTGGCTTCAGGACATGGGCAGGGCAGTCTCTATCCTCCAATGTTGCAGAAACATCACTCTGAACCCTGCTTTTACCCTCTCAAAGACCTCTCTCTCTCTCTCTCTCTCTCTCTCTCTCTCTCTCTCTCTTTCTCTCTCTCTCTCTCTCCATCTCTTCTTTATGTAACCTATGCTGGATCATAGCCATTCTTAAGACCTCATTTTAGTTGACTACCTCTCTAAGGACCCTGTTGTCGGTTACAGTTGGAGGTGCTGGGGTTAGGACTTCGAATTTGAGGAGACAATTTAATCTACCATGAGTTAAATTGACTAACATCCTGCTTCATCAACAGCTGGCTTCACCAGACAATCTGTGGTGCTTCTACTTTAGTTCTGCCTTTTGACCTCATGACCTTGGTCTCACTTGGTACCATCTTTCTCCAAAGTACGCAGCCACTGCTGTAGAGAGAGAAAGTAGTCAACTGGCTGAGAGAGCCTGCCATCACCTCACAGGAGAACGAAAGCTCACTGTGATAGAATCATCGTTTCTGTCTCTCATTCTCCCCCTTTCTCTGCTCCAGACATCTGACCTTCCTCCATCAGACATCTGACCTTCCTCCATCAGACATCTGACCTTCCTCCATCAGACATCTGACCTTCCTCAGAAGTCTTTTTAAGCCTACCTCAATACCTGCTGCTTTGAGCAGCCACTTACCTAGGTTTTTTTTTTTTTTCTCTCAAATAGCCTATATGCTGGGATACCCTGCTGTGAGCTCTTTGTTCCTCTCAGCAGCCACAGAGAGGAAGACAATCACCACCTAGGATGTGAGTAAAGAGGTCAATGAGAAGAGCTGAGATGCCCCTCCTGAGGAAACGTGTTGCAATGAGGCAAACCATCAATGTAACCATCCAGGAAACTGCTCTAAGCAACCACCCTGCTGTTTCTTGTTGGCTTCCTGGGTGCAAGAGACCCCAATAACCATTTCTCAGGTGAAAGGCACAAAACTGCACAGCTGCGTGGTTGTTCTTCTGGTCCTTTTTTTTTTTTTTTCTTCAATATTTAGTATTTTGCTCACAATTAAACCATTTATGGTCATTCTTTCTTTTTTTTTTTTAATTTTTTTTTTTTTTTGTATGTGTATGAATGTATTGTCTGCATGCAGGTCTGTGCACCCGTGTCGTGCAATGCCGCGGAGGTCAGAAGAGGGTCTCGGATTCCCCTGGAACTGGAGTTCTCCTGGAATTGGAGTTACAGACGGTTCTTAGCCGCCATGTGGGTGCTGGGGATCGAACCCGGGTCCTCTGCAAGAGCGTCGGTGCTCTTAACCGCTAGGCTATCTCTCCAGCCCCTATGGTCATTCTTTCTGCCTGATGTTCAGATGCCAATCAAAATAAAAGATCAGAGAAACTTCGCTTCAGAGAAACTTTGTAAATTATCTAAAGCTTACCAAAAGTCATCTCCCACTACATGTGGGAATCTTCCAAAAGGACCATAAGAAGGGAAATCCAAGAGGCTGAGAACATAGGAGGAGACCTAAACAGGAAACCACAGTGTGTTTGAGAAGATTCTGGCAAAGGGTGTGACCCAATGGGTGTGGTGGGAAAGCACCTACTGCAGAGTAAAAACACCTCCTACCTAGACTCTCTGAAGCCCAATGGTTGCCTCTTCAATCCATCAAACCTGTGGCCAAAGGTGGACCTTCAGTGAGATGCAGAATTGCTTTTGCCTGTACAGCTCATGTGGAAGCACATTCTTTTGCCCACATTCAGCAGCCATATCGTGGTAGAGCCCTGAGTCCAGGGAATGTTCAGGAAAAAGAGAAAGAACAAGGAGAGAAGTAAATAGATGTTATGAGTATCCTCTCTGGATGCAGGGTTCCCTAAGAGGTGCCTTCACTCAGATGCAGTCAAGGCTAGGTGACATGTGCTGCCCAACAGAGCTCCAGCTCCCCTCTCCAATTCAGGCCCAGCTTTTCCTTCTACATGTGACTTTGGTACACAAACACATTCACCTGCACACACATCTTCACAACAAGGAGACCTTGCTGTTGTCCAGTGTAGGAGCTGAAGAGCAAAGACAGCTTTCTTTAGTTCCCACAGTTCACTGTAGTAATCATCTCCCGGCTGTTCTTATATGTGACAGTTGTACCAGGTGTTGTCTTTTCTCTCCAAATGATTGGAAGGCCAGGGACAAGTTCTTCATTTCTCTGATCTGCTCAAAAGTTCCACAATGTTAAATAGGTAATAAGATGTTCAAAAATGCTTTATTAATTGGGTTTCCACTGTGGCTCTACAGTGTAACTTGTATGACATTAGCTTCCCATGGAAACAACCAAAATAAGTGGATTTTTAACAGTCTATGTGTTTGAAGTCATTAGAGAGTTAGCAAGGCAGACAGAAATTAGGGTGGCCTCTGGTGGTCTCACTGTGTGGCAGATGAAAAACTGGAACTTGGGTATCCCTGAATATGGGAGTGTAGAAAGTAGGTAAAAGAAGCACAGACAAATTCTTAATCCATACTGGGCTAGAGAACCACAGGGGACTGTCAGAAGATTCACTCTCTGCCTCTATAACTTGTTTCTTGTCCACTCTCTCTGCCTTTGGTAGCTAATGGATGGGTGAAGGGTGATGGGACAAAGACCTCAGGCCCTTAGGTGAGATCCCTGTAGGGAAATATGGCAGGAGTAAGGAAGATCCAGAAAGGGTTCTAGCCTTAGTCTGACAGAAACCCAATTTCACATGCACTCAATCCCAGGCTGGATTAAGGCCCACAGCTCTGGTCTCACCGTCTCCTGAGGAAGATAGCTGTTTCCAGAGCTGCCATGCATTCTCAAACTGTTATTCCATGGCATTTATAGCTTGCAGGAGGTTTTCCACCATGACCTTTCAGATCTCCGTGAGATGTGGAAAAATCATAGCTGGTCAGAAAGCCATGCCTCTGGGTGTCTTCCCTTATTTATAGAGCTGGTTTCTGGCTTTAACAGTCTCGGCTTTGGGGGTGGGGATGTGAATCTAGCCGGAGTGCTGCCTCCTGTTTGAATCACTTCCTGTTCACCCTGTCAGAGCAAAAGCAATTCCTGCTCTGTGGTAATGGGTACTTATGAGGAGAGGGTAACACCCACCAAGAAAGAGAATGCAAGTGCTCCTTCTACCCTCTCAATGTCTCCTGAGAGACCAGAGGATATTCAGTGGGCAGGACCTGACAATACCTTTTATTCTTTTATGTGTGTATATGTGTGTGGTTTGCATGTGTGCAGGCATGCTCACCTGGGTGTGGGGGCACATGAGTATGTTCAGGTATGTATGTGGAGGATAGACGCTGCTGTCAGGCATCTTCCTCTCCATCTTATTGATTGAGACAGAGTCTCTAACTTGAACCCAAGGTTGTCTATTCAGCTAGTTTGACCCCACATCCAGTCTCTGACCTCTGATGCCGGGATTGTAGGAAGTCCACCAGACCCGCCTAGCATTTACTTGGGTGCTTGAGATCCAAACTCAGGACTTGAAACTTGCACAGCAAACACTTTACTGAGTCATTTCCCCAGCTCCAACATTTTTATTTATAAAAACTTTCTTTTATTGGGACTGGAGAGAGGGCTCAGCAGTTAAGAGCGCTGTCTGTTCTTCTAAAGGATTTGATTCCCAGCACCCACAGGGTGGCTAACGACTGTCCATAACTCCAGTTCCAGGAGATGGGACACCATGTTTCAGCCTCTGCTGGCTTTGCCTGACATAGTCGCACTTATATACATGAAAGGAAAACACTCATGCACATAAAATAAAAATAAAAATTTCTTTTATATATTATATATATTCTTTTTTTTTTTTTTGGTCTTTTCAAGACAGGGTCTCCCTGTAGCCCCAGCTGTCCTGGAACTCACTCTGTAGACCAGGCTGGCCTTGAACTCACAAAGATCTGCCTGCCTCTTCCTCCCAAGTGCTAGGATTAAAGGCTCGCGCCACCATGCCCAGCTATATATATTCTTTTGTAATTACACACACACACACACACACACACACACACACACACACACACTTTTATCATTCAGACATGGTGGCTCACACCTTTAATCCCAGCACTCCAGAGGCAGAGGCATGTGGACCTCTCTGAGATTGAGGTCAGCCTGGTCTACATCGTGGGTTCCAGGCCACTTGGAGCTATGTCTCAAAAAAACCAGACACATCACACACACACACACACACACACACACACACACAAACACACAAAGAGAGAAAAAAGAGAGACAGAGAGCTACTTTTATCAATCAATGTACAGGGAAGATAACTTCAACAGAAAGAGTATCTACCTCAAAACCTTTTCTTCATAGCTCTGCTCTCTTCAGTTTCTTAGTACTAATCACAGTGTTTTATTCACTGAGGACAGTGAGAGTGCATAAGGAACAAGTTATAGGGACAGAGTGAGTCTGATGGCAATGCCTGGAATATTAGAGCCAGGACACGAGCCAGTGTCTTTTCCTCGAGCACCGACGTCCGTCCACACATGCATGCACCCAAGTCTCGCTGTGTGTGTGAGAGAGAGATTCCCACCAACTCCATCCCTCCAGAGGAACAAGACCCCAGGGGCCCCTCTCCAGGAGCTGTCTCCCTATGTTCTTCCAGCCTCCAGCCCACTGCACCACATTTTGAAATCTCAGAGACAAAATTTGTACTGTAAGATAATTTTTTTGTACTGTATTTATTGTGTATAATGATTTTTTTTTTTTGTCTCCCTGTGTCTCTGGCTGTCCTGGAACTCACTCTGTAAACCAGGCTGGCCTTGAACTCACAGAGATCCACCTGCCTCTGCCTCCCAAGTGCTAGGATTAAAGGCATGCGCCATCACGCCCGGCCCAATGATTTTTTAATAAAAGAATTCTGTACACTTAGAAACTATTGTAAATTAAAAACCAATCCTTTTTTAAAAACTGTAAAAAAAAAAAAAAAAGAGTAAAAATTTGTTTATTCATGCTTTACTCAGATTTTCCACAGTCCCAGATGCAGAGGGCTCATTGTTTTAATGTCAGAACTAGAAACAGGGACTAAGGGGATGAGAAGAAGCAGAGAGAGCAGGCCCATTGATATGGATATTCAAAGACACTGGGCTGCTAGTCCCTGCTCCTTCCTAGCTAAGAGGCCTTGGGTACATGGCTTAACCTTTCAAGCTGTTGGTTTTTCACCTATAAAAGAAAGTACAATTTCCTTTCTTGTAGGCTCATTGAGAAAATTAACAAGAAAGCCCACAGAAAGCTGGTAGGTAAGTGCTCAATAAAATTCGGTCAACTTATAACATTTTCTTTTACCTTTCCTAAATGGGAATCATCATCTTGCTCAGAATATATGAAAGTGAAGGGGAAAAGAAGGCAAGAAATGGGAAGAGAAGACAAAATGAAAAAAAGATGGGGCCGGAAGAGTGAGTGGGGAATGGAAGGCGAAGCCCTTGAATGATAGAGTCTCTCATATACTTCCATGCCTTTAGGTACCACATAGAGAAAATAATTACCCTACTTCCCCAAAATGCATTTTCTAGGGCCTCCTGACAAACAAAGGACATCTAGAGGACTTTTGAGGGAGGCCATGATGTGGAGAAAATGCTCCCAGAATTTATTTGCCAACCCAGGAAATTAATTCAGTGTCAACTGTTGGGTGAGGTGTGCCTGGCATCCAAGGAAGTCAGTACACATACATGGCCTCTGTTGTCGTATTTGTCATGTGTGTGGTTTTATACATTTCAGTTGATAGCATTTCTCAATGTAAATATGGAAATAATTTGTCCAGTATATCATAGATTCTTGGAGTACTGAGGAAACAAACAAAGGGCACTATGTCATTTGATGCTCTTCCTCATCTGCATGTCTCAGTAGTACAGCCATTGAGGACTAAAGAGGACTGTCTGGGCAGACAAATGGAAAGGGTAGACATAGACCCGTAGGAATAATATTTCTAAAAGTTTCATGTAAGGAGCAGTATGGTTAGTGCAGAATGCAGGAGCCATCAAGCATAGCTTAACTGTAGGAGCAAGGGCCGAGTGAACATGATGCCACTTGGCTATTTTTTATTTATTTTTTTTATTTTATTTTTTTTTTGTTTTTTTTTAAATTTTATTTATTTCTGTATGTGTATGAATGTACTGTCTGCATGCAAGTCTGTGCACCCGTGTCGTGCAATGCCGCGGAGGTGAGAAGAGGGTCTCAGATTCCCCTGGAACTGGAGTTCTCCTGGAATTGGAGTTTCAGACGGTTCTAGGCCGCCATGTGGGTGCTGGGGATCGAACCCGGGTCCTCTGTAAGAGCAGTCGGCGCTCTTAACCGCTAGGCTATCTCTCCAGCCCGGCTATTTTTTATTTTTATTTTATGTGTATGAGTGTATTGGCTGCATGTATGTAAGTGCACCTATGTCATGCATTGCCCATGGAGCTCAGAAGAGAGTGTCAAATTCCCCTGGAACTGGAGTTGAAGACAGTCGTTAGCCACCATGTGGGTACTGGGAATCGAACCTTGATCCTCTCCAAGAGCAGCTGGAGCTCTTAAACCTGTGCCATCTCTCCAGCTCCTGGGACTTGGCTCTTGAACTTGATCTTTCTGAGCTGTTGACAAAGCAGTGAATGCCCTCTCAGGAGCACAGTAGAAAATGATCTAGAAGGTGTGTGATTACATAGAAAGATATTAGGGACTACTGCAACAGTTGAGGTAAGGCAGGTGAAGGCTTGAGTAAAGTAGAAGGGATGTATTTGTAGTACATATGTCACGTGTGTACATGTGCGTGCACATATGTACATGTGGAGGTCAGAGGACAACTTTTGGGAGCTGGTTATCTCCTTCCACTTTGGGTTTGGGGATCAAATTCAGGTTGTCAGGTTTGTGCAGCAAGTGCCTTTATCTACTGATCCATCTCATTGGTCTGGAGATCACCTTTTAAAAGGAAAATCACTAGAACTTGGAGAGCTTATGTCAGTAGAAGAGAAAACTTTCTAGTTTCTGGTTTGGGTATTGGAGTGTATGATGGGGAGTCAAAGGACAGAGTACACACATGTGGGACGTGAACACTGAGGAAGGTGGGGGGCTGAGTGCAGCAGAGAATGTGTGCATACTAATGCAAGGAACGGAGGTGGTAGAAAGCTCTTTCCAATTTTAAATTGACTGCTGTTTTAGATTGCCTTTGCTGCCTCTCCTCCTCTTTAGAGTGGGAATATATAAAGATACCCCAAAGACAGAGCGAATAACTGTTTACTCAGTGTTTCCTTTGTGTCCTTGGGTAGTTAAACACTTTACCCATATTACTTCATTTGATCCTCAAAGTGGTTATATAAAATGAATATTATTATCTCTAGTTTACAGATGAGCAAATTGAGATTCAAAGGGATTAAGTGCTAAAAACCTCACCAGTCGTAAGTGGCAGTGCTGATGTCACTCTGTGAGAATAAAGACATTTTCTGTAAAGATGAAAGAAATCTTTATTGTTCTTATTTCTGGCTGCAGGAAGAGAGAGTGATAAGAAATGCGGATGGACAAATGTACTTTGGCAGTTTTATTATAACCTTATACTTAGGATCTGTTGATGCTTTCAAGACATAGTCACATTCCCTATCTTAGATTTCTTTCAAATTATCTCCATGAGGTAGCTGGGGCAGACGATCATGTCTCTATTAACCAATCAACAAATATTTGTTGGGCACCACACCGAACAAATCACTGTTCACAGTGACATTTTCTCATGGCTCTGCTCACAAGGAATTTGAAGCCCTGCAAAGAATCACTTTAGAGAGAAATGGAACTATATAAAGTGTGCACGTCACATGCTAAAGAAGACCATAAACTCCAAGCTTTCACTCAGTGTTCCATGGAAATCTCAGATCCTAGTGCCTATACGGTAATGATTCTCAAACAGTGTGGGACAGGGAAGGAAGCAAGGAACTAGCCTGTTCAGGTTGAGAAAGCTGTTCCAGGATAACAGAAGGACTTGATATGAATTTTATTTTTAAATTTACACTTTAAGAATATTAAATGAGGACTGGAGAGATGGCTCAGCAGTTAAGAGCACCAGCTGCTCTTGCTAAGGACCCAGGTTCAGTTCCCAGCACCCACATGGCAGCTAACAGCGTCCTTAACTCCAACTCCAGGGAATCCAGTGCCCTCTTCTGGCCTTACAGGCATTGACCACTCATGTCGCACTTACATACATGCAGGTAGAATACTCACACACTTATAAAAAATTAAGCCAGGCATGGTGGCACATGCCTTTAATCCCAGTACTCAGGAGGCAGAGGCAGGTGGATCTCTGTAAGTAAGTTCAAGGCCAGTTGGGGCTATAGGGAGACACTGTCTCAAAAACACCATAAAAACAAAAAAAAATTTAAAGATTAACTCTCATAGAATCAGAAGATAGTATGCAAGCTGTCAAGAGAGAAAACAACCAGTGATCCTATGCAGCCATGAAGTCTATGAATGGCAGTCAAAGAGACCTACATAATGAGAAAACCAGTGCCAAGGTGGATGGGGGAAATTTCATGGTGTCTCACCTCAAGATGAAGAGTTATAGGCAATCAGACGGTGGATGCTGAGGGAGGGAGAGAGAATCAGTTTTCTCCAGGGACAAGCTTCCTCAGAGGCTGTCTAATCCCAAAGCCCTAAACACAGGTTCACATGAGCACCACTAAATAGACGCAGTGCATTATACATGTATTCATAAATGCATGCATGTATATGTAACAGTAATCAAAGAAGAGGACAAGAAATTGAGAGAGTATGGGGGACATGGAAAGAATTGGAGGGAGACTGGGAGGGATGGAAATAATGAAAAGACCATAGTCAGTTATGAAATTCTCAAAAAATAATTTTTAAATAAAAAAGAATATTAAATGGGGTGAGGGATGGGTGGGTAAGGCAGAGGAAGGAATATGGAGAGAGATAACACTAAAAGCTTTTCAAAAATCATATGGAAACTTAAGCTCTCTAAAATATATACATATGCATATAAAAAAAGTTGCATGCCTTTAATCCTAGCTCTCAGGTAGCAGAGGCAGAGGCAGGTGGATCTTTGTGAGTTCAAGGCCAGCCTGGTCTACAGAGTGAGTTCTAGGACAGCTGGAACTATAGGGAGACCCTGTATAGAAAAGACCAAAGGAAAAAAAAAATGAAAGAAAGAAAAAAAGGAAAAAAAAAGTTTAAATGGAGTTTCCCTAAACAGAGGGGTAATATTCCAACTACACAATTCAGTCTTACAAATAAATGCCATAGTATCGGGAATGAGTTACTGTTCTATTAACTATTGGCCAATAGGATCCCATTGATCCTCAAACATAACCAGTTTTTACCAATGATCATGGTTACCCTCCAGAACTTGATGATAAGACCCTATTGCCGAAGACACTATGTACATGAGCTGTAGGACAAACAAGGAGAAATCAAGCTGATGCTGATTTCAGAGCCTCATCTCTACTGGCAAGTGTCCACAGTGCTGGAAGTGCTAATCATGCTACCAGAAGGAAAAATAATCATCAACCCCGCCCAGCTGTGGATCTTGTGAACTACAGTATCAGCTGGCCCAGCAAGATATGCCCACTGGTGAACTAGTGGCATGAATATTATGTGAGTAACAACTACTCTTGAACTGGATTTAAGGTCTGCTTCATAGTAGGGAACCCATACCTGACATCGATATTAGGCTTAGGAGCCCGAGGCTAGACAGGTCCCAGGGGAACCCAATACTAGTTTTCTACTAAATATTTCCCCTAGTAAACTGATTCCTAATGACTTATTGTCATAGCCATAAGTTAATGCATCTCTCAACTCTCACCAGTGAAGTTTTCTTATGCAGTAGATGGTGACTGACAGAGACCCACAACTAGCCAATATGCAGTGAACAGGAGGCTACAGAGTGCTTCTCCCTGAACAGGACTCCTGTATCAAACTTCTGATTCCTAAGGCTCGGGGATCGCTGCAGAAGAGAGAGGGAAAGATTGTAAGAGCCGGAAATGCTGAATGACCACAAGGAAACAGTTTTCCAGAGAGCTGGCCAGTTGCTCATATGAACTCACAGCAATGGTGACAGCATCACAATTCCCATGCAAGCTCAAAACAGGCAAAATCCCAGCATAGACATGGGGAAGTGGATGAGAAACCCTTACCCCACTTAAGGAAATTGTGTCAACAGATGGCTGCTGGGATGGGCAGAGACAATGTTTTTCAAGCATAGGGCTCTTGATAGGTTAACCAGGCTTCAGTAGATGGATCCACATTGAAGGACATTTGGGGACACAAATTGGACACTATAGGCCTGTGTGAGTGTGTGTGTGTGTGTGTGTGTGTGTGTGTTTAATTTACGCTCATATATATATGAGCGTAAATTAAATAGGAGGTGTGGTGGTTTGGATGAGAATGTCCCCCATAGGCTCCAAGAATTCTGACATTTTGTCCCCAATTGGTGACACTGTTTTGGGAGATCTTAGAAGGTGTGGCCATGCTGTAGGAAGCTTGTCACTGGGGGCAGGCTTTGAGAGTTCAAAAAGCCTTGCCAATCGCCAGTCTCGCTGTTTCCTGTGCCCTCTTTAAGATGTGAAGCTATGCTTTCTGCTCCTGTTTGGGCATCTCTTGCCACCATGCCTCCCTGCCATAATGGACAATTCCCCTGGAATTGTCAAGTGTAAGCTCAAATAAACATTTCCTTTTATAAATTCCCTTGGTCATGGTGGCTCTGTAACAGCAACAGAAGAGTAACTAATATAGGGGGTCGATAAGGGGAGTGTGTGAAAATGGCAAATATTTAATGAAAAAGAATACTAAATGGGATGGGGGATGGGTGGATAAGGGATAAGGTAGAGGAGGGAATATGGGGAGAAATAATTAACACTAAAGGTCCTTTTTTTTCTTTTTTTTTTTTTTTGGTCTTTTCGAGACAGGGTCTCCCTGTAGCCCCAGCTGTTCTGGAACTCACTCTGTAGACCAGGCTGGCCTTGAACTCACAAAGATCCACCTGCCTCTGCCTCCCAAGTGCTAGGATTAAAGGCATGTGCCACCACACCCGGCTTAACACTAAAGGTCTTTTGAAAAAAAGCTCTCTAAAGTATATATATAATTTAATTTCCCTATAACAGGGGAACAATACCCCAACTACATATTTCATCCTGGAAAATAAAAGCCCCAGTAACAGGAATAGGTTAACTCTCTATGAAGTGCTAAGTCAGTAAGATCCCATTGATCCCCAAACATAGAGGTTATTGAACAATGATCTTGGTTACCCTCCAGAACTTACATCCTATTACCCAAGACAACATAATAACACAGAGGAATCAAGCAGGTACTGCCCTGGAGCTTCACCCGTACTAGTTAGCCTTCACAGTTTTGAAAGGTGAATGACTCAGTACCAGGGAGAAAAGTACTCAGTCTTATCCAGCTATGAACCATGTGAGCTATAAAAACAACAGCCCTGGAAGATGCCTATGAGTGAAATAGCGGCACAATGTCACGAGAGTAACCAAATACTGTCTGATTAGACTGAAGGCCCGCTGCATAAGGTGGAACCCATACCTAACATAATTGGGGTCAAGAACCTGAGGCTAGACAGGCCCTGGGCATTAGGAGTACTTGCTACTAAATAGACATAATATCATAGTAACTCCTAATGACTTATTGCTATAAAATAGATGTGTAGATCAATGCATCTCCCACTCTATGAGAGAAGATCCTTCCTGCAGTAAAAAAAAAAAAAGGCAATTATCAGAGAATTAGAAAGAATAGTAATAAAACCACAGGTATGTTGAAAATTATTACATAATGGATTTTAGGACACAATGTTCACTGAAGGACTAGGATATGCTATGCTAACAAATTAAGTGGTTTGGTGGAAAACTTGAGCTAAATCTGCCAGCAGATTTAGCCAACACACAGTGACTGTGTGTTCCTCGTAGAAACATTTCCAACAAGGTGAAGCACTTCCAAGAGTGCCCTAAAATTTCTAGGTGGATCATTATTTAACAAATTCACCATCTGAAGGTTTTCTCAATAAAATACAGGAGTAAATTTGGAAGCTGAATCTGATATAAGGCTACAGTCATCTATAGCACTCAATTTCATATTTTCGTACTTATTAAGGAGCCCAATAGAACTTATAAGTAAATGTCAGGTTTCAACTCATACAGTAGAATTAATTACTAATTTCATTTGGGGAGAAAAAAATGGCCTGTGGTATTTAAAAATGAACAAACAAATACAAAAGTCTGTGCACAGAAGCCAGGCATATAATCCAGGTCCATAGACATAAGCCTCAAAATGTGTTCTTTATAGTAATAGAATTTAGCCTTGCTGGGGGGCTTGGCATAAATATAGAGACCCCTGACCAGCTTAGAATTTGTGAATCAGAACCTGCATTTCAACAAGATCCCACTGAGACTGGAGTTGGAGAAGGGCCCTCTCTAGGAGTTCACAGAGCAGAGGCCTTTAGGGTCGTTGTAAACAAATGGTCAAGACTGCTGGCATTCTGGGATTTCTACAGGCAAGATTCAAACGACCTAAAAAGGCCATGCTGGGGTGGGACCCTGGGTGAGGAATGAAGCAATATGAGAGGGTCCGAGACACAGTGTCCAGACAGAATGTTCTAGAAGCAGAGCACAGGCAGCATCTGAAGGCTCGTGAACTTGGAGCTGAGTGGAGGGCGATCAGCCAGCTCCCTCAGGCTGGGGCTGCCTCCTCACCTTGCCGACAGACAGAGCAGTCTCCACTGCATTCCAGGCCAGGACTGCCGGCCACTCGGCCACCGTGAACCAATTAAACCTCCAACAGCCCCAGAAGTTGAGGCTCATTATCTCCAATTTCTAGACGGGGAGCCAACCACTTCCGAAGTTGTAATTACCAAAGGTCAGGGGGGCACCTGAGGCAGGAAGTCTGGTCTATAACAGCACATTCTTGACCCTCCTAGGGGCTCCATCCTGAGCCTCCCAGAAGAGGAGGGGCTGGCTGCTCCCACTTGCTGGAAGGTCCTTCCAGAGTTTATAGCCCTTGGGGAACTCTGGAAGGAGAAAAGCCGCTATTCTCCTTTTCACTTGGACCAGGCTTTGTGTAGAGAGCAGAGTATAACCATACTGTGTGGCACCAGGCTGCCAAAGAGGGATTGCTAGAGAGATGATGGGTCAGAGATGTTCTGGGACCTGGGAGGAGGAGAGGCTGCAGAGGAGAGGTCTCTCCATCCCTGAGGGAAGTTGAAACTGTAACAGACAGCAAGTACAGTAGCACAGAAACCTCATCTGAATCAGGAATCCCTTGGTTTTCCTGAGCATCCACCCCTCTTGTATGTGGGTGCATGTGCCACAGCATGTGTGTGGAGGTCAGAGAACAAGTTGTGGAGTTGGTTTTCTCCTTCCCTTTATGTGGGTTTGGAGGTTTGAACTTTGGTTACCAGGCTTGTATGGCAAGTCCCTCTCTCTACCCACTGAGCCATCTCACCATCACTTGCTTGAGAATTCTTTTTTTTTTGGTCTTTTCTAGACAGGGTCTCCCTATAGTCCCAGCTGGCCTGGAACTCACTCTGTAGACCAGGCTGGCCTTGAACTCACAAAGATCTGCCTGCTTCTGCCTCCCAAGTGCTAGGATTAAAGGCATGTGCCACCAACTCGCCTGGCTTTGCTTGAGAATTCTAACTGAAGCTTATGTGTCTGCAGAATCCTTCACAGCCTAACATGGACACACTGGAAAACAGGATTTGCAGCTTGCCAGTGGCCTGAAATGTAAGCTAACTGGGACTCCTGACTAGCCCTGATTTTGCTAGGAATCCCTGTAGGGTCAGCTTTGTCTTGACCTCTTGAGAGGCCCAGGGAAGTGTGTAAGTCAAAGCAATGGATTCAACTGTAGCAAAGGGACATGCGCCCAAGGCATGAAGGGAAGGTGGCAGGGCCAGTCACTCTATCCCTTGAGGGCCACCCTCGGCCATCCCCTGGGGATGGTTTCCTAGAGGTGGGGATGCCCTCCCTACACAGTCCTGCCCAGAGCTTGTACTGACATCCAGCCGGGCTCCAGGAGCTCTGGCTGACTCATCAATTCTCAGAAGTCAAGTCTGAGGTTTCTGGGCTGGCTTGAGGCCCTGCCTCCCCTGGACGCTGCCCTTTGGTTTTTGGTTAATGACTCCCAGCTGTATAAGCCCCGAGCTTGTTCTGATGTTTGGGAAGAAAAGGTCTTGAAACCTGAGCCCTTGATGAGGAAGCAGGGAGCACCTCTGGGAGCACAGCCGGCACTGCTGGTCCCTGTCGTGGGATGCATCTTGTTCTGAGGCTTCTCCATAAGGGATAGGAAAGCAAGCCTGTGGTTGCTTAGGCAAAATCAGGGAAGATACCACCCTTATCTTCCTGACTTCCCAGGTCTCCCGGCCAGTTGTTAGGCATGAGATCTGACTCTAAATTCAAGGAGTGGTCTTTGGGAGAAGGTCTCAGTATAAGAAACCTAGGATTTCTCCTGAGCAGTGGGTACCTGAGAGCCCGTACCAAGAAACAATGAGAGAGAGCACAGAGAGCCCCTTGGTTCTTTGGTTGTCTTTAGCACACACCTTTAATCCCAGCACTCAGTAGGCAGAGGCAGAGGTAGGCGGATCTCTGTGAGTTTAAGGCCAGCATGGTCTAGAGAGTGAGTTCCAGGACAGCTGGGGCTACAGGAGACTGTCTCGAAAAGACCAAAAAAAAAAAAAAAAAAAAAAAAAAAAAAAAAAAAAAAAGAGGAAATTAAGCTGGATTATCTTTAGATAATTATGCTGGGCATCTTCAGAAGACTGAGACATTGGGAGAACTGATACTCAGAAGGAGATGGTGGCAGAGATTGGAAGGGTGTGGCCACAAGTTAAGGAAAGCCAACAGCTACTGGAAACCAGAGGAGGCAAAAAAAAAGAGATTCTTTTCTTGATCTCTAGAAGGACTTCTAGGTTTATGATCTCCAGAACTAGGAGAAAGTAAATTTGTTTCATTTACATTGCTTTGTTACCATGGCACAGGAAGCTATCATGTGTGGTAACAATGTAGCCCCTTGCCACTAGCTCTGGGATGTCAAGTTCTTATGGCTGTCTTCTAACCTATCCTTACTTTTTACAATAGTCTCACTGTGAAACTCTCTTCAAATTGTCCATTTTCATGGACCCGGTTTCCTTCTAGGAGGCTTTCTGATGTGGGCTTCCATCTCATCCATGTGTAGCATGTGTCCCAACACAGACTGAGCCAACCCACCTTCAGAGTTTGATCCAGGTTTGTTCCCTTTCCAGGTGATTGCTTTAAGAGTGAACATGTCCCAGCTGTGGCCAAACCAGAGGGAGCTCAGGTTGCTGCTGGGTCAGTTCCATGTGAGAAGGCTACAGGCAGAGGTGAGCCTTCTGCACACCTGAGCCCAATACCAGTGACCGCAGACCACCTTGCCATCCACTGGAGCCAATGGCTCCACCAACCCTCACAAGTGCCCCTGCTCCAGCTCTCCTGGCCTGTGAGATGATGTATTTCCACATCACTTCTTTCTTTTAGAATTGGGGTTATGTCATACTAAACACTGTAGAATCAGACTGGCTATGTGTTGCCATAAGGCAAAATTGGCCAAAGTGTTTCATATTTCATCGCACCCTAAAAAAATTAACGAGACTTGAAAAATCTTGCTTCAGAAATTTTCATGGAACAAAGTGATGATGGCTCAAGGTGTAAAGGTTCTGGCTGCCATGCCCAGTGATCTGAGTTAAAATTATTTCAGTTCATTCAATCCCTGAGACCCACATGATGGAGGGAATCATCTCTCACAAGCTGTCTTCAGCCCTCCACATGAACCTGTGACACATAATTCCACCCCCCCGCCCAGTAAATAAAATAAAAAGCAAAATTTTAAAGAAAATTTCATGATGAATATGTTCTCACACTTGTCTGAAAAACAGTAACAGAGCAAAATATGTAGCTATAGCCAATTATCATGTTAAAAGGGGAGAGGGTCTGACATAATAGCAAGAAATACTACCAAAAAGGTAAAACAGAATAACTCTGTGTGGCACAACTGCAATATTCAAATCAGCAGAAAGCTCTAGAGCTAGTCTTTCCACAGGCTGGGGGAGGGGGGGATCAGATGGGTTATTGTCCTTGAGGAGATCTTAAATTACATAAAACAAAATCAAACAAAACCCTGGAAAAACAAAAGACAAAAGTCATTTTTGTCAAGGTTATACTTTATCCAAGACCTTGAAAAACAAATGCAGAGCTTTGTCTGGCTACACTTGTTCACTTTCTGTTCCATACTTGATTGTGTATTTCATAAGAAATGCATAGTTATAAATTCAAAGTGAGTACAATTCAAAGGAAGAAAAAGAAGAAAAAGGTTGGGCTCAGAAATATTGCAAAAAGTGTAGAAGACAGAGCTGATCTTTCCCAAACACTGAAAATTATGTTCCTGTGAAGTATTACTTTATGGCACATGGTATATTGTACCATGGCAGGTGTATCCAGATACCTGGTTTGAGGGAGCTTGGAGGAGCAATGATAGCATCTTGGGTCCAGCTGTCCTTAGACTTCAGACCCAGGAAATAGACATCCCTCAGTAAGTATAGACAAGTAACTCAATAAAAAAATCACACCAGCCAAGACCCCAGAGAGCTATTCCTATGAGTCAGGCAGGTTTGATCTATAAATCTATAAAATAATAATGCCCATCAGAAGTAAATCAAATTAATTCATGATAATGGATGATTCTTTTAGTCTTTGAAAAGAGCTCCAGGAGAAGGAGGCACTGGGGAGTGAAGAAGAGATTAACAGCACCTTGTTTGGGAAGGTTGACACAAGTGAGACATTCAAGTTGCAAAACCCCTGGCAGGCAGAAGGCTGAGTGAGGGCGTGGAGACACATCACCTGCTCCCTCTTCCCTTAGTCCTCTGTCCATTTCTCCTTAGCTCTCTTTCCTTAGGAAATGCTTCCATGGAGACCAACCTCATCCAACGAGCTTTCCCAACCTTTCTTGCGGGGACTCAAGGTCATGAGGGTCTGTTTGTGTCTAGATAACATGGCATTGTTAGGGATTTCTGGCATGAGTCAGGATGGCTAATGCTAGACATCCCAAGGGCTATGAGCACAAATGGCTCACAGTGGATGTGCAGGGAACCTCAAATAAATAGTGATGTGTTCTGTTATATAACTAGTTTTAGCAAGAAGCTACCTTGGCATGATTTCCTTAAAAGGTCCTTGGGACCAAGAGAACATGCTGCCCTCATCCAGAGATGGAATGCATGCCGCATTTGCCAGCAGCTCCATGAATTCTCTTTAATATTCTAGCTCCTTGTGACCCTGTTCCTAGCCTCTAAACTCTGCTTCTATACAACATTCTCAGAAAATTTGCTAGTCCAATAAGCTTGAGAAATTCCTGGTTTATATATTAATGAGTCTAGGAGGTGCTTTAGCCTAGACTCCTCAATGCTTTAATGTAAGCCAATCTCTTCTGGATTTTTTAATCAAAGAAAGTTTGGGTAGATGTAAACCATCACCTCTAAACAGCAAATTCTCAGAATTGCTTATCCAATGCCCATCAACATCAATAAGAGTTTTTTTGTTGTTTGTTTTTAGATAGGGTCTCACATGTAGTTCAGACTGACCAACTGACAACCACTTGCCTCAGCCTTTCCAATACTGGAATTATAGAGGGGTGTGTGTGTGTGTGTGTGTGTGTGTGTGTGTGTGTGTGTGTGTGTCGCCATAGCCAGCACTGCAGTATTTAGACACCGTAGTCTCAATGTTTCTTTCTTTTGCTATCTCCTTAGTTAATTGTCACCCTACGGCATGTGAGCAGAAAAGAAGATCTTTGTCTTCTTTTGCTGTAATAAAATACCTGAAGCAAGGTTAATTTATGAACAGAAGATTTTTGGCTCATGGGTTTGGGAGCTGGGAAGTTCAAGAGCTTGGCACTGGGATCTGCTCAGTATCTGTTAAATCCTTTTAGCTTTGCTCAGTGGTGAGGACATTGCATGATAAGACAGGGCAAGTGTGCCAGCTCAGGGTTCTTTCTCTCTTAAAAAGCCACTGATGCCAGCCTGAGGCCCTGTCCTTATCACCTCATCTAGTCCTAATCACCTGTTACAGGGACACCTCCCAAATACTATCAGCGTGGATTTAGAGATTAAATTTCTAAAAGACAAGCTTTTAAGGGCACATTCAAGTAAAGCAGAGAAGAAGGGGCCACACACACCCTAGACGTTCGGCTGCTTCTTGTGATGTTCCTCTCCAAGTGATATGGATAGAAATAGAATCAAACTGTTCTTCACTTTACAGTAAGCAGAGTTGCTACCAAACACAATCATCTATGTCTCCCATTCTTTATCAATCTGGAAACTTGGAAACTGGCTTCTACTGAGTTGTTCTCAACAAAACTTGGGCCCCTCTAAAGTAGTAGTTCCTTTTCATTACTCTGTAATCTTTGGAGAGAGTCCAAACTTCTCTCCTCTCTAAGAAGAACTGGTTTAGGAAAACTGTTATTGTTCCTGGCCAGAAAATATTTCAAATATAGTCATCACAGTTGTAATTGGATACTCAGGATATTGTCTGGAAACCACCCAAAGACCAAATATTTTAAGATCACGAGAGAAAGACCAAAGGATTCATTGTAAAATTTTGCTACTCAAAGTGAGCTCTTTGGGCCAGAAGCACTGAGGAATAATTAAAATGTAGATCTGAGGCCCCACCCTAGACCTAGCAAGTAGCACCTGATGTTGAACAGATCCCCTAAGTGATCTGTTTGTACAGAAGCATCAGGATTTATCTATTCCACCATGGTTCATTTGTCAGTTCATTTATTAGTGAGTAATTATTGAGTACATCACAATATGCTCAGCTGCATTCTAGGTATTAGGAGCATAGTAGTCAAATAATAGCCAAGTGTCCCCATTGATTATTGTAGAGTTTACATCCTGGTGGCCCAGATGGACAGATTTATTTGAGAAAATATATTTCAGAAAGTGCTAGGTGCCTGAAGAAGTAATTGGGTAGTAGATTAGAAAATGCCTGGAATTTGGGGGTGAGAGGCAACAGGGATACAGGATCAGTCTGGACAGAGACCTGGAGAGAGAGAGAGAGAGAGAGAGAGAGAGAACATGTGAGAGAGTGAGAGTCACATGTGGTCAGAGACAGAAATATTTCAAGCAGGCTACTATTAGAGAAAAGAGCCCAAGGAGTAAACATCGAAATAGGGAGCAAGAAGGACAGTGCGACTCATGTTTAGTAAATTAGAAGACTCAGAGATCGGAGAGACAGGGAAGGGCCAGAATTTGTGTCCCAAAGGGCCCCAAATTTAGTGCAAATCAAAATAACTCAGAGAAGGGCTTTAAAAAAATTTTATTGAAGTTTTGTGCATTCCATACATCACTTCTCAGTTCATTCCAGACTCACTTCCCCCTCCATGGCCCCCACCCCTCCCGAGTTCATGCAGTCTGCCACACATGTCCTGTATCCCCTTCTGAGTCTTTTCAAAGTTTTTCAAAGCAGAGGATTATTTTTGGGGGGATGGGGGAGAACTCTACTACTTCAGTTGGTTCCCTGTCCTAGTTCTTTTGTTGTTATTGTTCCCTCCAACATATGCATTTATATATGTCACACATATACTAAAATCATGTCATCCAAATCATATGTCAGGATTCACATTTTTCCCTTTTAATTTTATATTGCTCTAAAATATGCAAACATACTCTCCACCCATGTACCAAAATTATAAAGTCTGAAAATAAGTAGTAGGTTAATTCTAGAGCCCATCGAGGGATTCACATTTTAAGAGCACAGTTGCTTTTAGATAAAGAGAAATATAACATTAATGTTACTCAGTTTGCCTTACTTGATGCTAGCATCCACAAATGAGGGATACCATTTGTCGTTTGTTTTTCTGGGATTGTGTTACTTCACTTAGCATAATATCTTCTAGTTCCATCCATTTACCTGCAAAGTTCATGACGTCAGCTTTCTTTACCACTGCATAGAATTCCATTGTGTAGACGTACCACATTTTCTCTATCCACCTGTTGGTTGAGGGGCACTTGGGTTGGTTCCAGCTCTTTGCTATTGTGAAGAGAGCTGCAATAAACATGGCTGTGCATGTATCTTTGCGGTAGGATGAATCTTGTGGGTATGTGCCCAGGAGTGGTATGACTGGGTCAGGTGGTAGGCTCATTTGAGTCTTTTAAGGGTTCTCCACGCTGCTTTCCATAGTGGTTGTACGAGTTTACATTCCCACTAGCAGTGGATGAGTTTTCCCCTTTCCCCACAACCTCTCCAGCATTTGGTATCATTTGTTTTCTTGATCTTAGTCAGTCTTACTGGAGTGAGATGATATCTTAAAATGGTGTTAATTTGCATTTCCTTAATTATTAAGAATGTTTTAACACTTTTAAAGATGTTTCTCAGCCATCTTTACTTCCTCACTTGTGAAGTCTCTGTTAATCCATCTTTTAAGCTCTTTACTCCATCTTTTAAGTGAGTCATTTTTCTTACATCTTTGTTTTTTGAGTAGTTTATACATTCTGGAGGTTAATGCTCTATCAGATGTATCAGTGGTGAAGGTTTCCTCCCACCCTGTGGGTTTTCTCTTCACTTCACTGATTGTTTCTTTTCTTGTACAGAAACTTTTGAGTTTAATGAGGTTCCACTTGTCAGTTGTTGACCTTATTTCCTGTGTGCCTGCTGTCTGATTTAGAAAGTCTTTCCTATGCCTATGTCTTGTAGGTTGCTGCCAACATTTACTTCTATCACCTTCAGAGTTTCAGGTTTCACACTGAGGCCTTTGATCCATTTGGAGTTGATTTTCTTAGAGTGTGAGAGGTAGGCCTTAAATTTTATTCTTCTACAAGTGGTGATCCAGTTTTGCCAGCACCATTTGCTGAAGATGCTCTCTTTCCTCCATTGTGTCTTCTTGGAACCTTTGTCAAATATGAGGTGACTAAAGTTGTATGTGCTAAGTTTGGATCTTCAATTTTGTTCCATTGGTCTACAGGTCTATTTTTGTGCCAGTACCAGGCTGTTTTTATGACAATAGCCTAGTAATATAGTTTGAAGTCTGGTATAGTAATCCCCCTCCCCATTGCTCTTTTTATTCAGGGTTGCTTTGGCTATTCGGGGTCTTTGGTTTTTCCATAAGAATTTAAGGAATTTTTTTTAAAGTTTGTAAAGAAACTCTTGAGGATTTTAATTGGGGTTGCATTGAATCTGTATATTAATTTAGGTAGAATGGACATTTTTTTAAATTTTATTTTTATTTTTGTATGTGTATGAATGTACTGTCTGCATGTAGGTTTGTGCACCTGTGTCATGCAATGCCACGGAGGTCAGAAGAGGGTCTTGGATTCCCCTGGAACTGGAGTTCTCCTGGAATTGGAATTACAGACAGTTCTCAGCCGCCATGTGGGTGCTGGGGACTGAACCCGGGTCTTCTGCAAGAGCAGTCGGTGCTCTTAACCTCTAGGCTATCTCTCCAGCCCTGGACATTTTTTTACTATATTAATTTTTCCAATCCATAAGCATGGGAGGTCTTTCCATCTTTCTGATGTCTTCTTCAATCTCCTTCTTCAGGGGTTTAAAATTTTTGTTGTAGAGATCTTTGGGGTCTTTGGTTATGTTTGTTCCTAGGTATTTTATTGTTTTTGAGGCTATCGTGAGTGGGAAGGTCTCCTTGTATTCCTTCTTCGGTTGCTTGTTGTTAGTGTAAAGAAAGGCTACTGATTTTTGGGTTAATTTTGTATCCTGCCACTTTACTGAAACTCTTAATCATTTCCAGGAGTTTTCTGGTGGAGTTTTTAGCATCCCTTAGGTAAACTATCATATCATCTGCAAAAAGGGATAGCTTGACTTCCTCTTTTCCAATTAGTACTCCTTTAATTCCCTTTTCTTGCCTTATTGACCTAGCAAGTGTTTCAAGCACTATATTGAAGAGGAGTGGTGACAAGGGGCAGCCTTGCCAAGTTCTTACCTTTAAAGGGAATGTTTCTGTCTTTTCCCCATTTAGGATGAAGTTGGTTGTGGCTTTCTTGTATGTAGCTTTGATTACATTGAGGAATGATCTCTCCAGTCCAATTCCCTCTAGGACTTTAAGCATGAAGGGATGCTGGATTTTGTCAAAGGTTTTTCTGTGTAAATTGAGATGATCATGTGGTTTTTGTCTTTCAGTCCATTTATGTGTTTTATGATATTTATTGATTTTCATATATCTCTTGGTCATGATGGATGATCTTTTTGATGTGGGTCTGTATGGGATTTGCAAGTATTTTGTTGAGTATTTTTGCATCTATGTTCATTAATGAGATGGGCCTATAGTTTTCTTTTTTCTTTGCATCTTTGCCTGGTTTTGGTATAAGGGTGATGCTGGCTTCATATAAGGAATTTGGGAGATTTCCCTCTGTATCCTTCTGAACAGTTTGAGTAATGGTTGTAAGTCCCCTTTAAATGTTTTATAGAATTCTGCCATGAAACCATCTGGGCCTGGGCTTTTTTAGTTGGGTGGTTTTTATTACATTTACAATTTCCTCAAATATTATGGGTCTGTTCAAGCTGTCAATTTCTTCTTGGTTAAGCTTTGGTGAATTCCAGGATTTCAGATATTCATCCATTTTACTTAGGTTTTCAAATTTAGTAGAGTATAATTTTTGAAGTATTCTCCTATGATTGTCTGGATTGTCTGTGATTCCACCCACAGCTGTGCTTGCTGGGCCAGGTGTAGCTGACTGGCAGGCAGGCCACAGGTCATGCCCAGGGTGGTGATGAGCTCGCCTGGTGTTGTGCTCACCTATTCCCTAGGCACCCTGCTGCCTCCTCTCTATGGACCTGGTGGGTGTCCAGCTGGCTGGGTGACTCTGCCCTACTGCTGTGCATGCTGCATCAGGCGTGGCTGGCTGGCAGGCAACAGGCAGTGCCCAGGGCTGTGATGAGCTCACCTGGTGTTGTGCTCACCTATTCCCTAGGCACCCTGCTGCCTCCTCTCTATGGACCTGGTGGGTGTCCAGCTGGCTGGGTGACTCTGCCCTACTGCTGTGCATGCTGCATCAGGCGTGGCTGGCTGGCAGGCAACAGGCAGTGCCCAGGGCTGTGATGAGCTCACCTGGTGTTGTGCTCACCTATTCTCCAGGAAAGAAGGGCTTATTAACACAGAATACAGGCCTAGAGTTCATGACTCAGTAGCTGTGGACTAGGGGATCCAGTGATTTGCATTTCTAGCACGTTCCAGCAGTGGTGTGGTGCTGGTCTTGGGATCATACTTGTGAGACCATTGAAGTAGAGCCTAGTTGGGTCTAAAGGATCTAACGAGTTCCATGTGGGGGGATGGAGAGATGACTCAGCTGTTAAGAGCACAGGCTGCTTTTGCCAAGGACCTGTGTTTGGTTCCCAGCACTCACATGGCAGCTAACAACTGTCTGTAACTCCGGTTCCAGGGGTTCTGACACCCTCTTCTTACCTCCATGGGCATTGCACAACATGGGTGCACTTACCTACATGCAGACAATACACTCATACACATAAAATAAGAATAATAAATAAAATATTTTTTTAAAAAGCATTCTGTGTGGTAGAAACTATCAGAGGATTCTCAATGAGATGGTGGCCTGGTCTAGGTTTGAGTTCCTCTGTCACTCCCAGGAGAGACCTTTCTAGTCACCCATCATCACTGCACTTGCATCCCTGTCCTGTTCTGTTTATCACCTGATTTGATCCAGTCTCACACCCTTCCTCTCCATTTCCTCACACGTATTCCCAGAGCACCTTCTGGAATCTCCATTCTATAATCCATAATTTCCGCACATGTACTCAGCCCATTTCAGCACCTTCGTTCTCCCTCCTTGCTATAATGGTAGCCTGGATCAGCTAAAGGATGCGGCATTCATGTGACTCTTTCTGCCAGAGCCTGTTGGATCTCACAGTTCATGGCTTCAAGACCTGTAGGTAGTGTCTGCTGACTGTTGCTTTTTCCGTGTTGTTCTCAGAACTTAGTCCCAGTACCACTTTCAAAGCCCCTTCTGTCAGGTGGCCCTCCTGCCTGCCTGGCACTTTATGTTCTCATTTATTGAGGTCCACACCTCCTGGCTCCCTGTATTCTGCACGGCTGTTTTATTACTTTCACATAAGTTAGCCTTGTAGATGTCCCATCTAGCATCCTGGTTTCTCACTTTTCTTTCTTTTTTAAATTTAAAAACAGAAACAATAGAAAATGACAATAACAAAACAAAGCAACAAGAATGGGAAAAGGGGAAGGGGGTTTCCATTTCTTATTCTGGTGAAATAGAGAATCAATCTATGGTCTTGTTATTTACTTCTCTGTTTGCCCATCTCTCTTTCTTTTCTTTCTTCTTTTCCTGCTCTTTCGGGGCTACCAGAGGATATGTGTTTACTGGCTGGTCCAGAAAGCCTTGAGTTCTCAGCTGAGAAAGAGTCTAGTTAAGTTGGGGAGGTCTCATCCCTAAACTGCTTAATCAATTTCTAGCTCCTGTTTAGTTATGTTACCCTCTAGAAAGGGTCACCCCAATTGCAAGAAGGGAATCAGGACACCTACCACTCTTTTTCCATGCTTAAAATGGACATTGGGATGTGGCAACTGGGGTATCCTCCATTCAGAGGGTCAATCGAAAAGACCCCCAAGCATAACTAACTATAGAGGGGAAAAAATCCTTGATTGTGCCCATGAAAGCAAAATGAAGGCAGGAGTAGTTAGATACATGGTCTAGGCAGGGGACCAGGAGAAGTAAGAACAGGGTGAATTCAAATGCCTGACTTAAAAGTCCATTAGAATTTCTTGACCAGGGGTTTCAAAGCATCCATTTGTTAGGTTTCTACTTCTGTTCATTTAGCCATGATGTCTGGACTCAGGATCTTCTTTTCAGGTGTTTTAATAGTCAGGATATGAGTTTCCACTTAGATAGTTGCTTTTGACCAGAACCAAGCTGAAACAATTTACCAAGTCCGTCCAAGCTGTCTCCTTCTGGGCTGCATGCCACTAGTTCAGGGACGTAAACCTAACTTTTCTTGAGTCAAGTTACCTGGGTTCAGCAGGAGAAAGACTCAGCCAACACGGAGGCTATCCCTGTTGTCTCCTGAGGCCCTTGGGCAATGTCTATAGCACCAAATTGTATTTCCTAAGGATCTAAATGCCCTCAGACCACCTCCTATGCTTCCCAACACTCTTGGGGGCCCCTAAGCACTGCTCCCCAACTTTGCTCCCAGCTGCTCACATGCACCTGCTGCCTCTGGAGCCGCCATCTTGGTTTCTCACTTTCCTTGACTTCCTCATCTTCATGACCATTACTTTTTCCATTCCACCTCATGACGATCCTTCTTGCCATCAGAACATCCTGCTACAAGTCCAATGCCTATTCTCTTCCACATCTTCTCCTTGGCACATGCTCAAGTATCCATTGCAACAATTCTGCTGTTCCATCAACATCTCATTTCCATTGATTTCTCCAATTCTTACAGTTCATTAGCTGTCTCCTATTTTATTCTTTTTGTCTATCTAGGCTGTGGTTCATTATTGTGAACAATTCCTTTAAAGTCTCCCATCCTCAGGACACACTCACCTCCCAAGTGTGGTCTCCCATAAAATACTAAAAGACCTGACCACCCACTTCTCGCTGACTGTGCTCAAGCAACTCCATCCTACTGTTGAATGTCAAGTGAGCGAGACTGTCTCCACTTTCAGTTAAAACTACTACATAGTATTAAGCCCTAATTCATATTAATTTAGGTGATTTTTTTCATGACATTATCCTTAAAAGTGTCATGCAACACTCCGTTTTTTAATCTCAACTGATGAACCTTCTTTGTGTTTCATTGAAAAAAGAGACACGATAGGATGAGAACTCTCATTTTCCCATCTGAAATCTATCCATGTACACCTGCCAGACTCTTCCCTCTACTGAGACGTAGCCTTCTCTTGGCAAAGGCCCATCACACCCCAGATACGCTGAGTACCCATGCTCATTCATTTACTGACTCCTCATTATACTGTCCCCCTCTCTATTTTATCATTTCCAGTGTCGCACACTGTGCTACAGGCTCATTTTTTTATTACCTGGTTTTCCAAGTATGTACTACTAACTTTTCTAAACTTTACAAACAAGTTATAAAGCCTTTCCATAGGTCACAGATGATTAATCAGCATGGTTTTTCATTCTTAAGCCTGGGACCTTTGCCGCTCGTGTGAAGCTGGGTGTGCTTTCTGACCCTGTGATTAACTGTGGTCTCTCCAACTTGGTAGTTACAGGGTAGCCAGAATTCTCACATGGCAGTTCAGGATTCTAAGATTGAGTGTCCTAGAAAATAAGATGGCAGACTTAATGACCTTTTATGACATTGGGAGTCGCAGGGCATTTCTTCCATATTGTCAAGTTCCACCCAGATGCTAGAGGAGACAGTCAAACCTCTCCTATGTGTGAGAGAAGATGTGTCCATGTTTTAAAATTGCCACAGAAACAAACACACACACACACACACACACACACACACACACACACACACACACACCATTTAAGTAGAATATCTTTAGATAGGCTCTCTCAAGAAGTTGGTAAAAAAAAATGGGATCACTGAGACAGGGGTAGAAAGAGACTTACTTTACCCTATAAACAATTTTGTATTTTTTAAACTTTTTATTATGTGCTTGAAGTACTTTTTTAAAAAGAATACTGAATGAGCAGAGCATGGAGAACATGCCTTTTTTCTTGACACTCAGGAGGCAGAGGCAAAGGTGGAGGCAGATCTCTGTGAGACTGAGTGCTGCGAGCCTGCTCTCCATAGCCAGTTCCAGGCCAGCTGGGGCTACAGAAAGCCAATCCAAAACAAAACAATGAAAGAGAAACAGAAAAACACCCAAACCAAAATTGAATGATTAAATCTTTTTTTACCTTATAACAGCTTTTCCTGGGGCTATATCTTTCCCTCGAGGCAGTCAATTCCTGGGAAACACTAGGCTTTCAGAATACAGGGAACGGCAGAACTTTTATAATGATGGAAATGTCCTGGATCTTGGCTGGTATGATTAAGAAATTAAGACCAAATCCAAATTATACTACATAGCATGGCTCTAGGAAGAGAAAGGACTAATGTAATCAAGGTCTAATTGGGTTTCAGTCTCCAAACTATGTTTTAAAGATCTATTTTTAATTATATATATATATAATTATATATATAATATAAATAATATAAATAATAAAAAAAATATATATATATGGGGTGTGTGTGTGTCTGTGTGCATGTGTGTGTCTGTATGTGGGTATATACATGTGAGAGTCAGTGCTTGCAGAAGCCAGAGGCATCAGATGCCCAGGAAGTTGTGAGCTGTCTGATATGGGTGCTGGGACCTAAACTCACATCCTCTGTAAGAACAGGGCATGTTCTAAACTGTTATGCTATTTTTCTAGCCCTTTCCAAACATTTTTGTTCAAGTACGTTATAAAAGAATTTTAAACTACTGTACACCTTTTGCACAGATTAAAGTTGACATCTAAATGCTTCATCCTTGGTTTGTAAGTTTATTTTTGTTAGGCAATATAAAAGATTAAAGATTTCATAAAATGAGGAGTAGCTATAATTAGAATAAATATTTCATGAACTGGTTTGATAAAATAAGTTTTAATTACTGAATAATGCAGACTGACTGAAGAAGTCATGTGAAAAAGTCCATCATCACTAGCCTTTAGTGCTTCAGTCTTTCTAAATTTAGAGCAACTCCAATGTGGGCCACATGTCACCCTTGACAGATATGCACAAGCCTGGGAATGATAGGAAGCCCTGAGAGTGAAGACGTCTTGATGAATCATTAAAGAACCCTCTCAGAAACCAACATATTCATCTCTCTTTGGACTCAGGAGGTTTTTTCATAACCCAGAGCGAGGTTCTGCAGTGAGATTATAGTGGGCGTGGAGGGCCGGGAGCTTTCAGGGGGTGACGGTAAGTCAGCACTTCGGGAATGGAAACTCTGAAAATGAAGTTCCTTTAAAAAACATCTGTGGACATGCTGGGCGTGGTGGCATATGCCTTAAATCCTAGCACTCGGGAGGCAGAGGCAGGCGGATCTTTGTGAGCTCAAGGCCAGCCTGGTCTACAGAGTGAGTTCCAGGACAGGTGGGGGTACAGGGAGACCCTGTCTCAAAAAGACCAAAAAAAAAAAATCTGTGGACATTTGTCCATGACCCTCAGGTACACTTTCTCCCCTGTCTGAAGACAACTGGTGAAGGAAGATGGAACCTGGACTTGGCACCCAGGTGCTACTGTTTCTGCTGAAACTTCCTCTGGTGCCATGGAGCCAGGCAGAGCGGCCCCGTCAGCATCACCGCAGGCTTGCCCTCCATGGCTCGCTTGTTTATTGGGAGTGGAAAGTGGCAAACACAGGGCTGCCTTCTTAGGGGACTTGGGAAGAATCAGCAGTATGAAATCTAGTCCTTTAGTTAGAGTTCTCCACTCTAACCCTGCCCTCCGCCCTGTCAACCTCTCCCCTCCCACCCGATGGCTTCAGGTTGAACACAGAGGTGTGTGTGGAGAATCACTGTTCACTAGAACATGGGACAGGGCTGCATCAGTGGCCAGGACTTCAGAGAATTTAGGTCTGATGAGAGCATGCTCTTACATATCGACAGTTGTCAGACTCAGGGGTTGCTCATAAACATGTGACCTCATGCAGCCTAAATTGTTCTTTAAAATCCTTGAAGTTGGCCTTGAGAATAGCTTACAAAGTATTTTTAGGTACCACGCTGGAGACCAAAACACCCTCTGTCAAAACCCACCACAAAGTCTACATTTTTCTTCTGCCTGATCAGTTTCTCTCGTTGAGTAGCTTAGACTGGCATCCAGCAGCCATCTTATAACAATATATTCTTTGCTACATGAGATCCTCACACATCCCTGAGGGTAGAGTGGAGCCCTGCCTCCCATAACTTCCTTGAACTGAGAGAAAAGAGCATTTGTGTATTGTTGGGTAGAGTCCTGTGGAGCATTTGCGTTCCCACCTACGAATCTTCCCTTGCCCTGTGCTTAGCCCAGAAGTTTCTGTTGAATTATGTGAGTCCCCATCTGGGTCTGGCCCTTATTTACTGCATTCCTCGGTGTCTTTGGTCATCTCTAGAAGATAGCAGGTGCTGATTGGCTGCTGTTCAGTTCTGTGCTAAGCAGTCACACATCTTTCAGACAGGACTTAGCATAAAGACCCTCCTCCTCATCCTAGTCCCTAGTTAAAACCCACACCTCTGATGACTTGTAGTCATAAAAGGTACAGATGACAAAGAGTACAGGCGCATTTGGCTTACTTCTTTCAACACAGGTCAATGACAATGCCAGAAGTGGCAAAAGAGGCAGCAGCATTCAGACACCTAAAGGTCCAGTGACTGTCTGAATAAAAGGTCTCAGAGACTCACAGCAGCTCAGTGAATGGAAGGGGAAGATGGACGAGTTAAATCTTGGAAAATGCAGGAACTTTCTCTGACAAAATCTTGGCGATATTCAGTAAAAGTCACTCAAAGCTGCAATGTGTTCGCTCTCAGTTCCTGCCTTGGGCTGGCATCTAAAACATCAATTAACAACTTCTATAGCATGTGCTTAATGTCCCTATAATTGTCATAAAGAAAAGCAATTGGCTGCCATGAACATGGCTGGCTTAATTGTCTTTAAGAATTGCACTCCCGCACTCTGTCCTGCTGCTGACTTCGGTGGCTAATGCTTATCACTTCTCAGAAATGGATTCCACATTAGCATTAGCCTTGAGATGATTCACATGGCTGATTCTCTTCTGCATCACAGTTTCTTCACCAGACTTTCACTGTCCTTTTCCACAAGCCCTTTGGGAGGGTACACTGAAGCATTCATTTTGGGTTTCCCTTGTCGGACACCTAAATAGTTGTGCAGATTCCAGGGAGGAAACAAGGACAAATTGGCCAGATAGCAGTTGTAGATGATGTCCGCTCCTCGAGGGAATCATATTTCTGATCCAAAGTTGCTAACAACCACCTTCTGTTAGTGTTAATGATAAAGTAACATGTTATATTATCTCTGACATTATATTTCACTTGAAGTGTCTATTGCTAAACTATCAGGAAGTCCTTTATCCAAGCAGAAGAAAAGCTGGTGTTTCCCTCTGTAATTCAAAGCCACACGGTATGTATTTCTCTAGGCAACAAAACACATTTGTTCTCAGGTGAGATGGTTTCAAGTACCACCCACCTTGGTATTGTCTGCCCTAGAATTCCTAGCTGGTCAGTGGAGTCTCTGCTCAGGGACAATCAGAGTCTGGCTACATTCTAACTGCATTCAGATGCCCAAATCCTTGGCAGCTTTGTTCACACTATACCCTCCTATAACCTCTCTTCTTTCAAGAGCTCATGTTGAGTCATTTAACATATGCCCAGACATCCTCATACAATGTCTGGTTTTAAATTCAAATCAACCATCAAGCCGTCCAATTCCTTGATACCTATTTCTGCCTTGGATCTGCCCACATGTTAATATAGACAAGTCTTGGCCCTGCCTTGCAATAGTAAGGACTCCATTAATGATATAGCTTGTGTGTAATACACAGGCCCATAGCTGGAGAGAGAAAGCTTTTAAGCCTGCAAATATGTAACTTGTGAGCCCCTGCCGAGCTCCTGTTCGGCCTCATTTTCCAGTCTAGAACAATCACGTGGCCTGGTGGTGCTGACCAAGGTGGCCCTTGGAGGTTCCATTCTAGAGTGCTAGACAGCAACCACCTAGGTTGGCTCTACCACTTAAGGTATGATCACACTGAAAATCAAGGCTGTAAGGCCCACAAATAACAGAGAGCCTGGTCAGATCATAAAGTACACCAGAATCACTAATACAAGTTCGTTCGTTTGTTTCCACCTCCTGTCAGATTCCTCAGACAAATGAAAAATTAGTTCATTCATTCTCTAGCATTTGATCACTGTGTCCATTGTTTCCAGCCCCACCATCCCCTGAGCCTGCTGCAACAAATGACTTTTAGTTGCCCTGCGTTGCCAGGGGTAGAAGAGTCCTCATTTCATTGTTGATTTGGCAAAGGTTTGTTGACTGTCTATTATATACCAGTGAGTAAAACAGACCCTGTCCTCATTGGGGCCACATTCTATAACATCAGGGAGGACATGAGTAACAGACAATACACATGGGCAATAATACCATTGTGTAATAAGCCAGGAGGTAATAGAGTGCTAAGAAAAGAGAGCCTGTGACGGGAGCATGGTGACATCGTAAGAGACTCAGCAAACTTAGTATGAGCAAACCACCTCAAACCTCATAAGGCATAGACCAGTTCAACCTGAGAGTTCTTTCACTCATGGGAACATCATCCTCATCAGCATCAAGACGATTTTCAAATAGGAACTAGAAGCCTGGTGAAGCTCATGGGTGGAAGAAGAGCCCTTGGAAAACAAGTCCTGGAACATTTTTGATAGTATTTGTAGTAGTGTCTCAGGATGGCCATAGTAACATACTACAGAGTGAATAGCCCAGAATTGCAGAAACTTACTGTCTTACTGTTCTGGAGACTGGAATTCCAAGCCCAGTGAGTCAGCAGAGCCATTCTCCTTTGAGACTCTAAAGAATCCTTCCTCACTTTCCCCTAGCTTCTGGTGGCTGCGGCAGCTTCTGTTCTCCTTGGCTTTCGGATGCATGACTCCAATGCCTTCACTGTCAGTTGACATTCACCACACTGATCCTTGTGTCTTCTCTTAAGGGCACCAACTTTATTGGACTAGGGAGCCCACTCTGCTCCATTAAGGCTTCATCTTAAGAACTTATGTCTGTAATGACATAATTTCCTGTAACATCACCCTTTCAAATATCTTTTCTAGGAGATGGATTTGGAAGAGATGAAGTTGGTACCACATAACCCAGAGCCAGCAGTGCCACAGGGGACAGTGCAGGAATGGCTGCACCACCCCTTGAAAGTGGAAATACTCTCAGAAACCAGACAATGATGAGCACAAGAGCCTGAGTTAGGAAGACAGAGAAGAGAGTGAAAGAGCAGAGGGAAGAGTGGGCAGGGAAGAGGAAGCAGAGGCTGAGGGAGGAGGGCGCCGTCCATCTGTGTCCAAGGAGACAAGTGGCCAGGCAGAGAGGCGTTGAGAGAGGGCCGTGATGCCAGAGACCCGATGTAGGAAACCTGGTCATCGTAGATTTTAGAGCTCACTGAGCAACTTCTCATGAGCCTAGATGGCAGTGGCCGTTCTGCCCAGCAAGGTGATGGTCTGGCTTCATTTTTGCTTACAGGGCAAAAGAGCACATGGGATGGGATGAAGGCCATGGCATTTTGATGCCGAGGACCCAAGATGAAGCTTGACACTCTAACCAGGGGGCTGTCGGAACTGCCTGGAAGGCCTGGCCAAAAGTTGTCTGCCTTTATTTCACAGGAGAAATGGTTGCAGCTCCCAGTTTCTCAGATCTAGAAGGAAACAATGTGCCTGGCCGCTCCTGAACTCCTTCAACAGGACTGTTCATTTAATCCAGGCCTGGGGGATTGTTGTGAGAATTCCTTCCTTTGGGAGATGTCAACACTGCTTATCCCCTCCTTATAAGGCCTTAGTGACAAATAAAGTATGATTCCACCAAAGTTCACCCTAGAGAACCAATGAGCTTATTGTGTTTACTGATAGAGAATGGGCCAGGGGTTATTGGCAGGTGCATGGGTAACCCCAAAGCAGTCACACTGGAAAGACTTTACCCCGCTGGACGATAGCCTTCCCCTAACCATGTATAGGTGAAGTGCCTTCTGTTAACTTTCCCTAGTCCGTATTCCCCATCTTGCACTCCTGAGACCCAGGGGCTCAGTGTAATTAGGGCAGAACTGAATACAAATAGCTGGGAACAGTGGCAGGTGAGGGTCCAACGGTCCTTTCTATCTCTTCCTATTAGGAAATGTCATTAGTCAACATGCCGACTAGTTATTGCTTAAGCAAGTGGGTACAGATCTGATGAAAATGGCAGCTATTTTGTGCAGAGCACTGCATTCTACAATAGGGATGCAGCCATAATTCCAGCATAGAGTGAGCAAGTTGGGATAGGAAGTAAGGATTTCTCATAAAGCAGGGTTGTGTGTGTGTGTGTGTGTGTGTGTGTGTGTGTGTGTGTTTCCAGTGAGTGTTGGTCAATGGATACTTCAGGAAGCAATAATCATGTAAATTTGGGACTCCTAGGAGTAGAGGTCTCCTGTACTTCCTTTCTCATACCTACTGTATATACCCAGATGCCAACTCTTGGCCCTATTACCTTCTGTCTTTCATTGGCATCCTCTCCTTGCCTCCTCCTCTGCTAACACCTGATGCAAGGTGGCACTGTTTCTCACCCGGACAACCGCAATAGCCCCTAATGGTCTCCCTGAGAGGGTTCCCACGACAGCTCTGAAACACCCTTTAAGCATGTCAATCTAATCTTTTCCTACAGCCTGAGAGCTGTTTCCCATTGCCCACCATGTGGGTATACCTGCCTCCTCTCTGTCTCTCTGGAGACACAGTTTAAGTTCCTAGGCCGCATTCCAGTCACTCGTCTGAGGCGCTCCACACAAGCTCCCAATTCATTACTGGGCTGCTGATGCATTTAGATTTTTATCTTCAAGGCCAGTTCTGGGGCAGGCAGGTTTCAGATTCCATCTTTTGCGTCTAGCCACACTACATTCTCTTTACACGTGTCCACAGTATCGTGCCCATCTTCAAATATTCAGCAGAACTGGGAACTTTGGTTTTTGCTTTTATTTCCCATTAAAGTTTAGGGTGACAAAGATAGCAGTTTTGTCCACATTGCTCCATGCTCCTTCCCAGGCTCTTACCACCATGACTAGCACACGATCAGGGCGTGCTGAGTAAGGCCGATTGCTACCTGTCTGCTGGAGCTGAGTCCTCTCCAATGTGTGATTTGGGGCTGGAGAGATGGCTGGGCAGCTAAGAGTACATGTGCGCTCACATTGGGAGGCTCTCAACTGCCTGTAACTCCAGTTCTAGGGGATCCAGCACCCACTTTGGCTTCCATGGACATTGCATTTATGTGCACAAATCCACACGTACACACATAATTAACAAATAAATTAAATCTTACAAATGTGTTTTAAAGAATATGGTTGTCTCATAGCCACCTTAAGAGCCAAATTGATCTCTTAAGCATCTATGGAGCCTCATACCCAGCCAGCTCCTTTCTTGCTGGAGAGAAAAGAACACTGGAAACACAGTCGCCGACAGAAGCCCCGGTCACTGCTGCTCGCTTGCAGAGGAGAAAGTGGCTTATTAGAATTCAGAGCATTCTCCTTGCAAGCAGACTTGTTTCTTACTATTTATTCTGAAATGTTTGTGTGACTCAAAGATGCAGATGATGTGAAACATAAAGTAAGGGATTTGAAATCCTTAAGAAAGGCTGGAGTCATTTCTTGTTCGCCAACCTTCCAATCCAGGGCGAGTGAGAGGGCACCCTTGTCCGTTTCCTTGGTGATACACGGAAGGTTCTTAGGTCTGCAAGTCAGCATGACCCCTGGGTTTCAGGTGGCAGACACTATGGCTCTGGTGCCCAGGAATTGGGAACTGCACAAAGTCCTGGGAATTGGGAGGTAAGAACCTGTGCTTACACTGGGAAGGATGTGTGGGCTTTTAGAGCAACTCAGCTTCCTGAAAGGAGATGCGGCCATAGCAAGGCCTGTTTTCTCCCTTTATACAAGCCCGTGTCTGGCCCTCCATCTCAAGCGCTTCTGGAGCTTTCCACTGGAGGCATGAGAGCATCCCTTGTCTTAAAGTCACATATTCCATGAATTTTATTTTCATGTGTTCTTGTGTTTGGAAAACCAAGAGTCGATTCATCCTGGTGTTAGGGGTGAAACTGCTAAGACTGTTCTACCAAGGAGGTAAATATAGCCACACAGCCTCCTCCAAGTGGGCTTGGCCTCTGTGGATGAGGCTGGAGACAGTCAGGAGATAAGAAACATGGGGGTAGTTTGTCAGAAGTGTATGGGTTGGTAGGATCTGTAGTAAGGTAGTTTGGATTCAGGCCATGTGATTAAGAGCAGTTGGCCTCTCTATGGCTATCCTCTGGTGACATGGACTGATGGTATGGACCTAAGGAGAATGCTCATGGGCCCCCCAGCCCACAGGCTGCAGGACCAGGAGGCAACTTGTGCTCTGATTTCTTAGGAGTTGAGCTCAGGAACAGGCTTCTAATGCCCCCTGTCTCCTGATGCACCCCCTGTCTCCTGATGCATCCCCTGCCTCTTAATCTGCTGCTCATCTTCACAGCCAGTCCTCACTGTTGTCCGTGCCCCGGAGGAGGCTTTTTAGCAGCTCTAAGGGTCTACATCAGAACTTCTCAAACTTCCTCACTGAAGCATCCCTGACAGGAGCGAAAGCATGCCCCAAGCCGCAGCTAGGAAATTTCTTTTAAGTCCCTGTTCTATCTTAAAAATTCATGTGAATTTTGCATCTGAATTCATAATATATTCATGCTTGTTTTAATATAAATATATTCTTTCCCTCAAATATTCAAATAAAATGTACAGTTCAAGGAAGCTTAAACTCAGAAGAGGGGGGCTGAGTGGCAGGGTAACAGGGAAGGTTAGCCCTTCCCATGAGTAGGCTTGGTTCATTCTCTCCTCATGCAATCCCTCAGCTAGAGACTTTTTGTTAGTGGAAAAATATTTATTGTAAAACAACTGAGGCATTTTCAATCTTTATAAAGCATAATGTGAACATCCCCCCCAAAGTTGCCTCCCACAGAGAACCTGGTGAGGAGTGTCTGTGTTACCTTTGTTCTCGATGGCCCTTCTAGTTTGACCACCTTTGTCCTCTGCACCTGGGAGGCATGTCTCTGTTACATGGTCACTTGCAGATACTATCCCTATGCTGTACACACAGAGTGGTAGCCTCCTACCCAGATTCCATGCTGCTAATTTACATGTAAGCTTTGTCTTGAATTCAGAAGCTGAGAGAAATCAAGGAGACTCTAACCTGTTAAGGTCCTGTCCTAATCTTCCCTTTAGAAGTAGCTGAGAGGCAGAGGCAGGAGGATCTTTGTGAGTTCAAGGCCAGCCTGGTCTACAGAGTGAGTTCCAGGCCAGCTGGGGCTACAGGGAGACCCTGTCTCGAAAACACACACACAAAAAAAACAAAAACAAAAACACAAAAACAACAACAACAACAAAAAAACCCAAAACAAAAGAAGCTGCAGAGAGATCAGTGAGCTTTGCGGTAGGGACTTGGGAGACCCAAGTCCAGAGGATGCAGTATGACACAGGGTTGGAATGAAGCCCTTTGTCTTATGTTTACATGGTAAATACCATCCCAAGTGCTTCCAGAGATCCTTACCAAAACATCCTCGAGTGGCTTCTTGGGTAGCCAGCCGTGGTCAGCAGCAAGGAGTCCAGGCAGAATATCTTTTTTTTAGCTTATGATTTTTTTCTTTTTTTAAAAAATTTTATTTATTTATCTATCTATTTACTATTTATTTATTTATTTATTTATTTATTTATATGAATGTACTGTCTGTGCACCCATGTCGTGCACATGAATGTAGGTCTGTGCACCCATGTCGTGCAATGCCGCGGAGGTCAGAAAATGTCATGTTTGAAGTCTTCTTCTTGGCCAGCCCAAACCACCATCAGTTCTGCCCTTGTGTTCCACACTGGGGTTTTCCCTTCCCATGGTTACCAAATGAGATCCAGTAAGCACCACATCCTGTCTTGATCTTTTTGTACTGGTTTTCATGATACAGCCTGGGTAGTCCAATAATGGCAGTCTATACTCTGAAGAAGTGGAAACCCTAGTAGTAGCTCAGTCCACAAGCTGGATGTCTCAGCAGTCCTCAACTGGCACTGAAGGTCTGGAGGATTTTTGGAGAGACAAGAGTCTTCAGTCCATATTGGCAGGCAGAATATCTTAAAGAAGAGAATGTTCTTTTACAGAGAGGAGACTCCAGCAATACTAAGAGGTAGAGGTAGGACTCAAAGATGACAAAGGGATAGGTAATGAGCCAGTACAATTTAATGTCCATATTTAAGTGGCCTAACAAATATTCATATCCTGAAAAGGCTTTAGTTTAGAGGAAAATTCCATCGACTAAGTATTTCATCGTGGAATCTTTTTTGCTCCTGTATGATTCTCAAAACGAAACAGCAACAACAACAAAAACCAAGCTAGCTGGAACTTGCTCAACTTATGAAATAAATGAAACTGCCCCTTCACAGTGGTGTCTCAGGAGGTTATGCATGAGTTCTAAGCTGCTCACAATATTTTCAGAAATCGCCTGTGGGAGCTGACTTCAGAGCTGTTCTATGACTCATGCTTGGGAGTCAGCTGGCTTAATCACCCAACTTATTCTTAAGCTTTGCCTTTGAATATTTTTTTGATTCCAAAGATAAATCCTCTGTCAAATAAGTATGCTCTTCCGCCAAGCCTGCTTCTCTGTAGACCATGCATTTCTTGATGCTATGGACATGCCTGGTTTATCTTTGTCTCTGTGGCAGCCACTCTCCTCCAATCTTACAGATACTGGAGACCCAAAGCGTCAAGCTGTTTGCCTTCTCTTTTCAGATGGGAGTGGCTCTTAAACAGTGAAGAGGTATTCCAGAAGATTATTCTGAATCTTTTTTTTTTAAAGAATTTTCTTAATGGGGTTGGAGAGATGGCCTAGCGGGTAAGAGCTCCAACCACTCCTGCAGAGGACCCGGGTTCGATCCCCAGCACCCACATGGTGGCTGGAAACCATCTTTAACTCCAGTTCCAGGGGAATCCAACGCCCTCTTCTGACCTCCGTGGCATTGCATGGCACAGGTGCACAAACCTACATGCAGACAGTACATTCATACACATAAAAATAAATAAAAATTAAAAAATAATTTTCTTAAATTTTTATTCACTTATTTTTATTTTCTGTGTATGAGTGTTTTGTCTGCATGTATAAGTATACTCATGTGTGCAAGAAGAAGGCATTGGATCCCCCAGAACTGAAGTTACAGATGGTTGTGAGCCACCATGTGGGTGCTGGTAACTACACCCTCCTCTGCAAGAGCAGCATCTTCTTAACTGCTGAGCCATCTCTCCAGCTCCGATTATTCTAAGTCTTCATCCTCTAAAACCCATGGTAGATATGTCTATGGAACCAATATTAACCGTTTTGCTTTGTCTGTTTATATCACAGAGAAGAGAAGAGCCTGTCAACATTTTCCCTACATTCCCTTCGTGTGTGTGTGTCGGGGAGGGGGGTAGCATAGAGTGAAAAGCACACAGAACAGAGAGCTGACTCTTGAAGGACTGATTACGTAGTCGTTTATTAGAATTTAAACATGGTCCAACTGCTTTGGTTTATATAAGCTGGGCTGAGAAATTTTATTAGATGGTATTCTCATGGTGGTTACAATATTGTGTGTGAAAGAAAGAGATGTTTGTTTTTAACCCTAAAGAAGGAAATCAGATTACACAAAAAATATTATTAGTGGCTGAAACAGGGATTGAAGGTGACTGAGGATTCAACGCATTCAGGTGTCCCCAAGGAACGCCCGCTGCTTCCTTCCCTTCCTCCAGCTGCTGTGCAGCCGCTCTCAGTGCGCACGGAGGGAGCTTCACTTGTTCACGTGTCTCTCTCCCAGGCCAGACATCCCATCTTTCAGGAGACTCAGCCTCTGGTGAAGTGTGGCCTGCAGCCCTCTCCCCGCTGCTGCCACACAGTTCCTCTCTTGCTGTCTTCATTTTTCCTCCAAAGTTACATGCAGATCCTGGACTAAGGTAGGCCAACTCTGCCCACCTTACGAAGAGGGAGCTGTTAGCTTGCACAACTGAAGAGTCTAGGGGCAGGTTAGGCACAGGCGTCGCTTGGCTTGGCCCATCAAATGGCTTCTCCTGTGTCTTGCCTTGGCCCTTCTCGTGTTGGCTCCCTGCCCCTCACAGAAGCTCTCTCGCAAGTTGAGAACCTGCAGGTGTTCCGGTCTCATAACTCCCAAAGTCCTTAGAAAACTGGACTCCATTTCTTAAATTCTGGGATGAAATTCTGTGCTGCGGTGCTCCTTAGTCCAGGTTGTCTTCTGGTGTCCTTCCCGCTGCACCAGGCAAGAGTGGAATACAGAAGCCAATTCAGACATTTACAGCCAAGACTTTTTTTTTACTTTCTGAGACAGGGTCTCCCTAAAGTCCCAGCTGGCCTGGAACTCACTATGTAGACCAGGCTGGCCTTGAACTTATAGAGATCCGCCTGCCTCTGCTCCCAAGTGCTGGGATTAAAGGCGTGCATCACCATGCCCAGCTGCCAAGATGGTTTTGATGCCAGCATTGGCTGCTTGCACTGAAAAAGTGAGTTCTATGTTGACTCTTTAGAGACGATTCCCAGAACTTGGCAGAATTGATCTGGCTGGAGCCAGGAAGTCCATGGCAATGACTGCATTCAAGACTATGGACCATATTTGTGATTCAAGGATTTAGAGGCCAGAGAGCTCGTAGAAGCCTGGTTCCCATCAAACTGCCTCTCAAACCGAGACATAGTTGAGCCCCTGGTGAAGTGCATCACCACAGAATCAGGCAATGAGACATCTTCACATAAAACAGAAATGCATGTCATAGAGAAATCACCTCTGCGCACCTGCCTTTTAAATCTTGATTGGAACATTTGGGGCTGAGCACTGGGAAAGGGTAGTTTGAGTTTGTACGACTTGTACGATTTTTGCAAGCACTGCAGCACAAGAGGGTGTGCTAAAAAGAAACTTCAAGCCAGTCATGGTGGTGCATGCCTTTAATCCCAGGCAGAGGCAGGTGGATCTCCATGATGTAGAGGCCAGCTTGGTCTACATAGCAAGTTCCAGGCCAGCTGGGACTACAGGGAGACCCTGTTTCAAAAAGACTAAAAAAGAAAAAAAAAAAAAGAAAGAAAGAAACTTCAAAGTATCTGGGGGACTAGTCCATGGTAGGAGAAGGCTGGGAGGTGGTAGTCCATGGTAGCCAAGGCTGCAAGATGTGCCTTGGATAGGCCTTGGGTCACACTCTCAGCTCCTGAGACTTAGAAAAGATCAAAGTCCAGCTGTAGCTCAGAGCCTCAGCGTGAGGCAAAGTCTTCATCTAGAAGGACATTAAGGTTCTAATACAGCAGTTACACTGTTTCTGGAAGGAGAGGTAGAAAGTGCTGAGCCCAAATCAAGAACTGTCCCCACAAGCATATGATGCTTTAGCTTTCATAAATAACTTCACCTACATTGTTCCATTTAATTCTCATGAAAACCCCAGGAAGGAGAAAAGTCAAATACTATTATCCCCATCTTGCAAATGAAGAAGTCCAGACTTAGAGGCTATATTAGTTACTTTTCTGTTACTATGATAAACACCATCACCAAAAGCAACTTATAGAAGAAAGTTTATTTTGGCTTATGGTTCCGGAGGGACAAGAGTCATCATGGGAGGGAGAGCGTGCATCTTCAGCCACAAACAGGAAGTGGAGAGAGCAGACAGCAGAACCACCCTTTAGGAGGTGACTTGCACCTCCTAAAGGTTTTATGACCTCCCCCAAATAGCACCACCAAGGACCAAGTATTCAAATCCTCATTCAAACCACCACAGAGACTAAGAGGTGCCCCAGCAGAGGCCTTGTCCCACTGCTTAGATTCAGTTGGTCAGGTCCTGGCTCAAATCCTGTTCTCTTAGAAAGGGTCAGGCTGTAGAAAAGACTTCTTTCTGGAACAAAGGTACCAGGCCTCACCTGCCTTGTGCTGGGGAATTTTTCGGGCTTCCTGGTTGCTAAGGCCACACTGGAGCAGGAAGGACCCTGAGGACTCTTGTCCTAGTGTGGAGGTAAGAAGCATGCGTAAGCATGTAGGGACTCTGCTCTCGATTCATCTGGCCTTTATTTGAAGAATGGATCAGAGGTTTTGTGTTTGTTTGCTTGTTTGTTTAATGTTGAATGTTCTAAGGGGCCACAATATCATCATAAATATCTGGGTTTAGGACACAGGTGGGCCCATATTTCTCATAAATAGCAATATTTTTAGCATTAGCTATTCCCACATAAATGCAAAATCTTCGATAATAGATCAAAGTGATTCTTCCTCCTAGCCTTCCTTGTGGACTGCAAAATGACTGGGTTTTCCTGAGCCAGATTGGAGCTGCACAGAGCTGATAGCAGCATTACAAACGCCTCCCAGGGTCAACACTCAACAAGCAAGAGCCTCCTGTCTCACTATTTGCAGCCTTGGGCCACTGCAGTGATGAGATCTCCAAGCTTGCTGAACTCCATCTAAGAGCTCTGCACCTTGACGGGGGATTTGCCTCAGGCAATGTGAGGTTAGAGGCCAGTTCTTAGGGAAGAGGAGGAAGGGCCAGGGCCTGGAAGTTCCCCCAGAGGTCAGACCACGTGGGGCCTGCCCCACTGCTGATGTCTCCACCTCGTGGGACAATGGCCAATCGTTCTTGAGGCCAAGGAGCACCTTTCATCTTGCATGTGCGCTTGGATCAATTTGCTCTCAGGATCGTTTCCATCCTGCTGTGGAGAAGGGCTTTGTGAGGTCTGGACAGGAGAGGCTGAGTCAGGCTCCTTATCATCTCTACCCGCTCCCTACGCTGGCCTTTGCAACATTCCACACAGCTTTTCATCCTGTCGTTTCATCTTACCAAAGTTAAGAGAATCCTTCTGTGGAGTTGAACTGTGTCCTCCTGGTGTCCATATGTGAAGTCCTAACCTCTCAAGCCTAAGAATATTTGGATACAGGGTCTTTAATGAGGTGATTAGAGTTAAATAAGATCATGACAGCTGATTGTAATTGGATGTGACTGATGTTATAAGAAGAGATTAGGACACAGACCTACCTGGGGAAGAGCAGATAAAGACAGCCATGCGTTCTTATGATTCAGAAACAACAACCCTCTGACCTCCTGATCTCAGACTTCCAGTCCCCAGAACTGTCTGCCATTGAAGTCACCCAGTCTATAGTTCTTTGCAGCTGTAGCCTGAGCAGACCAATAGGTCATCCCTCCGGACCAAATGCAAGTACGACTACCTGCTTCTGTTCCCCAGTCTCCTTAACAGAAGCTGATGGTGCCATGGCTACACCAGCAGGTGAGTATGTGGGGACCCTTGCCAGCGACCTTCTAGCCACCTGCCCTCATCCCTCATTCCTTTCTGATTCTCCTGGAACCAAGGATATATAAAGGCTTTCTAGCTGCTCTACTGTGGATGATGGAGAGGCGGGACCTACATGTATCACCTCCTTGGTCCCTTCCATTCTAGCCAGTTGACTCACCAAACATTTTGATTCCATTTCTTCTCTTCATTTGAGGTTTGGTCCAGTGGGTTTGGTCTTGAGCCCCCTTGAGTGACTGGTACTATCAGGAAAACTTAAGAGATGCACATCAGCCTAAACAACCAGTTGTTCAGCTGAGGTCCAGCAGCCAGCATGGCTTAAGGCTCTCCAGCTTGACACGAGAGCCCTTCCTTTCTCTTCTCTCTTCTTGTTTTCTTTCTTTATCAGCTGTCGCATTAACTGGGTGAAGGAAGGAATGGATGGTCCAGGGAACCCATGGGCGATCCACTGGCTGGTTTACTCTACCTATCTGAAACCTAGCAAGGACTCACTGCCCCAAGTTATAACACTGGGTTTTTCCAAACAGGAAGAGCTTTATCGAGTGCCAGCCCAATGCCATAGGCAGTTCAAATGTCTTTCCTCATTGGTCCCAGTTGGAGAATTTAAGAAGCCTGCGTGAGTTATGGGGTACTTGGAAAGGGAGACTGGCTGTATGTGGGTGCCTTGGTGGGGCAGGCTGTGTGACATATGCCTGGCCAGGTAAGATTCACAGATTATCCTTGGCCACCCCAGAGCTGTTGCTACCACCTTCCTTCGAACTTGGGACTAGGAGGCCTAGTTCTCCCTGCTCAGGTTCTGTTCATCAGAGCTTTTCGCTTTCTTCTGTTCTCGAGGTCATTTATTTGTTTATCAATTTGTTTTTGCATTGCTGGAGAGGCCCAACATCTTCAGTGCGCCTCTTCCCTAGGCCTGCAGGACGGCTCCCCAGCTTGCCTCATCCCTAGCCTTGCGGGATGGCTCCTCTCTGGTTTGGATCAGGTCCTAAGATTCCATGCCGATGTCCAGAAAAAGAACATTTTTTTTCTGACCAGGAAGTCCCTCTTTCATGCCTGGGTCTTACCTAGATGGAAGGACTCAGAAGCAGCCCTCAGATTCAGGCTCTCAAAGGAGAACTCTCTTCCAGCTTCCAGAGCCAGCCTGGACTCAGGCCTCCTTATTGTCATTCTAGGCACCATGCTGCAACAGGGCACGTCAGGACATGGCCCGACACCTTCCTGCTTTATCCTGTCCCCAGCAGGCAGATGAGCTGGGCCGGGTGTTCAGGGCTGGATTTGGGTCTGCTGCCTCTGCTAAACGTAGGAAGAGAGCCAGGCCCAAGCCTCCCCACCATGTGGGTCCAGCTCACACCTCCTGCAACAAGCCCCTACTCCCAGCTTCTGCTCTCTTTAGGGGCACACCTCTAGGCAAAGCACACTTCTAGGGCACGGCACAGACTGAGTGGGCTTTGGTATCATACAGGTTCAGGTTCGGATCCTTCCTCCCACACTTAAGCACTCAGTCAATCATTGGCAGATTGTTGGCCCTGAGCCACTATGCGCTTTGTTCCTTCCTTTGAAGCAGGTATGAGTCCAAGGCCCTGGACTACAGATCTGGGCTCCATGCCAGCTCTGCCACTTACATGCCCTCCTAGGCTGTGGGAAGTCACAGAGAGTCCCCTTGTAATAATAGTTCCTTCTTCCTTGGGCGGTTGTGGACTCAGATGAGATGATATGTGCAAGGGTTTATTTAGCTCGGCTCCTGCTGCTCTGCCCCTGACCTGATCCTATCATTATGACTGCTGAAGGTGTCCGTGGGCCGAGCACACAGTCAGCACTAAACGAATATTAGTTTAGCGACTATTTGAGCTGTGCTGGAGGCTGACCATGCTACCCGGCTCTAAGCATGCTCATCAGCATCACCCTGTGTTTGGCAAGGAGACAGCCTCAGACAGTGAGGCTGTAAGGGCCCTGACACCCACCTTTTAGGGCCTGAGAAACCAATGGGTACATATGTCATAGAAGGTGGGTAGGGTCTTCCCCATGCCACCTCAGCTGCTTTCTGACCATGGAATCCACGTGGGTGTTCAGACGGCGTGGATGTTCAGACAGCGGCACTGCCCTTGCCCAAGCTAGTCTGGTGGCAGGGTAGTCCTTGATGAAGAGCCGGTGGGCATTGTGCTCCTGGGCCTGGGAGCCTGCGGTAGAGCAGGGCCTGCTGTCTGGCACTCAGGGGCCCTTCTAGGACCTCCTGTACCCTCACCTGTCACATTCAGGTGGAGAGCATTCCTCTGGCTTGCTTGTGAGATCCAGAGCTCCACAGGAGACAGCGTATTGGCAGAGAGGCTCACAAAGGGGCAGTAGCCTGTCCACACACATCAACAAGAGTCCAGAGAGCAGCACGCCCTGTGGGAACATTTCCAGGGGGCTCTGGGATGAGGTTACTGACTGGAAGGGGTCTGATATGGAACACTACACACACACACACACACACACACGCGCGCGCACACACACACAGGTAGATTGACAGTCTGATGCACACAGACATCCATGTACACTGACATATTAGAAGTGCATGCACACAGAGACATACATAGAGGCCCTCCTGTACACATACTGAGATACTCTCCAACCCCCAGTCATGAAGGTAGAGCCAAGCTGTGTTTTGTTTTTTAACTTGTCACAAACGAGAGTCACCTGGGAAGGAGTATCTTCCATCGGATCGGCCTGTGAACATTTTGTGTTAATTATAATTGATATAATAGGGTCAAGCCTACTGTGGATGGTGCCATTTCTAGACAGGTGAGCCTGGGCTCTAAAAAAAAGGCAGCTCAGCAAGCCAGAGGACACGGTCAGTAAGCAGCATTCTTCAATGCTCTCTCCTTCAGTTCCTGCCTCCAGGTTTCTTCCCTGAGTTCCTCCCCTGAGCTTTTGTCCTAACTTTCCTCAGTGATCAACTGTGACCTGGGAGGTATAAAATGAAATAAATCCTTTCCTCCCCAAGTTGGTTTTGGTCAGCGTTTTATCACAGCAAAAGAGAAGTAAACACAGAGCTTCACTAGCTTCCAAAACCTTCTAGGTTCAGTGTGCATCAGACTAGCTGGTTGGGCAGCTTGTGCCAGATGTAGGGGTTTAAGCCTCACTTCAGTGATTGAGAGCTGGCACTGTGTTTCTGTGAAATCTGCACTTTCCATGAGTTCCTTGGGCAGCGCTGAGAGGTTGCTCTATCCACCATACTTTGAGAGATGCTTCTTTAATACCCAGTATTACAGTTGTGACTTCAGATAGAGAAACCAGACAACCAAACTAGACTGCCACTTGTGGGCCAAAATGGCGGATTTCTACTCCACTGTTCTAGTACAGCAGGGGGTGTGCGGAAAAAGTGAACCCGAGTGTCCTAGTGTAGCCAGGGCAGCTGAGGACAGGAAGCCCTTGTCTTTCCCTCTCACCTCCTCCTCTTAGACTTTATATGGGCAGCACACAGAGGACCCATTAGTCAGCTGACTTAGAAAGGCCAGGCAGTCTACACCTACAGGCTTCTCTTTGTCCCCACATTCACCAGCCTTTCTATTAGCCCACAGTCCCCAAATGTTCTCGTTTCCTCCTCAGTCCATCAAGACTGCCACCCACACCATCTCCTTTACTGGGAGAGGCAGCTATCTATCCTTGTGGTGTCAAAGGCACGTTATGAGAGCTGGAGGTGTAACTGGTTCCCCAGTCACCAACTGGCAGCCTTAGGCTAACCCTGGGTATCATCTTTCACACAACATCCTAGCCAATGCAGGGATAGAGCCCTGTCGAGGGAAGAGCCAGCATTTGCTTATAACCTATAAACATCCTCCCATACACTCTAGGTATAAATCATCTCTACGTTACTTATAATTCCTAATGAAGTGCCAATGCTCTGTAAGTAATTGTCATACTGTATTGTTTTGGTATTAAGGATAAAAAGTCTGCATGTGTTCATTCCAGACACAAACATTGGTTGAGTCCATGGATTTGGAACCCACAGAAAGACCGAGTCTGCCTCTGGATGTTCAGACAGGCAATTAAAGTATCTAATAGTTGTTCTTCTAATAGGCAGCTGTTCAGAGGATGGGATGACAGGGCCGAGAGAAGTCCACACCAGGGTGCCCCATGAAAGGCACTAGCTGGTAAGCTTAGCAAGTCAAGGGTGACAGAACTGTGAGTCTGGGCTACACAGCCGCTAACCCGTGCACCATCATCCTTAGCAGCAGTGCCTTCTCTGTGGTTAACATGCCCCAACCCTCCCTCAAAACTGAGCACTTCTTCGTCCAGCCTGGTGGCAAGGCACATCTGCCTGCCCAGCACTTTAGACCTTCCAGACTTAGTAGCTCATATGTGCATCCTGGTACTTCTTGCTTGGTGTGGATGTACAGTCTGCATCCTTATCAGCAGGTCTCGTTCTCCTATTCCTGCTGCTTTTTCTCCTAGTATCAAGGACAAAGAACTTCCCAGGGTGGGAACTCTTGAGGAAAACCAGTTCCAGTTCCAGGAGGTTGTCAGTGGCATCCAACTCCTTTAGATAGCAAATGGGAAAGGGAGGCACAGAGACCGCCCATGACCACACAGTTAACCAATGGCAGTTTCTTATGCTTCCTTAGAAATAGTTGAATTTAAAGCCAAGTGTGTAGGCACACGCCTTTAACCCCAGCACTCAGGAGGCAGAGGCAGGTGGGTCTCTATGAGTTCAAGGCCAGCCTGGTGTACATCGTAAGTTCCAGACCAGCTGGAGCTACAGGGAGACCCTGTCTCAAAAAAGACCCCCCAATTTTTTGTAATAAAATAAATAGTTTAGGTTAATAACAACAGAAAAAGAAAATAGTATAAAGATAGAGATTTTTGCCGGGCGTGGTGGTGCATGCCTTTAATCCTAGCACTTGGGAGGCAGAGGCAGGTGAATCTTTGTGAGTTCAAGGCCAGCCTGGTCTACAGAGTGAGTTCCAGGACAGCTGGAGCTACAGGGAGATCCTGTCTCAAAAGAGACCCCCCAATTTTTTGTAATAAAATAGTTTAGGTTAATAACAGAAAAATAAAATAGTATAAAGATAGAGATTTTTACCTTCTCAAAATTAGCATATTGGATAGTATACAAGTGTTCTGTCATTTGAAATTATTGCTAGAATTCACCGCTTTAAAATCTACTTGGGGGATGGGGCTGGAGAGATAGCCTAGTGGTTAAGAGCACCGACTGCTCTTACAGAGGACCCAGGTTCAATCCCCAGCACCCACATGGTGGCTGAGAACCGTCTGTAACTCCAATTCCAGGAGAACTCCAGTTCCAAGGGAATCCGAGACCCTCTTCTGACCTCTGCCGCCTTGCACGACACGGGTGCAAACCTACATGCAGACAGTACATTCATACACATACAAAAATAAATAAAATTAAAAAATAAATAAATAAAATCTACTTGGGAGCATCACTGACAGTGAAGTCGCCACCTTGGTGCTACATCTGCCTCTCGAGGACACTGGTAGTCTTTGATCCCAGGAGTCTAGAGAGCCAAACACTTGACAACTCTGGACAAGCCATGAAGTCATTTGCTCGTGAGAATTACATCCCCGGTCTGCATGGCTGTGTATGACGGCTGGAGCTCGAGCACTCTCCAGGGAAGTTCTGCAGCAGTGCGGGGCAGGGGATCTGCAGGTTGGATGGGTCGGCTGTGGAGAGATGCAGGTAAGGAGGTGGGGCGTGTCCAGGACAACACTGGCTCTCTGCTTGCTGACAGAGAGGAAAGGAAGATGAGCCAGGGTGTGTGCAGTTCAGTCTGGAGCCTGTAGTGATAGTCTGTGGAGCCCAAGTGGACACATTTAGGAAATGTGTGAGTGTGAGATAGAGATGGAGAGGCCATGGCCTTCTGAGGACAAGGCTGACCTGCTCACAGTTGTGTTGCAGAGCTGTTCCATTTGGAGAGAGGCCCAAAACGAGGGGTGTCTGTTCTGCATATAGAAGGAATGTTTCAGGACCAAGCATGAGTGTGACACTGGCTAACCAATTGCAGACAACACAGTGCCTGCTATACTGAGTACCCCAGTAGAATGAAGGAGTAACTAACTGTGTGTGACCAGTGAGGGTGGAGAGGAGGGAGGGCAGGCCCGGCTCCTCTGCAAACAGGGCTGAGGAGCTCACTGCTTTGTTCTGTTCCCTCTTCTGTAAGGGACCATGGGTGGCCGTCCTTGCTGGCATGCTGTGAGCGGCAAATGAGGAGTGGGTCAGCACCTGGAAATCCAGAGGACCACACAGGAACCAGTGGTGGGCCAGACAGGATGGTCTGTTTTCTCCTTTCAGATCCTTTTTCACTAAGGGCTGTGGCTATCTGGGTGTTCACATCCTTAGTTCTGAGTACATCCAATGCTTTGAAGCTGTTCCATTTGGAGAGAGGCCCCAAACAAGGGGAGTATGTTCTGCAAATAGAAGGAATGTTTCAGGGCCAAGCATGAGTGTGACACTGGCTAACCAAGTGCAGACAATTTTCTCTTTATTTGGGGCTAGCGATTGAACCTTGGGCCCTATTCTTAGGGATCCATGGACACTCCCTGTTCCCTGGGCCACATTCCAATGGCCTCTGTGACATCCATTGCCTTCAGAACTGTAAATTGGGTATGACATGATAGCAATTTTATAAGGGGTCAGATCTTTTCCTACACATATGAGGAGTTTATGGCTCAGGGAGTGTTCTCTTCTGGTGCAGACTCCTTATTCCAACTGCAAGGCTGCACTCACACACCTGGAGCTCCCTTCTGAATCCCCTCCTACCTACCATCTTTGGAAGAACCTTCATCATTGCAGGTCCTTATCAAGCACATTATGTTTAGGAACTCCTGAAAGTCATTCAGGGGCAGGACTGGTGAAAGAAGTGGGTAACTTAGCTGGAGCCACTTCAGGTCAAACACAGGAGTCACCATAAGCTACAGGCTTCTTCCCCTCCTGAGGCTCTGCAGCTTCTGTCAGAGATGCGTAGAAGAGGCATAACCTCATCAAAACAAAAGGGATATGCCAAGGTGCCCATTCAGAGCGTCTGCATTTCCTATGTGTGACTCTGCTGTCCCCCATCTGCACCCCAGGTACAGAACACTAATGGCTGCCTTTGGGAGGTATTTTAGAAATACCAGAAAAGGGCTGGAGAGATGGTCTAGCAGTTAAGAGCGCCGACTGCTCTTGCAGAGGACCCGGGTTTGATCCCCAGCACCCACATGGCGGCTGAGAACCATCTTTGACTCCAGTTCCAGGGGAATCCGATACCCTCTTCTGACCTCTGTGGCATTGCAGGACACGGGTGCACAGACCTACATGCAGACAGTACATTCATACACATAAAAAATAAATTAATTAAAAAAGAAATACCAGAAAAGACACCCTCTCACTTACTTGCTAATCACAGCATATTATTCAACAAATATTTATGAAGGGATTATTGTGCCAGGAACTGTCTGTCCTTTATGCTAAGGACACAGTGAAAAATAAGACAAAACTGGGTTCCAGTTCTGCTAGAAATCATTTTTTACTATTTCAATTATGTTTTTGAAAATTTCTAAAAAGTCAAGATATCAAAAATATCTTACCAGTGTATTTTAAATAGCAAGTTTATTCCTCTTAGTGAAGGCATGTTCTTAGTAACTGCAAGCAAAAATCTCAGAGGAAGGCAAATGGGACAATGATCATCACGTGGTCGTCACGATGTCTTCCTGTAAACCAGTTTTCAAGTGCTTTCGAGATTATACTAGGACAGGCCTCTGGTTTTTGGGGTGTAAGGGAGGCAAGATTTTTTTTAAACAGCATTTCTCAAATATAATTTACATACCATACAATGCACTTATTTAAAGTAGTCAATTAAAAAGTTTGGCATGTCTCTACAGAGTTACATGTTCATCATCACAATCAGCTTTAAAACACTTTCATTCTCCTACAAAGAAACCCACCCAACGCTCATTCCTGTCATCTCCAGCCCTTCTGCCTCCCTCCCTCCCAAAGTCCTGAGCAACAATTTTCTGTCTCTACTGATGAGCCTCATCTGGACAGTTCACATAAATGAAATCATACAACTTACAGTCCTTTGTGGCACTTACAGTCCTTTGTGGCTTCTTGTTCTCATCACAATGTCTTAATGTTATTTAAATGGGCATTTAATTTCTTTTTATTACTAAACATTCATTTCCACTTTTGGGCTGTTAGGAACAATGCTGATATGGCCATCCACATGTAAGTCTTTCTTTCTTTAATTTTATGTGTGTGTTTTGCCCACATATACGTATGTGCACCAAATGTAGTGCCTGCAGAAGCCAGAAGGCTGTGTTGAATCCCCTGGAACTGGAGTAACAGGTAGTTGTGAGCCACCATGTAAGAACTGGGAACCAAACCCCAATTCTCTGTAGGAGCAGCAAGTGCTCTTTACTGCTCAGCCAGTCCTCCAGCCCCGAATGTTAGTCTTTCTTTTTTTTTTTTTAATTTTATTTATTTCTGTATGTGTATGAATGTACTGTCTGCATGCAGGTCTGTGCACTGGTGTCGTGCAATGCCGCGGAGGTCAGAAGAGGGCGTCGGATTCCCCTGGAACTGGAGCTCTCCTGGAATAGGAGTTTCGGACGGTTCTCGGCCGCCATGTGGGTGCTGGGGATCAAACCCGGGTCCTCTGTAAGAGCAGTCGGCGCTCTTAACCGCTAGGCCATCTCTCTGCCCCATAGACATGTTTTCATTAGCTGCAGTATATACCTCAAAGAGGAATTGCTGAGTCATATGGAAGCACTATGTTTAATCATTTAAATGAGGGTTAGACTGTTTTCCAAAGCAGTTGCTCCATTAAAAGATTCCCACCTGTACTGTAGAAGGTTCCAGTTTCTCCACGTGCTACCCACCATTTGTCAGTGTGTGTACAGGTTTATTACTGCCATTGCTACTGCTGTAGTCCTACTACATGAGGTAGTTGCCCACTGTGGTTTTGATTTGCTTTTCCCTGAGAGCTGGTGGTGTTGAACATGTTTTCATGTATTTATTGCCTCTGTTCAGATACCTTGTGTAGTAAGCACTCTCCTTCTAAGATAAATGCATCTGGGTTCTGCTAAGGGACAAGGGGAAGGAACAGCCGCCCGACTACCTGCTAACCTTTCAGGCTAGTGATTGATTACCTTTGTCTATCCCACCCATTATACCCAACATCTTCACCAGAAAGGGAACTGTTGATTCCATTGTTGGACCTCTCAGATTGACACTTGCTTAGTTCTCTTTCAGTCATTCCCTCTGGCACACCACACTCACCGGTCGTGGAGCTGCTGACTCTGATGCTGGACTTCACAGGCTGGCAGCAAACAGGTTTTCCCCAGCCAGCGCTCACACTCAACACTCCAAAACTCAAGCCTGATGGGCTTTCACTTACACACTCTGGAGTTATGGACTGGGATCTTGTCAAGCGGCAATGAAGATCTGTTTATTGTACTTAGTGCATCATTTTTACATCAAACTGATGCTATCCCTCACAGCCAATCCCAGACCCCTGCAACACACCCCTTGTATACATCCGCTATTGTTCCGCCACGCATCACGTGCTGGGTCACAAGTCAGGTCACAAGTTGAGTCATGAGTTGCTGTTTTCCTCTCTGTATCATGTGTTGCTCTCACCGGTGGGGCCGGGTCAGAGAGGTCTTATGACCAACATCTGTGTCCCTGAGAGATCCTAGCTGAAAAGCCAGCCCATTCATGCCTACCTCAAACTGGAGTTTCCCACAACTTTGCCCATTTTTGGTGGGTTATGTGTTTTTCTGTAACTGAGTTGTAGCAGTTTGTTATGTATGCTAGTACAAGTTCCTTATAAAATACATAATTTGTAAAAGTTTTTTCTGTTGGTCACCTTTTTACTTTCCTTAAATTTTTTAATTTTTAATTTTTTTGGTCTGAGACAGGGTATCCCTGTAGCTCCAGCTGTCCTGGAACTCACTATGTAGACCAGGCTGGCCTTGAACTCACAGAGATCCACCTGTCTCTGCTTCCCAAATGCTGGGATTAAAGGCATGTGCCACCATACCTGGAATTTTTTTTTTTTATTTTTAAGAATTTCAGACATCAGTATTATCTTTGAATTATTTCCATCCCTCTTCTCCCACCCACTCTTCCCATGCCCCCTCTCAATTTTTCAATTTCTTGCCCTCTTCTTTTATTATTAGTGTTACACATACACATATTTCTGTGTATATAGACATATAGATGGACACATCCGAGTCCATTTATGGGTACTCATGTGTGCTTGTGTTTAGGGTCAGATAACTAGTCTCTGGAGAGACAGATTCTCCTCCCTCAGCAGCCGCTGTTGTTCTATAGCTCTTAATCTCGAGGTGGAACACTGTCCCCGTCCACTTTGGCATGTCCTGCTGTGGAGAGTCAGTGCTGCAGTTTCCCTGTCATGTATAGAATGCATTAGCTAGCAGCAGGTGTCTTGCCTCTCTGGCTCTCACATTCTTTTTTTTCCCCTTTTCTGCCATGTTCCCTGAACCTTATGCTTAGACGTTGTGTCATAGACGTGTCACTTAGGACTGGCTTCTAAATCCTTAGATCCCAGTGTACCTCTTGCTACTCATCAAATAAGCTTCTTTTTGGAACATATAGAGATTATTACAAAGTACTTTTTTTTTTGGTCTTTTTGAGACAGGGTCTCCCTGTAGCCCCGGCTGTCCTGGAACTCACTCTGTAGACTAGGCTGGCCTTGAACTCACAAAGATCCACCTTCCTCTGCCTCCCGAGTGCTAGGATTAAAGGCGTGCGCCACCATGCCCAGCTCTTGATGGTATCATTTTAAAAAAATTTAATTTGTTGATGTTTAGTTTATCTCTTCCTTTGTCGAGCCTAATTTTGGTGTCATATCCAGAAAATAAAACCGTTTCTAAATCACTGCCTGATGCAAGGTTGTGAAGATTTTGTTTTATATTTTCTTCTTAGAGCCTTACAGTCTTTGATACATTTTGAGTTTTTACATGAGGTGTGAAGTGAGTAGTAAGCTTGCACGTAAATTTGAAGAGGACAGATACAAGACACAGAAGACACCTGATAATAAATGATAAAAATTTGACAAATACAAATAAAAATTAAGAAAATAAATATGGAATCATAATGTAAAAGGAAAAAATTTCATTTTGTATTTCTTATTTTTATTTTTTAATGTGTATGAATGTACTGTCTGCATGTAGGTCTGTGCACCCGTGTCGTGCAATGCTGTGGAGATCAGAAGAGGGCGTCCGACTCCCCTGGAACTGGAGCTAAAGATGGTTCTCAGCTGCCATGTGGGTGCTGGGGATCAAACCCGGGTCCTCTGCAAGAACAGTCGGTGCTCTTAACTGCTAGGCTATCTCTCCAGCCCCTTGTATTTCTTTTTATTTTATGTGTATGAGTGTATTGATTGCCTAGATGTGTACAAAGGTGCACCTGTTTCATACTATGCCCAAGGAGGAAAGAAGAGGGTGTCAGATCCCCTGACACTGGAGTTATGGATGATTGTTAGCCTCCATATGGGTGCTGGGATTTGAACTCGGGTCTTCTACAAGAGTATCCAGTGCTCTCTCCAGGCCCCAAAGAAAAATTTCTAATGGGCAGCAGATAAGAAAGTGGAGAAAACAATTACACATCCTTCTCTGAGCCCCATTTCCAAACTGGGGAGTGCTTCTGAGCTGGCCATCAGTGTGAGTACTGAGGCCATTCTTGGGTATGGATGGCAGAGTGGCAGGTATTTCCATGCAGAGCAAATGGTGAGGATGTGATTTGAGGGAAGATGTATATTTAGTCATACAAGCAGTTCCCTCTGGCTGGAATATGGATGTCAAAGAAGCCAAGTCAGAATAACTGAGTGGCATTAGAAGCCTGGACAGAGTCTAGAAAAGGATTCTTGTTAGCTCAGGTCTGCCATCCAATCTATCTCAAATGGGGGTGGGGTGGGGCATAATAACACACATTAGCTTCTCACAGTTAGCTGTCAGCATTGGCTTTTCCATCTGGAGTTTCTCTCTCTCTCTCTCTCTCTCTCTCTCTCTCTCTCTCTCTTTCTCTCTCTCCCTCTCTCTCATTGGGTATTGAATTCAGGTTTTTTGCATGTTAGGTAAATGCTCTGCCATTGAGATGTATCTATATTTCCAGCCCTCTTTTTACTTATTTTTGTTTGTGTTTTAAGAAGAAGTCACGTGTAGCCCAGACTTGCCTTGAACAGGATTTGCAGCTCACTGTTAGGCAGGGCCTGGGCTTGGAGATCTAAAGATGTCACCTACCACCCTTCTCTTCCAGTCAAAAGCCTACCTCATCTCAGGCAGCTGATGCAAATTCCCTTCCTGATGAGAGCACAGCCTAAGACCATATATGGTTATATTCCAGCTTCATGACGAACACTAAAGACCCACTTTGCCCCTGTGATGGTTAATCCTGGGTGTCAACTTGACTGGACTAAGGAACAAATAAGAGAAAAAGGATCTTCGGATTGGACTACCTCAACCCGGATGGCCCACCCCAAATGTGGGCATTACCTTCTGCTGGCAGGTAGTATTAAAGGCCATGCCAGAGGGATCTGGTCCCTCTTCTCCTGTGGCTTGCCTCTCTCTCACTGGTGAGTTTGTCTTGCTGCTGTGATCAACCCTATGGATCCCAGCGTGTACTGAGACCAGCAGATCTTCTGGAATCCATCGGGCCTTCACACTGGATTGGGACTACTGAGACATCCAGCCTTGCGGACTGAGTAGTTCCCTGGATTCTCAGCCTCTCCAGTGTGGTGCGGCTACTATTGGACTCCTTGAACTCTGTCACGTGAGCAAATCAATAAATTGTATATAGCTATATATTCGTCCTGTTGCTTCTGTTTCTTTAGAGAACCCTGACTAACACAGATTTTGGTACCAGGAGTGGTTCTAGAGAAATAGAATTGAAAGGATGAATTTCTCTAGTGGGCTTGGTAGTTTCTGGAGCCAGCTCTCCAGCCCAATGAAGCCTAGAGTTACTGAAGGCTCTCCTGGTGGCATGAAGAGGAATGATAATCCTTGGTGGAGACTATTTGATGTAATTATGAAGATAGATCCATTTGACTCACCTAACTCGCCTCTTGTGAGGAGCAAGGAATTTAGCAACTCTCTATATAAAACGTTTGAGAAATTGTGGAAAAATAAGGAAAATAATGATGTTGTCTGGTTGCTCCTAACATCTCTGGATAAAGTGATAGAGGAAAATAAGGAGCTCAGTGATAAAATTAACCAGCTCCAGATTCGAAACAACAGTTTAAAAGTTTCCAAGTGTGCTCTGGAAGAGAATCTTCCCTCCAGCAGCCAAAGAGCTAAAGAAGCAGAAAATCAAGCTGGAGCCCTTATTATACGTTTGGCTGATTTACAAAGCAAATTTAATTCCCAGCCACGAAAAGTGTCAGCAGTTAAAGTGAGAGCACTGGTGGGGAAAGGGTGGAACCCTGAAACTTGGGATGGAGATGTGTGGGAGAACCATGATGATGAGGATTTTGAACCCTCGGATTCTGAGGGATTTTCTTTATCTGAGGAATTAATCTCCCCACCCTCAGCAGAGAATCCACACCCTGCAGATCCCTCCTCTCCACCCTTGCCTGAGGAAACTAATCTCCCCCTCCCAGTAGGAGCTAATGTCCCTCAGGGCCCAACAATTGTTGCCTCTAGACCTATAACCAGATTGAAGGCTAAGCAAGCCCCTCAAGGTGAGATAGAAAGTGTGGTCCGTGAGATAGAAAGGAGGTGTGCTGTACCACTAAAGAAATTAATGAGTTTGCTGATTCATTTTGGCAGAAGCCTAAGGAATATGTGTGGGGATGGATTTTAAGGGTGTGGGATAATGGTGGAAGGAATATAAAATTGGATCAGACTGAGTTTATTGATATGAGCCCACTGAGTAGAGATTCTAGGTTTAACTTGGAAGCTTGAGCAGTTAAAAAAGTGTTAAAAGTTTATTTGAATGGTTGGCTGACATATTCATTAAAACATGGCCTACTAACAGCGAGTTAGAGATGCCTGATATTCCTTGGCTTAGTATTGATGAAGGGATTGTGAGGGTCAGGCAGATGGGCATGCTCGAGTGGATATTCATCTGCAAACAACTATTCTCCTTTTGAGAGGCAGCTCTTAGCCTGCTATGGGGCCTTAGTGGAAACTGAACATTTGACAATGGGCCACCAAGTCACCATGCGACCTGAGCTGCCCATCATGAGCTGGGTGTTATCTGACCCACCAGACCATAAAGTAGGACATGAGCAGCAACAGTCCATTATCAAATGGAAGTGGTACATATGTGACAGGGCCCGGGCAGGCCCTGAGGGCACAAGCAAGCTACATGAAGAAGTTGCCCAATTGCCTATGGTTACCACTCCTGTTACAATGCCTCCTGTGCTTAAGCATGCACCTATGGCTTCATGGGGTTTGCCCTATGATCAGTTGACTGAGGAAGAGAAGACTAGGGCCTGGTTTACTGATGGTTCTGCACACTATGCAGGTACCACCCAGAGGTGGACAGCTGCAGCAGTACAGCCTATTTCTGAAACAACCCTAAAGGACACTGGTGAAGGAAAGTCTTCACAGTGGGCAGAACTTCAGGCAGTGCACATAGTTGTGCATTTTGCCTGGAAGGACAAATGGCCAGAGGTTCGATTATATACTGATTCATGGGCTGTAGCAAATGGTTTGGCTGGATGGTCAGGGACTTGGAAGGAACATGACTGGAAAATTGGTGAGAAAGACATTTGGGGAAGAAGTATGTGGATAGAGCTCTCTGAATGGTCAAAGGATGTGAAGATACTTGTGTCTCGTGTAAATGCTCATCAAAAGGTGATCTCAGCAGAGGATGAGTTTAATAATCAAGTAGATCGGATGACTCATTCTGTAGATAGTCAGCCTCTTTCTCCAGCTATCCCTGTTGTTGCTCAATGGGCCCATAAACAAAGTGGTCATGGTGGCAGAGATGGAGGTTATGGATGGGCTCAACAGCATGGACTTCCACTCACCAAGGCTGATCTGGCTACAGCTGCTGCCGAGTGCCAGATTTGCCAACAGCAGAGACCAACATTGAGCCCCCGATATGGTGCTATTCCCCGGGGTGACCAGCCAGCAACCTGGTGACAGGTTGACTACATTGGACCACTTCCATCATGGAGGGGACAGCATTTTGTCCTTACAGGAATAGATACTTATTCTGGTTATGGATTTGCCTTTCCTACACGTAATGATTCTGCCAAAACTACCAACCAGGGACTTACAGAATGCCTTATCCACCATCATGGTATTCCTCACAGCATTGCTTCTGACCAAGGAACTCACTTCACAGCCAAAGATGTATGAAGGTGGGCCCATGGTCATGGTATGGGCTTTGAGATTTTACAGTCTTTCTTGCCCCACTTGATGTTCTCTCTGCTTCCTTAGTGTGGACACAGTGTGACCATCCAGCCTTCTGTGCCTGCAGCCATGCTTCCTGCCTGTTGCCATCTCTTTGTCACCAAGATGCACTCTATCCCTTTGGAACTGTGAGCTAAAATAAACTGTTTCTCCTTTAGGTTTTTTGTTTGTTTTGTTTTGTTTTGTAAGGGTATTGTAGCATATCAATAGAAAAGAAACTAATACACCATACCTAGCTTATCTTTTTATGTTTTATATTCTGAGATAGGATTTCTGTAATTTGCCCAGCCTGGCTGGCCTTAAACTCACTCTGTGGCCTGGGCTTGCCTTAAACTTTCAACCCTCTTGCCATCCTGGGCTTAGAGGCATGTGTTCTTAGGCCTGCATGGCCCTTCTTGGTGGATTACAAATGGCTATGATCTTACTGTGTCCTCTGTCAGCACACACTTCTGGTGTCTATATTTTATAAAGACAACAGGCCTATGGATTATAGCTCCACTCTTCTGGCTTCATTTAACCATAATATCATCCTTAAAGATTCTATCACCAAATATATAGACACATTGGGTGCGAGGGCTTCAACATATTTCATTTTGGAGGATGAAATTCAATCTATGCCGGTGTCTAAAACCATTTGGGTGGGGCTGTATTGGTTACTTCTCTCATTGCTGTGACCAAATACCTGACAGGAAGCAACCTAAGAGAAGTCACTTTGGCTCCTGTTTTAAGGGACCGCATGGTGCTGGGAGGCGGCTCGGTGGCTGTGGGTAGCAATATGGGCTTGGTGGCTGTGGGTAGCACTATGGGCTCAGTGGCTGTGGGCAGCACTATGGGCTGGGTGGCTGTGGGTAGCACTATGGGCTCGTGGCTGTGGGTAGCACCATGGGGTTGGTGGCTGTGGGCAGCACTATGGCAGTGAGTGTGTGCAGCGGCTGCTTCTTCACTTCTTGGCAGACCAGGAAGCAGAGAGATGAATGCTGGTGCTCCTCTGGCTTTCTCCTTTCCCGCGTTTATTTATCCCGTCCAGTCTCCTAGTAGATGGGATGCTGCCACCCGTCTTCAGGGTTTGTGGTCCTTTCTCAGTTAAACCCCTCTGGAAAATCTCCACACCCCCAGAACCACAGGTGTTTCTCACTATGCTCTCAGCATTCCTTAATCCAAACGATCAAAACAAACCATCTGTGCTGCATAGCTTTACTGTCAATTTGACATACCCTGGGTTGAGGGAGCCTCAACTGGGGAATTGCCTCCATTGGACTGGCCTGTGGCCATGTCTGTGCAGCATTTTCTGGATTGTTGAGTGATGTGGGAGGACCCAGCTCACTGTGGGTGCTGCCACCCCTGGGCAGGTTCTTGTGTATTGTATAGGAAAGCAGGCTGAGCATGGGCCAGGGGAGCAAACCAGTAAGCAGTGTTTCTCCATGGTCTGTGCTTCAGCTCCAGCCTCCAGGTTCCTGCCCTGAGTTCCTACCTTGGGCTCCTTAAGTGATGAACTGTGACCCAGGAGATGTAAGATGAATATATCCTCCCCTCTTCCAAGTTGGCATTGGTAAAAGTGTTTTGTCAC
>VZQC01010785.1:535163-562758 GCA_009823505.1 Rhizomys pruinosus | reverse complement strand
AAAAAAAAAAAAAAAGATTTTTCTGACTTTTATCCAGCACAGCCACAGATAGGACCTGTACCTTTGAAAGGATTCTTAGAGAGGATTCTGGAAACAGGGCTGAGCCAAGAAGTTATAGCTGTAATGAAGATGATGGTGGTCTGAACAAACAGGAATGGCAGTGGAGAGAAGGGTGAAATGCCAGGAGAGGGATGGCCTTACAGGGGTGGGGGTCGGGAGGACTAGTGGGCAGAGCTCAGGGGTGGGGTCAGGGAAGACTAGTGGGCAGAGCTCAGGGGTGGGGTCTGATAAGATGTAGTGGGCAGAGCTCAGGGGTGGGGTCTGGTAAGATGTAGTGGGCAGAGCTGCTCTCTCTGGAGGCACCAGAGGCAGGCTAAGGGCAGAGTCTCAGACAACTGGTGAGGGTGAGGAGTGGAGGTGCTGTGGGATGGATGGGAAGTGAATTAAGAACCAATGAACTCATAAACAAAAAGCCTGGGGGTGAGCTCGGTGCTCCTGGCTTCAGGGCAGCCTCAAGAAGCCCGTGCTGTTCAGTCTTCCTCTAGAAAGGAACACAGGCAAGATCAAGACCTCTGTACTCACCAAGAATAAATGATAGGCCAAGGAAGGAAACTTCCAATGCAGTCAGCCAAGAGCAAGAAATCATGACATGTAAACACAGAAAGAGCGTTTGGAACACAAATGTGAACCAGGGAGGTAGACATGATACGTGGCTCATTTCCAGAAAGCGAACCAGAGATCAAAGAGTAGAAGACAGCTTGGTTTCTGCCTTCCTTGATCTTTCCCTGGAGGAGCAACACCTTTGCCTGAGACTGAACAAGGCTGGCGGGGACGGGCAGGAGCACCCGGAGGAGCCAGAGAGTAGTTACATGTCTTGGGCAGTGAGTCACCGGCAGCCCCAGCTTTGTCCCAGGGCAGGAGGTGCCACTTCTGCAGGACGGGAACCTCCACCTGGCCTGGCTGAGCTTTGCAGATGGGTGGTGATCCACAGCAGAGAAAGCTCTGAACTCAGTCCTCGCCACGATGTGAGGGGACCAGCCCTCGGCAACTCCTTGTTTCTTCCTGGTAAGATTTGTTTTGAAGAATTTTTTTATGGTTTAGGAAAAGAAAAGAAAGGAAAGAAAAAAATCTTGGCAAATCTAGGGCTGCTGGGCCATTTTTCAGGTTAAGGAAGCCCAGAGTCAGCTCTCATCTTCCTTGTCAAATGTATGTTCTGAATTGGAATCAAAGAAGTTACAGAGGAATTTTCCTTGACGTGATTTTTTTTTTTTTTTTTTGAGGCAGGGTCTCCCTGTAGCCCAGCTGGCTTGGAACTCACTATGTAGACCAGCCTGGCCTTGGACTCACAGAGATCTGCCTGTTGTTGCCTCCCAAGTGCTAGGATTAAAGATGTGCACCACCACACCTGGCTTGAGATGAATTTTGGTCAATAATATTGGCTCTGGCCAACAAGCAAGGGTGAGAAGAGGAGGCGGAGGGGCAGCTAGGGGAAGCTGCTTCACTTCAAGCACATTCGTCTGCAGCACAGAACGGCAAGCTACTGGCACCGGGAGGTCCCGATTTCTGCTGATTTACAGCTGTGACTTCAGGGTTTTCTGCAGGCTTAGAAGCCTGCCTCTCCAGGATATGTGTCTGCCACTGACCAACCTCCAGAGCAGAGAGAGAAGGAACGAAAGCGTGAGGACTCAGGCTGGCCTTGCGTCTTGGAACAATCTTTTCTGCCCGCTAGGTGCCTGTCTCCATGTTTTGGTCAGATGGCTTTAACAAAATGTCCTCTGCTCTGTCGCTTAAGCAATGTTTATTTTTCAATTCTAGAGGCTGGGCACCCAAGAGCAAGGTCTGGCAGGTTGTCCTGACCACTCTCCTTGGCTGGCATATGGCTCACTTCTTGCTGTGTCTTATCCTTCCTGTGTGTGTACACTCCTGGTCTCTCTTCCTATAAGGACAGCAGTCCTAGTGGGTTAGAGCCCTGCTCACCACTCCCCTTAACCCTCATCACTCCCTCAATGGCCCTATCTCCACTCACACTGGAGGAAGACTTTCACAAATCAGTCTTGCAGCCCCCTCTTATCTCTCTGAGGTGGGGGCACTTTGGACCAAGGTCACCTCTCACACATTTCTTCATGTGTTCCCTGGATTGAGCCTGGTACACCAGTGACTTAATCGCCCTGGCACCGGCTGTGAATGCATGGGCAGCAGGAGCTTGTTTTATAGTCTGTATACCAAGGTCTAAAGCCCTCAGGATCCAGCTAACGCAAGAAAAGTATCCTTACTTCATATGACACTTGCAGAGCTCCATGCCCTTAGGAGACTTAGGTCATGCTCAGTCACACTCGAATTCTCTGACCACTCCACAGTGTGATGTGTAGTAACTTCATCTTAATGGCTGGACCCTGTCCCAGAAGAACAAGTCCAGGAAGAATCAGTTGGTTATCTCAACCTTGGGAATCTCCTCTCCACGATATCTTATGCCTGTCTAACTATTTACCTTATCTGGGGGCTAGAGAGATGGATCAGCGGTTAAGAGTGCCAACTGGGAGTGCTCTTGCAGAGGACCCAGGTTTGATTCCTAGCATCCACATGGCAGCTAAGAACCATGTTTAAGCCAGGCATGGTGGCACACGCCTTTAATCCCAGCACTTAGGAGGCAAAGGCAGGTGGATTTCTGTGAGCTCAAGGCCAGCCTGGCCTATAGAGTGAGTTTCAGGCCAGCTGGGGCTATAGGGAGACCCTGTCTCAAAAAAAAAATCACCTATTTACCTTATCTTTTATCACTGTTTTACAATTGTCTATGGGCTACCCATTTTTTTTATCTTAGTTTTTGTAATTCTGTCACAAGCAGGAACTGAAGTTTTTGTCTGACTGAAAAAAAAAAATCACCAGGATATGTTATTTGTCTTTATAAGCCTAACCTGCCTCTGAGTCAGGGCTGTACATACCCAATCCTGACCTGGGTACAGTTCTGGCCAGTTCAAATTAAAAATCTAATTTGACTAATTGGAACTTGGAGTCTATGTGCTTCTTTTCTCCCAGTGGTCCGGGGTATCAACGGCTTCGCTCTAACTCCTTGCTATATTCTCCAGGCTTCCTGATGTGAGAGTAGCTACAAAGTCCTTCCTGTTACAGTCTCCACACTCGAATCTGCCCCATGCAGCATTTGCCTGGGTCCCCTAATCTCCTGATGATTTCAGATGGGCACAGAGCAGGATCTCAGCAGCACAGAACAAGCTCCTAATTCCTCTCGGTGCCTCCTCTTCCTCAGAGTCCAAGTCTCCCCCGCCCCTCCCCCACACTTATTGACTCCTGAGAAGTGTGATCCAATTCTCCTTGGAGCAGGTGGTTATGCGCCACCCCACCCCTTTTCAGCATGATCTTCCTCCCTGTCTGTACAGTATGTTGCCTCTGAAGGCTCTTAAGCAAGCCCTTCCCAAGAATTCCCCAGGGCAGCAAGAGCTGTCTCCCTGAACAAATGTAGCGGCTTCTCCCTGAGAGCTAGCTCAAAAAACATGGCTCTTGTGCCTCCTTTTGGGGCAGTCAGAAGGCCCAGCCCAGCTCGCATTCCCGTGGACCTGGCTAAAGCTTCTGAGGCAACTCCCGTCTCTGCTCACTCAGGTGACTCTCACTCCACACAAGACTGCAAGAAGTCCCTGATAAACTTCCTGTACTCAGCCTTCTTTTAAGGATTGCCTCTGAAAATGTCTTTGGGAAACCTGACTCAAGGCACTAGCTTGGCTGCCAGGGAACACCCTCTCACGGTGATCTCTACCTCCCTTCCATCTTCTGTCATCCTCAGTTTATTGTCAGAAAAACTAAGGCTCAGAGAGAAGGCAGCATGACATGCCCACTCTCACCCGTGCCCCTACTGGTCGAGTCAAGTGGAAAGGCACAGCCACTAGACAATGTGTAACTCCCAGTTGGTTTGGTTAGTGGATTTACGGTGTGGCAATGTGAATTCCTAGGAGCAAAATTAAGCCAGATGGTCCTAGCTATGGAAGAAGAGAAATCCTTTCTAACCAACCCATTCATTTGTATTGAAGGTAGTCTATACAATCAACAATCTTTTTCTTCCTTTTGGAAGTACTTGAAGTACTGAAACCAGGGCTCCTGTGTGTTAGATGAGTGCGTTACCACTGGGCAGCTGCTCAAGGGCCCTTTTCCTAATACCTTTAGCCTCACCTATCTGGAAAGCTCAAGCCTCAAGCATCTGATTCCATTTGCTACAGTTCTTTTGATTTCCATTTAGGATAATGAGCTTGGTTCAGATGATCTAGGGAAAACCCAGTAAACTGCCTGAGTTTAGGAGGTACTTCATGCCAGGTGGCTTCAAGAAACACCTCTCTTTTCTGGGAATTGCCTGGTGTTTGAGGACTGTGGAGCCAGCCATACTATATAGTTTATTTTCCTTGGAGTCGACTTGGCCTTGGTAGGATGTATAGGGAGACCTCATAGTTCTTATCTCATAGAATTATCATGGACATAAAGAGTCATTTATTAATGCAGAGTAGAGCTGTTGCAGTTGACAGAAGGCATCAGTTATTTTCTGTTACCTTTTCTTTTTCAACAGGGTTTTCTTCTGTAGCCCAGGCTGGCTGGAACTTGTGATCTTCCTGCTTCATCTTCCTGGATGCTGGGATTACAGATGTGTGTTTTCAAGTCCAGCTTTTGGCTGTTTGCCTTTTCTCTCTTTCCTAGTCATTTCCTATGGTCCTAGGGGTTTAGGCATGAATTCAGCCCAGCAATAGCCACTCTCTTCTCATCAACTGGTCAGCTTGAGACCCACTGCTGAAGGGACTCATTTGTGCCTTCTGGTTCGGGGTTCCTATAAGAAGGAACTTGATTATTTCCTATTTATCATTCTGTTGATCAGTCAAGAAAACAGTTTAGTCTTCCTCAAATCAGGCGCTGCCTCAGCCCAATCATGCTAGGTTGGGAGGGACTCAGTAGTACATGGGTGGGAGTAAAGCCTAAGAAGGGGGCTTCAGGACAGCACAGCCACATGCCCTGCCTACAACACCACTGCATTTCTCTATTCTCTGCCTTCCTCGTGCAGTGGTTTCTCTCCTCACATGCCTCACATACTGAATTAGAAGAGCAATCTCTTGAATGGTTTTCTTTCCTCTCCACTTCTCTAACCCCTTGCATTTGACTGCCTCTCTAGACACGACCTTGGAACTGTTTCCTTGAAGCTCTACTCATTTCCTGGAAACAATATTCACAACTCAGCTCTTCATCTACTTGCACTTCCTGAACCATGACCTTTCCTGCATAAAAATGTTCCTGTTTTCTAGGCTGCTTGCATGTTCCCTCTGCTACCTTCCTCAAATTTTCCCCTTCTGAACACAGATTCTTAGGTGTATTGGGCTATAGGCTTCTAGGGGACAAAGCTAAGCGATCATACAGCACTGCTTACCAATTATTGACAGAGAAAGTTTTAGTCATGGTGTTCATATTTCTATACATTGAGGGCTCCACTTTGATTTATGACTGTACTCAGACTATAACTAACTTTTCTATGGGAAGGGAGCAAAACTGCTGTCCTTTTTGGGTTTGTGATGTTTATCTCTCAAGGAAAAGTATACCCACCTTCAGAATCTGATAGCAATGGAGACAGGAAGTTACAAACCCCACAGTATGAGGAATAGAGCCTGCTGAGTTTGAGGGAAGAAATCAAAGCATTTTATAGAGAGCAGTCAACACTTAATGTTTAGTGGCTGTGCTCCCCCATCAAAGACTGAGACTACTAGGAATTTGTGGCCAGGGGTAGCAGATGACATGGGCCAACACTAGGAAATCAAAAGCTGACCCAGATTGGATTAGTATCTTGCCTTTAATTAGCCAAGTTGTTATGATACTACCCTTAGGAAGAGAAGCCAGAGATAATGCACTGGGCTCCTTGTCAAGCACAAATAATAAACCTACTTGGTTCGATAGGGGTTGGACTTGGTTTCATAGGCTCACCTGAGGAATTCTTTTTTGTTTTGCTTTGTTTCTTTTCTTTTTTTTTCTTTTTTTTTAATTTTTTTTATTTATCTTTGTATGTGTATGAATGTACTGTCTGCATGCAGGTTTGTGCACCCGTGTCATGCAGTGCCGCGGAGGTCAGAAGAGGGTCTTCTGGAACTGGAGTTCTCCTGGAATTGGAGTTACGGATGGTTCTTAGCCGCCATGTGGGTGCTGGGGATCGAACCCGGGTCCTCTGTAAGAGCAGTCGGCGCTCTTAACTGCTAGGCCATCTCTCCAGCCCCTGCTTTGTTTCTTTTAGATAGGGTCTCATTCACTAGCCCAGGTGGGTGCTGAACTAACAAACCCTTTTGCCTTCCCAAGAGACTACAGGTGTGAGCCACCACACCTGGCCCAGGAATTCTTATGTTTTGGGGTTTGAATGAGACCTACCTTCTTGTTTAGATTCCAGTATTCAGAGTGGGCAAAAGAAGGTGATAAGGCTGAATTATTTGTAGAGGAGCATTTGCATGTGTTTGTGGTACAAGGCACAAGCACTCAGTAACACATGCTGATGAAGGAAACTTCCTGGATTAGATGGCCTAATGCCAGTTACTGGGAAGGACAGAGTCTTCAGTTGGGACTGAAACTAAAGGACTGTGATCACTTTGGTGGGAACATGAACTACCTGTTACAGGACATGATTTAAGAAATCAGAAGTCAGTTTCTTCTCTATCAGCGCAGTCTGATTCTGAGCCATTCTTGATATAAAACTTGGCCTTGAAACTAGCTGTAACAAGAAATTCAATTACAGCAAATCCATGGTGACATTTTTTGCAATTTCACTGAAGACTTTCCGCGGCCTGAGGAGAGTTCATGTTTCAAGGCACAAGACATCTTGGAAATCTCTTCACAGAAATAAATCTTTTTTTTTTTTTTAAAGGAAAGTCTCTTCTTCTTAAATCCTCTCTTGATTCTCTGATGGAAGGGGAGGGGTATGAAGGGATGACAGAAGGGCTGTACCTACCTCCTGTTTCATCCTTTTTACGCTCTCTAACTCTTTTCTCCAGGAAACGCCCTCCTTCCCTCAACCTGATTATGGAGTCCCCTTTTCCTCTTATGTGTTAGTCAGCTTTTTTGTCACTATGACAAAATTCCTGACAAAATAATTGATAGAGAAAAGGTTAATTTTGGCTTAGAACTTTTGATGTTCAGTCCATGGCCATCTGTGCCTGTTGATTGTGGACTTGTGGTTCAAAATCACTTACCTCCCATTGAAACATGAATAAGAGCGAGTGGCTGTTTCCACAGCCCCCCTTGAAAGCACATTTCCAATGACCTAAGAACTTCCCACTAGTCTCCACCTTCCATCTCTCCTACTTCCCAACAGCATCCTCCTGGAGACAAAACCCTTAATGCTTCCCAGGGTGACAACACCTCATGAAGTGGTTATCTCAGTGTCTGCATTCAAAGCCAAACTCCTACGGACAAAAACCTTCACACAGTAGCTCCTGAGAAGATGCTTTTCTTTCTTTCTTTCTTTCTTTCTTTCTTTCTTTCTTTCTTTCTTTTCTTTCTTTCTTTTTCTTTCTTTCTTTCTTTTTTCTGATGTTTTTATCTATTATGAACTGTACACATGCTTTCTTTGTGTGAGGTTAGAAAGTGTTATGTATCTAGTTATTGATGTTGAAAGATCCATTTCAGGTTTTTACCTTATGCACGTAAAGCAGACTGAAGAAACAGGAGAGCTTTAATGTAGCATGTGGTTACCTGGACTCTGATCTCCCCAGGTTCCAATCTACTACTTTCTACCTGGGCGACATGGGAAAATTGCCTTTAGATTTCTGATAGAAAATAGAATGAGAATTGTGCTCCATTTTACTAGAAAACATTAGTAATTATTTTTACCTTAGCAATACTTAAATTGGCAAAGAGAGTACTTTATAATCACCTGAAATTTGGGGAGATTTATTTTTATTTTATGTGTATGAGTGTTTTGCCTGTATATATGTAAATGCACCTGTGCACAGAGTCTAGAAGGGGGCATTGGACTCCTGGCAACTGGAGTTACAGTTGTTAGCTACCATAAGGGTGCTGGGAACCAAACCTGGGCCCTCAGCAAGAGCAGCAGTGCTCTTAACTGCTGACCCATCTCTCTAGCTCCGACTAATCACGTATTTTGTTAAAATCTGTTGGGGTGGTTTTAAATGGGTCTGAAGATTTTTATTATTCTATTAAGAGATGGAGTTGAGTTCTCATCTGTGTGATGGGCTGGCTTTGGGGTTTTGTGTCTAACCACAAGTTGGCAAGAGCATCACTCTGGCATGAGGCTGGGTCAGACAAGGCAATTCTGCTTCCATCTGGGTCTTCCTTCAGAGCATTTGTTCTTAGAACCCAGACACTGCTTGAGAAAGCCCACAGCACAGAGGCCACGTGAAAGCTTTCTAGACAGTAGTGCCAGTTCAAGTGTAAGTCATTCAGTATGAGTCATGTGACTCCTTAGGCATGGTCCCACTGCCTAAGACCCCTGTGACAGCCATCCCACTGAGCCAGGGATGGGACATACATGTCAGGTCAGGTCCCAGAAAATCAACTTACATTCATTCCAGTTTCCTGTTGATTCTGATCCCAAAGATGGATAAACCTAGTAGTTGAAGTTTTGTGCCATCATCTAAGTGGCCTCAGTGTGAGGCCTGTTGGCAGGTCTCCTGGGATGATAGCCTGTGTGGGACACTGTCTTCCTTACCATCTTGCTACACCTCCCAGGCTTTCCTGTAATTTGATTTCACAGGGATGTAAAAATTTTGGCTGAAGAAATTTTAGACTAAGATGACTGGTGAGGGTTTTTGGTTTACATATGGCATTATCATTTTGCCTCAGATTTTTGCCTCCTGCTATGTTCTGTAGTAAAAGGAATGGGCAAATCCATTCTGAGGGAGAGAATTCCCTGTATACACAGAAATTGAAGTGGGGCTGGAGAGATGTCTGGTTAAGAGCACTGGCTGCTCTTGTAGAGGACTTGGGTCCCAGCACCCACATAGCAGCTAACAGCCATCCATAACTCCAGTTCCTGGGAATCTGATGCCTTCTTCTGGTTTCCATAAGCATTGTGTACACATGGTACACTTACATGCAGGCAAAAACACTTATACACATAAAATACAAATAAATAAAAATTTTAAAAATTGGATTATTCCTTGTGACCCCATATGTTGAATTCAGTCCAACAAAATGTACAATGTGAAGTGGAAGTGGGGTGAGGACCCACAGTGAATGAAAACAAAGCTTCTAATTATCCTCGTTGTCAGTCCAGAAGCAGGTAGATCTTACAAAGATCAGCTTGGAAAGCGCCAGCAGAACTCTTTTGAGTAAACAAGGATGGACACAATATGCTAATGATACCTCTCTCTTTTTTTTTTTTTTTTGGCTACATCTCTTTAATAACACCTTAAAGTACTCACCTGAAAGGAGCACTGTTCTCTCTCTAGACTCCTTGGGCAGTGAGTGGTGAACTTGCTGAGAGTTGCGTGTCTAATCAGGATGGAGCTGAAACTATACCTATACTATGACCTTCTGACTTTTTCTAGATGTAACCCTGTTACACTCTGAACTAGGCTTTACTTTTGGAGGTTAGTGTTATTGTGACTCGGCCTCTCAGAAGGCAACTGGATTTTATCTTGGGGTCAGAGAAGCAAAAAACTGTGAATGTTTTCCTAGGATAGGAAAAATGATCACCCTGAAACTATGGCCAAGGTGATTTCTCTAAAACAAAATGATGCTTCATAGAATCATTGCATTTTTGTAACATTAGTTATTTGGCATCTATCTTTGATCCTATGAAAAATCCTACATTTTGGGATCCTATGATCCCAAAATGTAGTCAAATTCAGCATTCTATGCTAGAATAGTACAATGGCTGCCACTTACCTGTTTTTAAATAGCTCAAGTAAAAACAGAAGGGGGACTATGTTGGGGAGATGACCAGCAAATGAAGTGAAAGAGGACAAGAGAAGGTGACTGTGAACCATTCATATGCATTTATGAAAGAAATGTCATAAAACTATGATCTGATATGCATATTAGAATTTATAAAAAGAAAACCAATACAAATGGTTTCCATGTCTTTCTGTGTTGTCCCTGCCTGGGAGTGTGGCCAGCCAGGTCTGGCTCCTGTTTATTCTGTGGGCTGTTGTTTCTTGCTCTCCTTAATTATATTCCTGATTTACGGACTCCCATTTGGCTCCTAGAAGGCCCACTCCTGGCCTTGGCTCCTCCTTCCCTTTCTCTTGAAGGTCCTTTGTCCCTACTAGTAGTATATGGACTCCTACCATCCCAAGTCACTCATCGAACCCCATTCCTCAGTATTTAAGCTTACCAGTTGTGCTGCATAGCTTTAGTGTCAACTTGACACACCTGGGTTGAGGGAGCCTCAATTAAGGAATTTACTCCATTGGACTGGCCTGTGGCCATATCTGTGGGGTATTGTCTTGATTGTTGAGTGATGTAGGAGGGCCCAGCCCACTGTGGGTGTTACCACACCTGGGCAGGTTGTTGTGCACCATAAGAAAGCAGGTTGAGGGCTGGAGAGATGGCCTAGCGGATAAGAGCACCGACCGCTCTTGCAGAGGACCTGGGTTCGATCCCCAGCACCCACATGGCGGCTGAGAACCGTCTGAAGCTCCAATTCCAGGAGAACTCCAGTTCCAGGGGAATCCGACGCCCTCTTCTGACCTCCGCGGCATTGCACGACACAGGTGCACAGACCTGCATGCAGACGGTACATTCCTACACATACAGAAATAAATAAATTAAAAAAAAAAAAAAAAGAAAGCAGGTTGAACATGGGCCAGGGGAGCAAGCCAGTAAGCAGCGTTCCTCCATGGCCTGTGTTTCAGCTCCTGCCTCCAGGTTCCTGCCCTGAGTTCCTACCTTGGGCTCCCTAAGTGATGAACCGTGACTTGGGAGATGTAAGATGAATAAACCCTTTCCCCCCCAAGTTGGTATTGGTCAGACTGTTTAGTCACAGCGATTGAGAGCAAACTAGAACACTAGTGTTCAAGGCCCTTTGTAATGACAGCTGGGGGTGGGGCTTGTCAGTGCACTGCAATCGCAGTTTGCACGTCTTTCTCCTTCACGGGAACAGGAGCCCTTGAAGAGCTCTTTCACTCTGTTTCAGATATGGTGATAATATTTGTGAAGGAATGAAGCGGCAGCAAAGAATATCACCTGAAAACTGTGGTACACATGGAAGCATGGAAATGTACCAGATTGCTGTCTCAAGATTTCCTTGTTAACCTGATGAATTCTTTAGATTTAGAACGCTCCTCGAGAAAATTTCCCAGGGTGCAAATCTAGGATCACCAGGAAATAGTTATCTTTATGGCTTGAAAAAAGACTTCAATTCCTAGACCTGGATATCTTCTGGTATCTAAATAGTGTTTGCTATGCACCTTCATGGGCATGCTCACGTGGCTTTATGTGCTAGTTAAAGTACAGATGAGAACACTCAAGTTCAGAGCAGCCAACACAGTTGCCAAAGGTCACAAAGTCAGCAGCAGAACTAGAACTAGAATCCAGTTCAACTCCTTTCCCCACAATACTATGACCTTAGGAGTTAACATCTTTCTCCTCCGATGTATGTCAGGAAAGCTCCAGAACCATCCTGAGGCTGGATGCATACTGAGTATGCGTGTAGTACACCATTGGGGTAACTGGCCCTTTTTGGAACTAGAAGTTATACAGTGGTTTTATTGTGTTCTCTTACCTCTTTCTTCCACAGGACAGCTGGACTGTGGCAATTCTCCTGTATACTGAGCTGTTGACAGAACCTGGCAGTGACCTGACTTAGATATATATATAGAGAGATTTCTATAGCTGCTTTGAATTTATAGAAAGAGCAAGATTATTCTCAAGACAAATATTTCTTATTAATCATATTTGCAGGAAGTTTTTTTTCTTTTGTCTTTGTATCACCATTAGGACTAGGCATGCAAAGTTGAGTAAGAAAAGTTGAGTCTCTTAGGAGCCTCTTGAATGGTTTGCTTCTGTTGCTGAATTTTAGGAGCAACATAACCTTCAGGTATTTGTTCCTTCATCTTGTGATCTTCCAAGTTGCATGCACATAGTCCCAGTGTGATCCTAGATAGTCTGTTGGAGTGAGGGAGGGGAATGAAAGCCATTTTGGGCTCATCTCAGTATGTCCTAATTCCTATTTTGTGTGTTCTTAAACATAGTAGTAGTATAGATAACAGCACACATACACATATAGATACATAGTATGCCTTCAATTTTATTTTTATTTTATTGATAGGAATTCCTGGTTTAAAAGGGTAGAGACTCTTGCCTTAGAAAAAGGAAAGCTATCCAGGCATGGTAATCCCAGTGGGATGGAGACAGAAGGATCTGGTCCCCCAGTCTGGACCACACAGTGAAACCTTGTCTTAGTACCACCAACAAAAAGGAAATCTCTGTTCTGGGGCCAAAACCATACCGCCTTTCTATTTTTTTTTTTTCTCTGCTCAGAAGTCTATGAACCGACTGGAGCAATTGTTGGGCATGATCTCTGACTGCTCTCAAAGGTAAAAAGCTTGGTTTGCCCTTTCCCAGGATGCCTCAGCCCCTTTGGAATCTAGGATCAGGCCGGTCATCTGGGAAGAGCCAGGAAGCCAGGAGAAGGGAGGAGTGTGCGGCCCAGCACCCGGAGTCTGTCCCACACCACCGGCAGCCGTGCATTCCAGTTCTTGCATGCTTGTTTCCCATACTTCACCAGATAAACCTGGGCAATGAGAATCAACCTGAAATTAAAAGCTCCTGCCTCTATTTTATTTTGAAATTTGAAGGAACTTACCAATTCCAAATAATCACCATCTGATTGGAAAAGGGGGCGGAACCTGCAAAGGGTTTCCGAAGTCTATCCTCCTAACCAGGAAAGCCACTGGAGATGAACTGGGCTAGGAAAGGAAGGGACTCAATCACAATCCAAGGGCCAAAGCCCTGGGCAACCAGTTGTGTTACCTGCACGCAGGCTTCCTTGCATCCTGGCAGCATTCTCGACAGGAAACCTCATAGATGCCTGCCTGGGAGTGGGTGATATGCTACACCTGTCCATCACTGGTGAACATTGATGGATCCAAGTCTTCACAGTATGCAAAAGCTTAGGCATGGTGTTTAGATATGAACTCCCAATTAGGAAATGTATAATAATCCCCAGTAGCACTTAAAAAATGCTACCACTGGAGAGTTGGCCTAGAGGTTGAGAGCGCTGACCGCTCTTGCAGAAGACCCGGGTTCGATCCCCAGTACCCACATGGCGGCCGAGAACCGTCTGAAACTCCAATTCCAGGAGAACTCCAGTTCCAAGGGAATCCGACACCCTCTTCTGACCTCCGCGGCATTGCACGTCACGGGTGCACAGGCTTGCATGCAGACAATACATCCATACACATACAGAAATAAATAAAATTTAAAAAAATGCTACCACTGCACTATGTGTCCTTTCTTCCATTTTAAAAGCACCTCACTATCTCTTGGGCTGGGCATGGTGGTGCCCACCTTTAATCCCAGCACTCGGGAGGCAGAGGCAGACTATCTCTCTTCATATTCATGCTAGTCTTCTGGGTACAGCTAACCCTAGGGGAGTTATGAACCACTCCAACCCACACCCTCACAATCTCACATTTAGATCTTCCAGCAACCTTTTAACTCTTGCTTGGTTACAATCCTGAGTATACATGTTTAAATCAGAAAAGAGAAACAACACATAGTTAAATGTCAACACCAAGAACCTATGGAGTTGCCATCCCCTGGAAGACTAATTCTTTTTTTAAAATACCTGAGGGCTGTCCCACATCTTCAGGAATTTAGGTAAGACTCATTATTTTTTTTGAGATAGCTTCTCATTTCATTACCATTTTCCAGGTGTTAAAACTAAGGAACCAAGAGGGCCATTTGCTCTGGTCACAGTTTCTGCAAAACTGGATTTACGCTCTGGAGTCTAGTTGTGGTGAGGGTCTTTTTAGTGTTTCAACCGATGACACAGAGCGATTCAGTGTTGAAGGACTGAAGATCTCAAATTTCAGACTCTCAAGTCAAATGTAACTTCACCTGCCTTAAGTGCCACACTGCCAGCTGTTGACACTCTTGAAGTCTAGCTATTTATTTGTAGAGCTGTTCTTGCTCTGGGGCCAAGGGTTAGAAGGTCTCAAATTCTACACAGTTCTGAGTTTGCCCTGGTCACCACAACCAACTCAAGTAACTTCTTGGAGAAATAAGTTTCTGATTAGTTTATTAATTTTGTTTGCCAATTTCTATGTGAATCATCATGAACAGCAGGGTTCATCTAGGAAACACACCAGCCAAGTAGATCCTGACACCCGGGGCTGGGAAAAGAAAAGGCTTCTGTAGCATGACCCTGGACAGAAGTCCTCTGTTAGAGGCTTTCCAGGGAGATACAGCACCCTGGACAGTGCTTGTGTCTAATGACACTATTAATAAAAAGTTTCAGACTGGGGCTGGAGAGATGGCTCAGCGGTTAAGAGCACTGACTGCCCTTGCAGAGGACCTGGGTTCGATTCCCAGCACCTACATGGTGGCTAAGAACTGTCTTTAACTCCAGTTCCAGGGGAATCTGACGCCCTCTTCTGACCTCTGAGGCTTTGCATGACATGGGTGTGCCAACCTACATGCAGACAGTACACTCATACACATAAAAAATAATAAATAAAAAAAATAAAAAAGTTTCAGACTCTCTAATTCTTGACCCCACAAGGCAAGTGCCATTGTTACCTATTTTTCAGATGAAATACTTGCCCAAAGTGAAACAGTGTCACAACTGAAGATTTTTGTTTGGTTTTGGTTTTGGAAACAAGGTCTTTCTGTAGCCCTAGCTGGTTGGCCTCCATCTCAGAGATTCACCTATCTGTGCCTCTCAAGTGCTGAGACTAAAGGTGTGTGCCCCCACCCCAGGTCCACAACTAGATTTGAATGCTTATCCATTTGGACATTCCAGGGCCCAGTTTGTAACTATTATAATGGACTTTCTCCACTGAGGGTCACTTCCTGTGTACAGGGTTTTGTGTTACAGGGAAAGGCTATTTGCTAGCCTTTCGGCCATTGGATTGGATACCTGTTATTGTTTTGTTCTTGATATTGCCTATTTGTTTTTTGAAAAGCCCATAAATTCACTGTTCATTGAGTACAGAGGTGACTAATTGTGGTTGGGATGTTTGCAGAATAAGCACAAAAATCATAAGCTGAAATGGGTGATGAAAGGCCATGTATTTTCCCCTGCTGGGAGGTAGAGAGCTAGTAGCCAGATGGCCTGTCCTGGGCCCTGCCTGCCTTCCATCCTGCTTTCCTACCCTCCCATCATCCTCAATCCTTACCTTGTACCTCCAGCATCTTGCCCACAGCAGCTTCTTGTTTCCTGGAAAGCGCCTGGACAGGTATTTACCCGAGAGGCCCATACATGACCTACCTGTACATTCTGGTTAGCAGGATTTGTTCTTATCACTTTAGGAAAATGCCCTAGGCTTTTAAACCTTCCCAACCTTTGATCATCAAAATAGAAACACTTCTGTTTTCCTATTGTGAAAGGGAAGAATGAAGAAATAGAGTAATGATGTAGCCAAAAACTGTGGCAAGCTAAATAGAATCTCTTCATGACTTAGAGGCTAAGTATACTTTACCAAAAATGCTTGGGATAAGCAGTCTTTAGATTTTATTGTTTTGGATTTTAGAATATTTGCATGTATATAATGAGATATCTTGGGAATTGGACTCAAAATGAAATTGTTTCACATATACCTTATGCATATAAGCTGAGGTAATTTAATCCAAAAATTTTTAGTGCATCTGTCTTTTGACTATGAGTCATTATATGAAATCAGGTGTGGAATTTTCCACTTGAGACATTATATTTGAACTAAAAAAGTTTTAAAAATATTTTCTTGGGGCTGGAGAGATGGCTCAGCAGTTAAGAGCACTGACTGCTCTTGTAGAGGACCCAGATTCGATTCCCAGCACCCACATGGCGGCTAAGAACCATCTTTAACTCCAGTTCCAGGGGAATCTGACACCCTCTTCTGACCTCTGCGGCATTGCATGACGTGGGTGCACCAACCTACATGCAGACAGTACACTCATATACATAAAAAATAATAAATAAAAAATTTAAAAATGTTTTCTTAAGCTTATTTTTATTTTTTTTAGACAGGGTCTCCCATAGCCCCAGCTGGCCTGGAATTCACCATGTAGACCAGGCTGGCCTTGAACTCACGAAGTCTTCTAAGTGCTTGAACTCCAAAAGTGTTGCAATTTGGAGGATTTGGGATTTCAGATTGAGAATGTTCATTCAACCTGTATTAAAAATCTACACACACACACACACACACACACAAACACACACCCCTCAAGACTGGGATGGCACTTGTTCAACAAATATAACTGAAAAATTATGGTGGGCCTGGATTCAAAAACCTTAGAAAGCAGGTGCTTTTGTAAAGTGCTGTACTTCAGAGGAGCTATCTTTGCTCTTTAGTTTCAGCCTCCCACATGGTAGGCAAGAACTCTTTTATGAGCTGTATCCCCAGGCCTAGAACTCCCTGCAGCATAGGCTGGTCTTGAACTTGTGATTCTTCTGCCTCAGCTTTGGAGCAGCTGCACAACAGGCCCAGCTTCAGTTGCTCTCCTTAACACCACAGCCAGAGTAAGTTTTCTAAAACACGAACTTGGTCATATGATCCTTGAAAGTCTACAATAGTTCCTTACCACTGCATGGTGTAAAACCTTGGCAAGACACCCATCTAAGACTTAACATGAACTATTCCACTGCCCCCCACATCTCTTCCACAGGCCCATGTGCTATGTGTTATCCTTTGCCTAATTCATATCATTTTCACTAATCCTCCTTTAAGCCTTCATCCTCCCAAAATGCCAGCAGGCGTGATGTGTTCCCATATCCTGTCCCTTACCATTACTTATCATGCTTACATCTTTGTCGGTCCACTCCACCAGTTCTATGAGGGCAGAGAATGGGCCTGTGGAATCTCCATTGCTTGACACAGGGCGTCACACATGCTGGCACTCAGTAAAGATCTATTAACAGAATAGATACAGCAGTGATACCTCCAAGATCTTCTGAACTGCTTCTGTCAGAATTTTTGAGAGAATAACCAAGAATTACCAACACCTGAACAAGGCAGCCATAGAGAACATGTGTATAACATGGTCCCCAAACTCCTCACCTTATTTCAAGGGAGGCAGCTTCACCCCCCACCTGAGAGCCTTCCTTCCACTCCCTAAAGCTCCTTGTATTAGTCTGAGCAGGCTATCAGTCTTCTTGTCGATTCTGACAGTCATATCTTTAGGAAACTCTTCTAAGCCAGTACCTCAGACATGATTGTGTTGAGTCTCATGATCTAGCAGCTATCTCCAACCTGTGGCACACTGGCTGAATGTGTCCCAGGATAGCTATAAATGCAGCCTGACAGATTTGTAGATGCCAATGTAATATTGCAATATCAAGTGTTGGACACCCCTAAAAAGTATCGAGTTCAAAGTAGAACTGATGCTAATGTGTTCATTCTTAACCATGGTCTAAGAAACACTCCTTTGGCTGCTTCTACAATCAGTTTCCTGTTGATTCTGTCATGCAGATCCATGCATAGCCTGTATAGACATGTGCTCTCTTAGTGGCTCAACTTAGGTGGTGTTTTTCAAGTTCCACTTTGAACCACCTCACCTTCTACCCCAATAGGTATACTGTTTGGAGTCACTCTGGATTGCCATGACTTGGGACAAGGTGCTACTGGCTCCTGGAGGGGTGAGGTCAGGAATTCTGTAGAACATGCACAGGACAGCACCCTCCATCAAAACATGACCTGGGCCCAAATGTCACTAGTATAAGAGTGAGAATCCTTGTGTTAAGATGATGCTTGGTAGCCTCTTGGGCCCACAGGATGTAACCCCTATTTATTGAGTCAGGTTTCCTAAGACTTCCGGGAACCAAGCAGCAAAGAGTAAATTGAAAGCAGTAAGGAGGCAGCTCTTCCCATGCCTAGAATTTGAAGGAAAAATTTATAGCCTGTCTCTCACATAGAAAAACTGCCACTTTGGAGTTTTTCTAGGTGGGTCCCTGGAACACATCCTTAAATCTCCTATGGAAAGCTTTCCTAATACAAGGGATTTAGCAGAGTTGAACAGTTTGGGGTACAAGAAGGGGTCTTGGGTAAGATTAGAACCAAATTTCTTTCTTACAATGAAAGGGTTCAGGTCATTTTTTTTTCTCACAGTATAGCCACCTGGATAAAAATATCCATTTGAAATGCAAACTTCTCCCCTTCTACACAGATCATCAGTGTATTTATACTTAATCCATGAAGGCATGATGCTACAAAACACAATTGTATATTATGAAGCCATATGGCATCAGATTTTCCAATTTATAGACAACTTTATATTTACATAACAAATTATTAAATCAACTATTTTTCAGGTTTATAAAAGGTCACTGAGGTACACACACAGTGTGTATAAAAGCAGATAAGGCTGATCATACATATTTACAGTAGATACAAATTATTTTTTTCATATTTGAAGATAATACTTTTTATATATTTTTTCTGATTCGGACTCCTCCCAGTTGGCAGGATTTCCCATGCTTGAGCTGTTTATTGCTTTTTGGCTCACTGATTTAATGCTCACTTCTGGGTTGTTCACACATATGAATTACCAATGTCCTTATCTCTTTGGCTAATGCAAATGTGATAGAGTGAATGAAAGAAAAATAAACTAATTTAGTATTATAGTTATGGCTGGTTGATATCTTTTGTTCATATCTTCCAAATGGATCAAGTAATGCAAAACATATATATATATATATCACCAAAAGTCTTGAGTCTTGCATTGTATCATTTGGGCATAAATTGACAAAGTAACAGATTAGATTTTTGGTGAGGTCTACAGTCTTGGCTTTCTTTTCAGAAAGAGCAGTGGCACCAATGTTGTAAGCATCTTACCGATTTTAAAATCCTAATGCAAAACTGCATGTGACTTACAAGGGAACCCTTCAAACTGCATGGACAATCACCAAGGTTATCAGCAACGTGCTATTATGCTCTGAAATGAAAAAACAACTCGTGATAAAATCTTCATAAAACTTACAAAAAGTAAGGCCTCTGCTTCTCCCACAATTCTGCAGTGTTAGTCAAGGCCAGACACAGCAAAACTCCAAGTCAAGATCTCGATAAATGACCAAACATGGCTGATGATGTCAGGAGGGATGAATGTTCTTCAAGCATTCCCTTCATAATACGACTGAAAACTCCACACCAAAATGTTTCTTTAGATAGATTAGAAAAGACCCTGGACTGCTGGTAATGCCACAAGAGCTTATTGATGAATTCTCACTCATCTGAAGCAATCTCTAAAAAGTACTCAGATGTGTAGTTTATTCCCCCTTGTGCTTTCTAGAATTGTTTAGAGACAGAAAATAAATTATATTTCCTTTGCTAGCAGGGGCTATTGTATTCTTTATAGGAACAAAAAGAAGTTTCATTCCATTTCTATTCTTGATTTTTTTCTTTTAAAAAGATATTTTTGAAAATAAAAATCTTACTAATGTAGAGGGTTATCCTTCATTTAAAGATTATTTGGCTTCAATAAAAAGAGAAAGAAATGGCTCTATGGGTAGAATTGAAGTGTGAATGGGCCTTTAAAAAATTGTGACCTAGGAGCAACATTTTTAAAAAATTTTATAGTCCTGTATGACCTAAAACACTGACAATATTCACATCTGCTGCTTACATGAAGCCATATAATTGTAAGAGAGGGACCCAGCACCCACAGCAAAGCCATGAGCCACCGTGAGGTCAGGGCAGAAACATGCTTTACATGGCCCCCTGTTGCAAAGCATGTGTGGTGGAGAATCACAAATGAAATCCACTCAGAATACCCCAAAGAAGATGTGGCTTACTTCGTCTGAAGATGGAGGGCCAAGGCTAAAAATGTCTTCTGTAAACAACACATAACACAAGCAGACACACTGATCACACAAATCCATATGTGTCTGTGAAGAAACACAACTACGAACACAAAACAGGAGAAAAGCAGGTTGATGCAAAAGAACATGAATGGTTTAAATACTCTGAATAGATCAACTTGTGACAAAAACATAGCCACTAAATAACACAAAATATTAGTTTATGTGACTGCACAAAGGACTGGGCAGCTGTGGGACCCTAGCTCTGGTATCTACCCCCAAGGTCCAGAAAGCAAAAATGAACCTATGCCCCCCCCCCAAAGGAAGTGCTCCTGCTATAAGTAACTTGTATTCTATTGGGTTCCAAGATCTGATGGGAGCAGAAGAGGGAGAGAGACACTTATAGTGGGAGAAAAACTCATAACTTTGCTATCAGAAGCGAGCCTGGGTGATGTGTTCTGTGCTGTGGCCCCCAGAAACCAACTTGAGGATAGTCTCTTTTTCCTGAGTTACTGGAACTCTGCTACATGATGGGACTGAGGAGATTAAAGTGAAGGTGGGAAGGTGGTGGTATCTAGGGGTCCAGAGCCTGGCAGGGTACAATCTCCCACAAGCAGAACACTGGGCTACCCAGCAAGCCCGGGGCTGGAAACAAGCAGTGCTTTCTTGGGCTTTGGGGATAGAGCCTAGAGATCCCAAGAGAGAGGAATAGTGGATCCCTTCTTTTGACAATCTCTAACTGATGTGGCTTGAAACTTCACCAACTGCCTGGGAGACAGGGTACACCACCACAAGGATTGTGACAGAAGAGAGAAAATACGCTGTGCTGATTTTCTTGCACTGTACAATGGCTCACAGTTTTAGGCTTGTATATGTGTAATATATGTTTTCCTACATATTTCACATTTTTCTTAACTATTATAGTATAAATAATTTGGTTAATAGACTTAACCTGCATATTCTAGCCACATTAATATATATATAAGAATTTGTGAAGGGTATAAATAATTCTTTAAATAAGATAAATCTGATATGTTACATAATACTGATAAAAATGACCACTGCTACTAGTTTTGTAAGACACTTTCACTTTTGGGTAAAGTGATGCTGATGGATGGATGTAAATTTTGCTTTGATGGTTTGTTCTTATTTTTGTCACTATAAAACAAACAAACAAACAAACAAAAGTCCGCAACTAAACTGTAATCACTCTTACTTCTCTTAATGTTTTTGAAGTGTGGCTTCTGCCTCCAGGTGTGGAAATGGAAGTTTTACCTTGTTAGATACTGTTTACACAAAAACTTTGATTCTGAGCATCATTGGTGGTAAGCTATCTTGTTCTATAGGTGGCTATCAAATATTAACTACAGAAACAGTTGAATAAAATAGTCCATCTAAGCTTTTTTAAAATATAAAACCTACTCTATTTGAAAACTTAGTTTTAAAAAATGCCCTAAATGGGATAGCTATGTCAGCTTCTCCAAGGCTGAGGGAGCGTGAAGGAAGAGTGGAAAAGTCTAAGAGCCAGAGGCTGGGGAGCATTGCAGCAAGAAGACAGGTTTTCTGGACATGATATAGCCATTGCACATAGGAATGCACTACAGCTGTGGTTCAAGCACAAGACTGGGCTCCTCAGCATCTCATCATGGAAAATGGGAGGGCCCACCAGGCCTTACCCTTCTCCAGGGAACCATTGGCAGTTATGGTTGTAGGGGAGGGTGTGTCATTTTTTCAGTGGTGTTGCCACTGATAAGTTGCCCTTACTGCAGTAAATAACCTCACACCTGTGCTCTGGTAAGAAAAGAGCTAAACACAGTGAATCACACATACAAAAAAGACATGAAAGTGGGAGGAGGACTGGTGGGGCAGAAGGGTTTCAGAGGGAAAGGGAGGGTGAAAATGACTAAAATTCATTATATAAATGTATGAAACAGTCAAACAACAGAAAATGCAACTAAGAGTTGCAGTTACTGATTCTTAATTTTGGCCTGTGAGTCCTCACCCCTTTACAAGTCTGCAAGGTTACAAGTTCCTAGACATCACATTGAGTCCAGTGTTTTCAGGCAAGGATGACTATAAATAGATAATATAAATGGACACTTAGTGGTATGCAGTGTATGCCACAATTTGGATATTATATCATCATGCCTTTTTCTCTGCTGTTAAATACAAAAACAGCATCTTTTACATTATCATAGAAAAGCATTTAGGTTGTATTTTTATTTATCACTTTACACTGGTAGTCTCTGGTAGGTGTACTCCATAGAAACCAAAGAGTTTTGTACACTATTTCTTTGTACAATAAAAGATAAAGTGTGCATTAGGTATGCTTGTACATGACAATATTATACAATATTTACATTTCTAATATCGCCATGAAATTCTGTATTTTTCTATATACAACACTGAAAATTCTTCAGAAACATTTGGACTATTTCATATAATCACAATTTGAGTATTATAGAAAAAGTTTCTCAGCAATCTCTTGACCATTTATCACTCTCATCATACAGGGATTGTGATCGTGTTTTTTTGACATTCGTGATCCTTCCTGATTAAAACAGTTTTCAATCACTATTCCTTTTAGCACCCTGTGGTGGTGATAGCTATCTGCCATAATTTAAATATTGATATAACAGTGGCCATATCAATACCTATATACAGATATATCTGTGCATGTTCCTTTGATAAACACTGCATGTTAGTGGAGCAGTCTCTGTTATCTGGAGATCTTCCTCCTCTTGGGCTTGGGAGGCCTCATTTGTCGGTCACCCTGTGGGATTTGGTGAACCTGGAGATAAAAGAAATGGGAAGAAACAGTAAGGAAAGTCTAAATCACAAACACCATTTGACTTGTGACAAAGAAACAGGATAGGGAACAGAGTCTTGCTTCACTTTCAATCACTGAAATTCTAAAGCATTTAAAAGGTTTTGTTTTTTTTTTTCCACAGGGGTCTTTTTGAGACAGGGTCCCACCTGGCCTGGAACACCTTATGTTGATCAGGCTAGTCTTGAACTCACAGAGATCTGCCTGCCTCTGCTTCCCAAGTGCTGGTATTAAAGGCGTGAACCACCACACCTGGCAAAAGTTTTATGAAGAATTGAGTTTGCTTATGTCCGAACAAGGGATGAGAGACACGAGAAACAGAGTAACACACTCCTAAAGACTGCACTGAACGGGGCACAGGAAGGAGCTGGAGAAATGCGTTTTCTATCTCCACTGTCCATTTCAGATGAAAACAGAGCCGTTCCAGGCAGAGTGCCCTGGAACGAGGATCTCACCAGGCTGGAAGGTCAGGTAAATGCATACCAAACATGATTGAGTTTTCACTTCCTCATCCTACTTATTTCATAACTCCTGTGTAGTATGAAAGAGCAGGACGATGTGGCTCAGCCCAAGGATGTTTATGAGAAGAACCAGCAGGGAAGATAGAACACCACTATCATCCATTGGCAGGTCTGAGCTTATGTAAGCTGGGAAGAACAATTAATACAATTCATTGTTATATACTAATCTAGGAACTCACAGCATGTAAGTCTGTGTATTAGATTGAGCAATGGTTGAGCAGTACCAGCACATTCCATAGTCGGTATACTTTAATGGCAGAAGGGAAGTAATCAGGTCCCCCAAATTCTAACATGGCTGCTGATGGGAAGGAACAGAGTAAGACCCACTCCAATTTCCGTGCTGTAACTACTCTACCACAGCCAGTTTCAACCCACCGACGTGATGGCGGAGAATTAGAGCAATCAGTTCTGGAGCTCCAGTACAAGTTGGCTTAATTACATGTTTTTAAAATAATGTTTAAGGGTTGGGAGTTGCAACCACTTGCTTATATGAGGTTCAGTTCTCAGCACTGAGCAAACACACAAAAAATTTAGACAACAGCAAATGCAAATTTAAAAAAAAGTGTTTAAGGTACCTGAGGGATGGCTCAGTGGTAAGAGAGCATAATGCTCTTGCAGAGAACCTGAGTTCAGTTCCCTGGACTCAAGGTAGGTGGCTCATAACTGCTTGGAATTCCAGATCTAGGAACTTTTCAAACCGCCTCTTTCTCCAAATCCTCTCTGCACAATTTCTATTTATTTATTTATTTATTTATTTATTTATTTATTTATTTATTATTTATTTACGAGAATATTACCTGCATGTACGTAAGTGCACCCATCTCATGCAGTGCCTATAGAGGACAGAAGAGGGCATTGGATCCCTGGAACTGGAGTTACAGACAGTTGTTAGCTGCCATGCTAACCCATGCCCAGGGTGCTGGGATTCAAACCTGGGTCTTCTGCCAAAGCATCCAGTGCTCTTAACTGCTGAGCCATCACTTCAGCCCCTCCACACATATTTTTAAAGCAAGTACAATTGAAAACCATAAATGAAGGGGTTATATAATTGGGGAAAGAAGTCTTTTTTTTTTTTTTTGTTGAGACAGGGTCTCTCTGTAGCCACAGCTGGCCTGGAACTCACTATGTAGACCAGGCTGCCCCCTATCTCAGAGATCCATCTGCCTCTCTCTCCTGAGTGCTGTGATCAAAGGTCTGCGCCATCATGTCTGGCTGAGGAAAGAAGTCTTCCCAACAGCAAGTTAGTAATCTGTGGACCAAATGTGGTGGGAAAAGGCATTTTATTGTGCTCTGTAGTGTTTTAATATTTTGACTGCATGCTTTAATATTTTTCACACAATTGCAGAAATGAGAAGTTTTACTTTTGTGTCCTTAGAATTGGGAGATCTGGCAATGCCAGTGCAGCCTCCCTTAGGGCTCACCCTGCTAGACCACGAAGCAGGAGACACTTGAAGAATACAAGCCCAGGATTGCCTGTACTCTTCAATGTGTGACCACTAAGGTTGGCCATCCCAAGACAGAGGGTAGTGAGATCAAGGCCAAACCTATGTTCTCTTCTCTTGGGAAGGCACATTGTACAATGCATTTTCTAACCCACTGGAGTTAAGGAACCCATCTAATTGGGCCAGGTCAGTGGAAAGTCAGAGGTGCTAAGTTTCTGGCCAGTGCCCCGAGAAGCTATGCTGAGAGGTCTCTATGGGGTCTCTTTTTCATGACTGAGCGAGATTACAAAGGATGAGTGGAGAACTCAGAGTCCTAAGGAATGGTGGGGACCTAGGTTTGTGAATGACTTGGTGGAGCAACTCTTCCTCAGCCAGTACCACCATGTAGTAGTGAGCCATGTTTTCTGCTGCTGAGTTTCTAAAATGGAGAGGTAGGGAGCCAACACTAATAGCTTCATCTTTATTGGCAATTCTGGCAACTCTTACTTCTAGAACTGCTGCTGTTTTCATACCAGATTCACTTTACTTATAGACATAATTGCCTGACCCTGAAGATACTGAATTTATGACCCCCGGTCTAGAACTTTCCTATACGTTGGTCTTAAGGCCTCAGTTCGTCCCCTGAAATGATAGGTTGGAATGTGCTTTGTGTTCATGAATATTTGGATAACAGCAATGGCCACCACTGTTTGTAGTCAAATGCCAAAAGTTGTGGTTTGAGTTTTAGCATATTGCTGCTTACATTTTGAATGGATATTATATAGGAAAACAAAGTTACTTATCTCAGGAAGAAAAAGACAGCTAATAATGCTAGGCTGTTTTTTTCTTAAATAATTTTTCTGTATCAGTCTTTCTTCCTAGCTTAGTAGTTTAGTATTGCTATATAAGTTGTTTGAGATTTTGCCAAAAAAAAAAAAGCGTTAATAGAAAGGCATTATAATGGAAAATAAGCTAACTTACAGTCCCAGACATTTTGTCCAGTTCACTCATGGCCTCGTGAATAGCAGCTTCTAAATGGTTATTTAGCTTCCCACTTCTGGAATCAATGAAAACAATACGCCAGATTAACAAATTAGAGAAACAAAAATATCAGTTTAATTCTCTAGTTAGAAAACAAAAGCACCAAGTCCACCATAGGAAGTCAATTTATATTCACATTTGGAAAATTCAGCCACAAAACATCACTCTGGGGTTCCTACCACTGAACACTGATGACCAAACTCACAGCGCTACTAATAAGATTTATTAACGCATGAAGCTCTTTCCTTCTTCCACGTGCTTCTTCCACATTCTGGTCATTTTGGAAGAAAGTTGGGCTTTGCACCCTTAGCAGTGCCTCCTGCCAGACTTCAGCCTGCCTCGCAGCCTCCTGTGCCGGCAGGCTGTGAGAAAAGGGCGGAGGGGCGAACTGCAGGCTCTGGCCACTAGGGAGCAACCTCCGCGCTCTCTGGAGCTCCCTGCATGCAGAAATGAGCAAGGGAAAGCGGAAATTCTGGTGCGCTTTCCTAGTAAGAAACAGCTTATTACCTTGCCACACCCACACGGGTAGCTCCGAGCCTGGTCTTCCACATATCCCCGTAAACCGAAATGAGACTTTCAACAGATACACAAGGATGGTCACAGGTTCCTATCTCTTCGGACTTTGATCTCCACTCAGCATTCCATTATATGTTGCCATGGATAACACACCACACAGCTGCCATTTTTGAAATGTATACGGATGAAACTGCTATATCACCTAATACAGTCAGGCAACTTGCCCTTCTCTGTGGTTCCTACCCCTTGCCTGTCCTGGCTTTTCCTTTTATACATATAATTACTCCAAAACCCAAATACTAAGGAAATCAACCTATTGCATTTATCCTGTCAAGACAATTGCTGGAAAAGCTGCAGAAGCAAACTTTTCCACAGCAGGCTATCAGGATGGCTTCCCAAGAGTTAACTCCTATCTCGGCATCTATGTAGAAGCTGGAAATCTGCAGCTGTGGGAGATCTCACAATCCCATTTACTTTGGCATTAACATAGTGTTTAAAAACACTTTAACCAGCCTTTGATACATCTTTCAGCTCACCACAGCTCTCACTAGGCTTTAGCCACCATTCACAGTGACCTGACAATTCATGTACTTTGTTTCTTTCTATACCTTACAGAACCCGAGTTTTCCATCTTTGAGCATCTCATGTCTAGGCACACTATAGATGCTGCATATTTGCTAAATGTATTTGTCCAAAGGGATTCATGGATGTTCTTATATTTTGGAAAAATGTGTCATTTAAAAGTCAGTTCAACTTCCACATGGAGAATACTGAGAAAGACTGAAAAAGAGATGAAAAGCATGCTTGGCAGAATGCATGAGCTCTGGTGGGGTGGGGGGATGGGGGGGACACGGGTCTAGATTTGATAAAAAAATATATATAAATAAATAGATTTTTTAAAAAGTCAGTTCAACTGAAAGGGAAGATTAGCATATTAACACTAACCATTTATAAGGACAAGATCAACACAATTCCTTCCACCTTTTGTTGGCTTTACAATCTAGTCTTTAGCTTTTATATTTTTCATTAATTTTTTTTTATCTTTTTGAGACAGGGTCTCCCTGTAGCTCCGGCTGTCCCGAAACTCACTCTGTGTGACCGGGCTGGCCTTGAACTTACAGAGATCCACCTGCCTCTGCCTCCTGAGTGCTAGGATTAAAGGCGTGTGCCACCACACCTGGCTTGTTTTTCATTAATTTTTAAAAAGTAGCCGGGCATGGTGGCACACACCTTTAATCCTAGCACTCGGGAGGCAGAGGCAGGCAGATCTCTGTGAGTTCAAGGCCAGCCTAGTCTACAGAGCGAGCTCCAGGACAGCTGGGGCTACAGGGAGACCCTGTCTCGAAAAGAC
>VZQC01010785.1:524222-535145 GCA_009823505.1 Rhizomys pruinosus | reverse complement strand
AAAAAAAAAAAAAAAAAAAAAAAAAAAGTTAAAAATGCAGAGTTCATAGAATAAAATAATCCCAACACACCCATTCCCCAGAACAAACTGTTAATTACATATTTTTACTGCATCCTTTCTTTCTTCTCTCTTCTTTCTTTCTTTCTTTCTTTCTTTCTTTCCTTTCTCTCTCTCTCTCTCTCTCTCTCTCTCTCTCTTTCTTTTTTCTTTTTATCTTTTGAGACAGGGTCTCTCTGTAGCCCCAGCTGTCCTGGAACTCACTATGTAGACCAGGCTGGCCTTGAATTCACAGAGATACACCTGCCTCTGCCTCTGGAGTGCTGGGATTAATCCCGTGCGCCACCATGCCTGGCTACTGCATCTTTCTATTAAAATAAATCTGACTTTTTCATTTGTCTACTATTTCTAGTCACATTCTCTCCCATATGCCCCCCCCAACTTCTAGTTTGTTCTTATGTTTTATATAACATCTGTGAGTAGAACCTACTAGGTAATACTATTATTATTATTATTATTATTTTTGGTCTTTTTGAGACAGGGTCTCCCTGTAGCCCCAGCTGTCCTGGAACTCACTCTATAGACCAGGCTGGCCTTGAACTCACAAAGATCCACCTGCCTCCTCCCAAGTGCTAGGATTAAAGGCAAGGCATGTGCCACCTTGCCCAGCTTATTTTGTGTATTTTTATGTACACAAAAGTTGTCATGATATACTTTTCATCTCATTATTATTATTATTATTATTATTATTATTATTAGGCAAGGTCTTGCCATGTAGCTTGGGCTACTGTGCAATGCAGAATCTTCCTGCCTCTTCCCCTTCATGCTGGAATTAAAGGCACACACCATCCCAGCAGGATTCTCTTATTGTTGCTTCTAAGTACTAATCAAGTGGCATGGTTCCCACTCTTTTTGCCTAGTGTACAGCATTCTATCACGCATACTGTCTGCCATTCAGTCATAAAGAGTGCTGATCATCCTGCAGTTACTCTGAGTTGTTCTCCCAGTGAGGAGCTTGCTAATTCTGATGCTGGGAGGGAACTCAAGCTCAGAACTCTGGGGCCATCTGTGTTTGGATAAGTTTGGGCTGGGATCCTTTTGAGGGGTATTTGGTGAGGATGCTGGCAGTACTGTACATGGGCAAACTACACAACAATATCATACCTTCTCTAGTGCATTAAATAGGCTTATCCTTAATTTACTTTTAGTGCTGACAAATAAGCATTTATGTTTTAAAGACCCTTAGTTTTTATGGACTGTACCTAGAAAGTTCTAAATTGCTTAAAAGAAGATAAAATATTACAATAAAAATATCCATGAGATTGAGGACACAAATTAGACTTGATAGACCATAAAAATAATAACAGAGGACATGAAATCAAGTGGGGGAAATAAGTGGGTACAGATGTGGAGGGGTCTGAATATGATCAAAATGCATTGCATGAAATCCTCAAAAATTCAATAAAAATATTCTTTAAAATATTCACCAGGGGACTGGAGAGATGGCCTAGTGGTTAAGAGCACCGACTGCTCTTGCAGAGGACCTGGGTTTGATTCCCAGCACCCATATGGTGGCTGAGAACCGTCTTTAACTCCAGTTCCAGGGGAGTCTGACACCCTCTTCTGAACTCTGAGGTATTGCAGGACATGGGTGCACAAACCTACATGCAGACAGTACACTCATACACATAAAAAAAATATTCACCAGGGAACCTCAGTTTTCTCTCCTTGAATCTTTTTGTTTTGTTTTGTTTTGTTTTTGACACAGGGTCTGCTGTAGCCACAGCTGGCTACTCACTCTGTAGACCAGGCTGACCTGGGTCTCACAGATATCTGCCTGCCTCTGCCTCTTAAGTGCTGGGATTAAAGGCCTGTGCCACCACACTCAGATCCCCTTGAATCTTAAAAAAAAAAAAAAAGATATATATATATATATGTATATATATATATATACATATATATATTAATTTATTTGTGTGTTGGGGTAGGCATGTGCCATAGTGCTTTGAGATCAAAGGACAACTTGTGGGAGTTGGTTTTTTCTTTCTACCTAGTGGGTCAAACTCAGGAAGTTGTGGAAAGCACCTTTTCCTGAAGAACTATTATTGGTAGACCTCTCTTGAATCTAATAACAGAAGTGGTTACTATTTATTGAAAAACTTCCATATAGTAAGAATTGTGTTAAATCTGTATATATTATCTCATTTAATCTTTGTAGCAATCTTCTGAAGTAGGTAATATCACAACTATTTTATATAAATCTATTTAGGCAAAATAGGTAAAATTAATTATAATTACATAATTAAGAAAATGTTTATTTAACTACAAATAACTTTCCAAAGTAAGAATCATAAAATCTTTTCCGATGAAGACTATAATGACATTACCATGAAAGTACAGAAATGATTTAACAATATTGTTTGCTGAATACAAAGAACTTTAGGAAAATTGTCTTCTCATTATTCAGAAAATTATTTAAAATGTTTGTTAAGAAAACGACATGCAATACGGGGCAGTGAGATGGTTCAGCAAGTTGCGCTGACAACCCGAACTTGATTCCTTGGACATACTTGGTGAAAGAAGAGAACTGACTCCCACCTGCTGTCTTCTGAACTCCACACCCTGGCCACAACACATGCATGCCCACATATACATACATACACAAATAAATGTAATAAAATTTTTAAAATGCCTTACTTCAAGTAGCATGTTATGCTTTGTTTCTACAATAAGCTTAAACAGATAATAGATGGAGAAATGACTCCTGTTTTGGAAAGAAGATGCATACGTAAAATGAAAATAAGGACATGAAATTATTTGAAGAACATCAGGAAAGTCAACTAGTAAAATAAACTGGGTGCGGTGGCACACACCTTTAATCCCAGCACTAGTGAGGCAGAGGCAGTCAGATCTCTGTGAGTTCAAGGCCAACCTGGTCTACACAGTGAATTCCAGGCCAGCTGGGGTTACAGGGAGACCTTGTCTTAAAAAGACAAAAAGAGAAGAAGTAAAACATACTTTCCCATATGTCCAGTCTGCAGACCAATTTTTCCCACTCTTTGTGTCAGGGAAGAGTGAACTTAAAAGAGGAAGAGGAAGCTCCATGAGTTCGTAAAATGAACAATTAGTCAAATTTTCGTTTCCAGTCCTGAGAGCCTCCCTGTGGATTTTCTACTAGTATTTTCTATTCCCTGCTGACATTTAATAATAAACATTTTTACTAATGGATACTCTAAACCCTACTTGATTAAGCAATAGATGTTCATATAATCACATTTCTAACTATTAATGGCAATAATTGCCACTTCTCATCTCCATTGACTACATAGTCACACATCATCTTTATCTTCTCTAATTAAAAAGAAAAAATGCCAGGTACATAAATGTGAATGATACAAGATGTCAGAGGGAGCTGAGAAATTGCACATCATTCTGCACGACTGTCACTTCAGAAGTTCTGTGATTCATTTCAGGTAGAACAGGGCAAATCTGAATGAGACCTCAAAGTCAAGAACTCTATTCTCTGAAAATATAATCCATAAGAAAGTATGAAAACTCAAGACAGTTAAGCTATGTAGCATTTCTTGGGTTTTAAAAAACTGTTTCAGAATGTCCTACATGCATGCACTTTGATCAAATCCACCCCCTTTCCCTACCCTGCAATTGCACCCCATCTTCTCTACCATGTTTTCCTCTCAACTGCTCAACTTCATGCACCAAGTTTTTTTTAACCCTACTGACTCCTCTAAGGGCTCCCTGCATACACATGGGTATAGGACCATGGGTCCTCCTCCTGCACGTTCATGGGTATAGGACCAGGTATAGGCATGGGTAACCCCCTAGGGGCCACATTCCTGGAAAAAAACTTGACTTCCCAGCTCTGCCTTAACTCCCTGCAGTCACCAAGTGCCAACTGCTCCTTAGCTAGGACTGGAACTTCATGAGCCATCAAATGTGCTAGGGTTTTGGCTGGTGTGATCTTGTGAAGGTCTTGCCCTGCAGCCACAGCTGCTATGAGTAGACATCCACTACCTTGGCTGTTACAATTTTTCTGCCCCCTCTTTGATGATGGTCTCTGAGCCTTGTGGGAGAAGAGTTGGGAGATGTCCAGCTTTCCTTTAATGCAACCCTTAGTCCACTGTTCTTCAAATTGGTCAGAGTGTCTCTGTATGATGGTAACTGTTTTTACATCTTCAAATGCCATTTCTCCAATTTCAGACATGTGTCAGCTACCTCATAGATACCCCAAAGAATACTCAACAGTTTCATCCATATTTCTGTTTCAATTATTGTTTCGCTCCCCCTCCCCAGTCATATAATCCAAGATCCCAAGAGTTGTCCTTGATTTCTTTTTCTTCTTATTTTGACCAGTCACATGTTTGGTTGCCTCCCAGCTATTTCCTGACCACATCTTTTATGTTCTCATTACCACCGTTATGGTTTGGGTTCTTAGCCTCCTTGTCTTCTGGCATGAGTTCCTGATCTACATCTCTGAGACTGATTTCTTAATATTCAACCACATGTACGTTACCATCAAAGGTGAAAAGTCTGACCACCTGCACCTTTCAGGCACTTCAAATAGTAAAGACCCTATTGGCTGTACAACGCCCTTCATGTCTGGCACCTGCTTATATCTCTGGTCATACCTCTTATAACTTCCTATCTGATCATTTCCTTCGAGATTCAATACTGATCTCATAGATATACTATCCTATCCCACCCCGTCTTGGTCTGAACTTCTTTTGGTCTGGCTAATATGTAGTGTGTAAAGTTTGGCTTGGGTTTCATATCTAAGAATCTTCCTTTACTGGGTTCACTACCACTTCTCTGTGATTTCCTATACACATGTGTTCTGCCCTTGCTAGTTTCACATTTTAATTATTTGTTTCTGGATCTGTGTCTCAGGACTATACCACTGTGCCTGGCTCAGATAGTTTTCTTCTAAATTAGTCTTCTTAAATTGGGACTGAATAAATGAGTAAGTGATTTGCTTTAATATGTCATTTCTCTGTTAAATAACTTTCAACCAATTATTTAAGCTATTTGGGCCCGAGTGTCCTCATTTGCAAATGGGCTCAGTAATTCTGGCTTATCTTGTGATTGGGAAAATAAAATAAAACAATGGCTCTGTAAAATGTAAACATTGTGCTGGAATAGCTAAGATTACTCAGTGTGCAGACAAGAGTTTGATAAACAAAGCTGTGCTTTACTAGTTTGCTTTGGAGTTTCTTATTTAGCTTTTCAATTTCTATACTAAATGATTACTTATTATAAAGAGGATTTTTTTTTAGGGGTTGGAGAGATGGCTCAGTGTTTGGGAGCACTGGCTGTTCTTGCAGAGGACCCAGGTTCGATTCCCAGTACCCATCTGATGGCTAATAACCATCTATAACTCCAGTTCCAGGGGATCTGATGCCCTCTTCTGACCACTGTGGGCACTGCATGACATGAGTGCACTTACATACATGCTGCGCGCAATGCACTCATTCATATAAATGAAAAATAATAAATAAAATATTTAAAAGCGCATTTCTTTAGATAGTGTATCAATTTATCACAAACAATAAAATAGCTTTAAAGAAAGAAACACCTGTAGAATTAAGTGTTACCTGCTCCACTGAATGGCCCTACACCAAGAAGTGTATAGACAGCACTAATTGGAGTTGACAGGTTATTAAATTTAAGAAACACAGAACATGAAGTTGGGTAGTAAGGAGGCAGGGATGGATCTGGTATAAGTTAAGGGGAAGAATTAGGGTGAATATAATCAAAACATACTATATGAAATTCCCAAAGAATTAATAAAATTGTTTATTTTTTTTTAAAGGGGAAAAAACTGTGTGTTCTCCATCATCTTTCAGAAACTGCTAAGCCGAAAATGCATGGAGGGAAATCCTGGTCATTTCACAGCAGTGTTTGTAAATGTCCAGAGGAGCCATTTCAGTGCTGTGTTATCAACTGTATTTTGCACACAGTCCGGGTAACTAGTGTGCTTCACTGGCAGAAATATTTGGACAATCTTTTTCAATAAAGAATGGGTACTGCAGAGGATTCTTCAACACCTGACTCGCTACAGATGTGTGATACAGGTGTTCACCATTTCCCTCTTCGCCTCCAGCTCTCGGGTTCATTCACTGGCCTAACCTGCTGTTAACTGCAGAGGAGGCGCCACTTCAGTGGGGGTAGAGGGCCTGGATCTTCGGGCTCCTATAGGGAAGTTACCAGAGCAGTCACAGATTTCCCCACAACCCATGTCAGTCAGCCTATGGCCTTCCAAGGAGACTGGACACAGGGACATACGAGTTGCCCCCATGGCTGTCATATTTTTATGAGACCAGATGAAGAGCCTCCCCAAGATCTGATGGCTTCTAAGGTTTTGCTTCTGGGAAGGAATACTGAAAGACCTCATGAAGAGGGAGAATGCCCATTAATAAATATTATGGATACAATTAATCAGGACTCTTATGCAAGATATACTACTAAGCCTACAAGTGACACTGATTTTTTACAAGATGGTAATTGGTGCTGGTATGCACAATACTGTGAGTTCTATTCCAGACACTGAATAAAATAAAATAAAACAAAATTTAAAAACCCAACAGCAACAACAACAAAAACCCAAACCAAGTCTACAGTTATGTGTGAATGTGGATAAAGATAATTTTACAAATGAATAAAGATTAATATGCAATTCTTTTTTTTTCTTGGTATTTTTGAGACAGGGTCTCCCTTTAGTCCTAGCTGGCCTGGACCTCACTCTGTAGACCAGGCTGGCCTTGAACTCACAGAGATCTGCCTGCCTCTGCCTCCCAAGTGCTAGGATTAAAGGCGTGCGCCACCACGCCAGGCCCGCAATTCTTTTTTAAACATTCATATATTTAATGTCTGCCTGCTGTGTGTGTACACACATGCTATGGTGCATCTGTAAGGTCAGAGGACAACTTGTGGGCATTGGTGTTCTTCTACTATGTGGCTCCAACTTGGTCTGTCAGACTTGGTGGAAAGTACCTTCACCGACTGAGCCATCTTGCCAACCCTAATATATAATTCTTGGTTGTTTGAAAATGTAAAACTGAACAGGTGACATATTTTAAAATAATTCTCCCCAGCACTTGGGAGGCAGAGGCAGTCAAAACTCTGTGAGTTCAAGGCCAACATGGTCTACATAGCAAGTTCCAGGACAGCTGGGGCTACAGGGAGACCCTGTCTCAAAAAAAAAAAAAAAATTCTCTATCTACATACACAGAAGCACATTTGTAGTTCTCTATCTTAATATGGAATAATAATGAAAAAAGGAATAATGATTTATAAAACTCCCTTATAACAAAATGATTTCTAATATTATCTGCTTATTTTAGTTTATTAATATTATTCATGTTTTATTCATAAAATAAAGATCCAGAAAAACTTGAATAATAATTTAGGCTCAAAGTTCAATTTGTTATAATTTCAAGAGAACTTACATTCAAGCCCATACCACTACTGCAGCAACAACAAAATACACTAGACTCTCTTTGACCAATGGGTAAATTGCCAAAGTTTTTACGAGCGTACAACTGAGCTTCCTCACCCCCTGATTTGAATGGGAAATGACACTCAGTAAACTTGTACAGTTTGCTTAGCTGGCATTAAAGAAATATTAATCATGTTTTCTTTCCCACTAAATAAGGAGGATGGACATAGAGGGAGACGAAGAAGTAAATCCCACATACCACGTAATGAACAGGTTAGAAAGAAAATGCTTTTCTTAATAATTTGACTTGTCTATTATGGTCATCTTGGGTGATAAATATCTAACAATACTTAGGTCACAGGATGGACTAAATCAGTGGGATTTCACAGTCCCTTAGAAGGAAACCAGTAAATTATAGCCTTGAGAAACATAATGGAAAACCAAAACGCTTACTTTCTGTTCCTTTTCCGGACTCGGCTGTAGGCTTCTAAACCTTCTGTTAGTGTCTTCAACTTCTCGGGCTCCACCTGAGTGAAGGTATGAAGACCAAACCACATTACCCAGACCTGTAATTATTAAACACGGCTTTTATTATACTTTCTTATTGGACAGTAGGTGTGGTACTGGGGAAGGAGAACCTTGACTTTTGCTACCCTATGACATTTCTGTCCTTGCTCAATTAGAGGCTTTAAGCTGAAGCACAGTGGACATGAAGACAGCTTGTCTTTGACGTTGTCAGCATTTTGAAAATAATGTTTTGGGAAAAATAACCCTAGAATTTATATAACCTTCAATTCACAAAACCATATACATCACAAATCCTGGCCATTTCTTCACTGCCTTACACTCAGCAATTGCACGTTAGTGTTTCACAGGGGAAAGAGGAGTGGCGGTCTGGGAAGGGGTCGGCTTTGTACTCAACAGTTTGGAACTGGAATCTTACCTTCTCACTAGTTAGCATGAGAAAAACACTTAAACTTTCTAAGCCTCATTTCCCCCTCTTTGAAAGGCCAGTAATACCTACCTTCCAGTTAAGACTTGTTATGAGCACTAAAGTGAAACATCATGTTGGACACAGCACCTATTTTACAGGATGCATTAGGCTCCCCAGAGGGAGGAAACAAATGGGCCAGGAGCTGTGCACAGTTCTGCTGCAAAGACTGGATGGCCTTGTCCCTGCCTGTCCTGCTATCACTGCCCGTCTGCAAAGCTGACTTCCTCCATAGAACCTGGCCATCCAGTAGGTGGGTATTTGCATGTGAGTGTGTACCTAGCCATTACCTCGCCAGCCACTCCCTTCCTCAAGAAAATCAAAAAAGAAAATGTATGTAATGAAATGCCTTGAGAAAATCTTTGCTATTTGTATTGATCTGGAAAGAAAAAAATCAATCTAAGTAAAAACAGTGTTGCTTGGTGTATAAATCCAGCTTGAAGGCAGATACCCAAGTGACCTCTTATCTTTACCAATAAGCCACTTTTGTATAAAAACTCAGTTTGTGAAAAGCGTCATGGATAAGAAAATAAATGCTTGTATTCAAGGAAATTACTATTAACTTTTGTCTTTAAATTTTCATGACATTCATGAATGTCATTTATAAATAATTTCTCTCTGATCTCTTCAAAATTGTACACAGTGAGAATAGAAAAGTGTTTCCACTGTCATGTCTGAATGTAGGCATTTCTAATTGTGCAGTGAAGTAACTGAAATGTATTCCTTCTGGAAGCTTTATATTTTGTCCTGAAGAATACAAATATCTCACACATCCAAATTCATTAGGGATATCCAACTCAGTATGTGACAGAACAAGTGAAATCTTTGTTCCCATCACACTTCATAAAGAAATGTTTTCTAATGACCAGAAAGGCTTAAGTAAGCTGAATATATCCACATGTTTAAAACAAACAAACAAACAAACAAATAAATGGGCAAAAGCGTTCTTAGATATATTTTCACATTTCATGGGGAACTGAGGTTCTCCCTGGTATTCATTCTCATGAAGGAAATATGTGAAATACTGTGCACATTACAGAATCAAGAAATAATTCCACCTTTTAGAAATTTTTGGCAGATTCTCACTCTATAGCTTATGCCTGGCTTCTACTCATTTTATTTATTCTTGCCAGAAGGAAGGAGCCCCACCTGCTCATAAAGACCCAGCCAACCTCACTGTGGTGCAAGACATCTCAGAAGTGTGATTAGGCCACAGAATTCAGGTTCATATTGAAACAACATAAGACACAACAATTACCTTGTTGGTCATAATTTAAAAAACTCGATAGGTCTAACTGTGTTTTTTTAATCATCAGTTTTCATTTTTAATTAACTAAGACATAAGAAGCAGTGAAAACCTTTATGTGCATTTTTATGCAAAAGGTACTGCATTATCATCTAATATGAAAATTCTACAAACTAATTTTGTGAGTAAGAGTAATAAATTTAATATGGCCAGAACCAAACAGTTCTGACTCCAAAATATTCACTTTCTACCATATTAACTCCAACATGTATTGAAATGTAGAACCATTTTATATATATGAAAGCTACACATGTAAAAAATTACAGACACACACAGACAAACACAAATCATTTAAAATAAGTTAATATTTGCTTTTAAAGTAATTACTTAAAAATTATTTAAAATAAAAATGTAGTGTACCAAAATTTGGGTCGTGGCATGTCCAAATTTATTAAGTATTTTTTTAATGCTTTGAAGATTTTCCAGTGATTTTTTTTAACTTTTGAACTTCTCACCTACCATAGTTTCTTCATTTGAATCTGCTTCTGAAGTTTTAAGGTTCTGTAATAATGAACTATAGTATTTATAAATAAGTCAATGGCCTTGACACAGAAAGTAATGAAAGTGGTTTCTCAAATGAAACAAAAATAAGGTGCATACCACCATGCATCTCTGTGATAAGGTCATATATATCCACAGGAAAGTGTTTATTTTATATATGTAATATATGCAATTTATGTTTATGTAAAATATACATAAAAACTGCATACCGTTTCTGGGGAAATATTGGTGTAGTTGTACAATTAAGAAACTCTTTAATCGGGTGGCTGAATCAGCCGTAGAAGGGCGGTGTGTCTGGACTCCAGGTCCGGACCTGTTAGGAACACTTGGAGCCGTCCGACACGGCGCTAGCCAGGTAAAGGCTTAGGGCAGAGTGACTTTTGTGGTTTTGGACAACTGATTCCTGGTCGGTGGCAGAGGGCCAGGTGGCTGGCGGGGCCTAGGTTCGGGTCCTCAGCCCGCCGGGACGCCCTTCCCCCCTCGCAGCCGGAAGCAGACCTGAGCTTGGGTCTGGCTCGCTCGGGTGGCTGAATCAGCCGTAGAAGGGCGGTGTGTCTGGACTCCAGGTCCGGACCTGTTAGGAACACTTGGAGCCATCCGACACGGCTCTAGCCAGGTAAAGGCTTAGGGCAGAGTGACTTTTGTGGTTTTGGACAACTGATTTCTGGTCGGTGG
>VZQC01010785.1:497955-516079 GCA_009823505.1 Rhizomys pruinosus | reverse complement strand
ACACACACACACACACACACACACACACACACACGCACACACACATCAGGCTGGTATGATGGCTCAACAGCTAAGGGTGCTTTCAGTCAAATCTTAGAACCTGAGTTCAAGCTCTAGAACCTAGACGGTAGAAAGAGAGAATCAATTCCCACAAGTTGTCCTCTGCTCTCCACATGCACAGGAAGTGCATACACACACACACACACACACACACACACACACACACACACACATTTAAATAAGTTTTTTTTTAATGTTGAAAATCATGAAATTGTATTTACGGGCCACGGAAGACAAGTGATTATTACACACAGCAGGTCACCAAATGCTGGAGAGGATGTGGGGAAAGGGGAACACTCATCCACTGCTGGTGGAATGCAAACTCATACAACCACTATTGAAAGCAATGTGGAGAACCCTTAAAAGACTCAAAATGAGCCTACCACCTGACCCAGTCATACCACTCCTGGGTATATACTCACAAGACTCATCCTACCGCAAAGATACATGCACATCCATGTTTATTGCAGCTCTCTTCATAATAGCAAAGAGCTGGAACCAACCCGAATGCCCCTCAACAAACAAGTTGATGACAAAAATGTAGTACATCTATGAAATGGAGTACTATTCAGTGGTAAAGAAAGATGACATCATGAACTTTGCAGCTAAATGGATGGAACTCGAAGCCATTACTCTAAGTGAAGTAACACAGTCTCAGAAAAACAAACAGCGAATGGTTTCCCTCATTTGTGTATGCTAATACCAAATCCCCAGTTGAAAGGCAAGCTGAACAACAATATTGTTATATTTCTTTTTATCTGAAAGCAACTATCTTGTTATAATATAAATCTCTTAACAGGCTCTAGAATCGACCCACCACTTATTTTCAGACTCTGTATTACTGTATATGGGTGGGGGGGGGGTATGTATTCATATTTTAGAGTAATATAAAATTAAAGGAGGAAAATGTGAATTCCTAAACATAAAAAAAAAAAATACTCCCAAGCTTTATCCACCAAGTATAGGATATTTCAATGGCTTAGTGAATTGTTTAGATTAATTAAATTTAGGTGTAGGTTTTGGTGGAAATGGTAATACAATTGAACCAATCGGGAATATAAAATGTTAATTGGTCTTATTTATAATTTGTATCGGGTTAAGGTATACAAAAAAAATACTGAGAGAAAGATGCAGGACAATTATGGCAGAATGCATGATCTGGGGTGGGATAGGGTGGGGGGAAGGGAAAGAGGAATATGTCTAAATTAAACTGAAAAATTAAGTCTGAAATACACAAAACATCAATAAAAGTATTATATTAAAAAAAAAAAAAAAAGAATTCCAGGTGTGGTGGCACACGCCTTTAATCCCAGCACTTGGGAGGCAGAGGCAGGCAGATCCTGTGAGTTCAAGGCCAGCCTGGTCTATATGGTGAGCTCCGGGCCAGCTGGGACTAAAAGGAGACCCTATCTCAAAAGACAAAACCAAACAAAACAAAAGAACATGAATTTGGCAATCCCTCTCAGAATTCACAGTTCTGATTAGAAAGTGAAGGCCATGATTGAGGAGCTAAGCAAGCCTGGTCCAGAAAGATTTCCCAAATGGAAAAATCTCAGCTCTGCCCTGCCCAAACAGCAGCCAGACAAAATTAGCTACAACTTGATGCCACAGAACTGTCCTCATTACATATCAGGAATTACAAGCCAAGAAAACACATGCCAAGAGGACTACAGCGACAGAATGAGGACTCCAAAGTGGAACCCCTGCCATCCGTCCCCAGGCTGGGACAGGACAAGTCTGTCACTGCCGCTCCTCCTGCCATGGCTGGCACTGTACTAATAAACTTCCTTCCACTCCGTTTTTATTTTTTTAATTTTTATTTATTTTTGTATGTGTATGAATGTACTGTCTGCATGTAGGTTTGTGCACCCATGTCATGCAATGCTGCGGAGGTCAGAAGAGGGTCTCAGATTCCCCCTGGAACTGGAGTTCTCCTGGAATTGGAGTTACAAACGGTTCTTAGCCGCCATGTGGGTGCTGGGGATCGAACCTGGGTCCTCTGCGAGAGCAGTCGGTGCTCTTAACCACTAGGCCATCTCTCCAGCCCTCTACTCCATTTTTAAGAGTGGATTTTGTCACCCACCAAATTCCCCACCACACTGGCTCTGTCACTTAGGGAGATTATTTCACTTTTTCCTTATTCTTGAACCATTGTGAGTAAAAACACCTGAATTACATAATTATTTTGAATACTCAGCCTGTGTGGATGACTTCATAGTCCATGCCATGTGTTAGGAAGCCATGTCCTCATTCTGTCAGACATATTCGTTAGCAGTGTTCTTCCTGAAATTCTCAACTTAAGGTTCTCATCTTGTGTCATCTTTTCAAGTTCCTCCTCCCTTATCGATCTCTTAGATACTGATGAACTTTCCCATTGTTCTGGGTTCTCTTCGTCTAATTCTGTCCCTCGGAAATTTCAGCAGTTCCCTTAGCACGCACTGCCAGCCCCATCCTTACCATTGCCAGGTCCCTGTTTTCCCTTGTTCCTTCGCTTTCTTTTTCCTTGCGTCTGTCATTTCAATGTTGAAAGCTAATCTGTACTAGAAATGGTACCAATAACTTGGCCCCAGAGCCCCTGGTCCTGCCAGACTTCCAGGTCTACACGACCTGTTTAATCTTTCTACTCATGTGTCTTAAAGCTACCTTGGATTCATTAGATCCTATAACTCAGCTTATTCTTCCCAAACCTTCCAAATGGGTCTTTATCTTCTACTCTCTGAGCCTGTCAAGATTTAAGGGAGAGACTCTAGATAGGCTAAGTAGACCCCAGTGGATGAACTTTCACTAAGGGACATCCAGGGACACTAACTTGACTTGACAGGGCTTAACGTAATATTCAACAGGATGCATGAAATTCAGTGGGGAGAGTTATAGAGAGGTCTGGATGGGAGGAGGGGTTATAAAGAGGATTAAGATGTTTTGTCCAAAATGCACAAAAATTCAATTAAAATATATGTTGGAAAAACAATAAAATAAAAAGAATTTCCATGCATCAGAATGCCAAATCCATAACCCTAGGCATCAAGCCTGAGTACTCAGTCATTATCACTCTTGCTTTTAATCAAATGTGAAGTATTGTTGTGTTTTGTTTGCTTCTTTTGTGTTTTGAGATGGGTTCTCATGTAGCCTGGTCTGGCCTTGAATTCACTATGCAAACAAGGATGATCTTAAACTCCATCAAATTCAGACTTCCATTTGCACACACACACACACACACACACACACACAATCACAAGCTCCTGGGATCCTAATTCTTCATTGATTATTCAGAAGAAAAAAAATATTAATGTTTACAGCTGCCTTTGATACTAAGGAAGTGCAGTTTGTTCCCTAGGCTTTTGGGAAAAGGGGCACAAATAGCGTAAGAAGAAAACAGTCTAATTTATTGTTGCTTGATATTGGAGTTGTCAGTTTGGAACTCTGGTCTGTTTATTTTGTTTCTCTTCACGGATTGAAGCTTCTCACGTGATACCCTTTTCAGTCATACAAACAAAGCACAAGCTATATATGGATTACAGCATTTAGGCAGAGTCACCTAACTTATTGTGTCAGCTAACTGTGAGCATAAGACACAGATGCTTGGATGGTATGCTAATCGCAAACTGTGGTTTCTCTATAAAATGGTGAACAAGTTTCTTAGTTGGTGGGGCTTATAACATCGCCTAACCACTAGAGGACATAAAGCTTGTGGCATCCGCTGTGAGTTTATTTCCAAGGAGAGAGCTTAAATAGCCAATAGTTTTGGGATAAATATAGACAACTTGGCTGCCACTGTTGCACTGTATCTCAAGGCTGTTGAGGTGTAGCTGATTTTTTCGGAGGAGTCTTGTTTGTCTCAAGGGGAGGACCCAAATATTTTGCTGTATTGTTGTAGTGGCCTTTTGATAACGCTCTCTAGCATTTCAGAGGGCCAGTTGTACGCTAGCAGGTGACGTCTCTTAACATTTTTCATGCTCACACCGGGTCTTACAAAACAGGGACTTACTGCCCTTTTCCTTGCATATATCCCATTTATAGGCAAAAGGCCTTTCTAATTTGGGGGGGGGGCGGGTTCGGGGTTTTTTGAACTTGGCTCCCCTAGCCAACATCTCCTAGGCAGATTAATTCATTGTGATGTCAGAGCTTTCCTGTAGTAAATATATTTTGCTTAATTTACACCAACTTATAAACACTTACTATTGAATTTGGCTCTAGATAGAGAAATATTTTCCTTTTCACAGTTCCTATGCTATCAATCAGTTAACTACGGTTGTGCCTGTTTTATAGGACATTACCACCATAACAATTGGCTCTAATTTACAGTTTGGGAGTGGATTCATTACCATCCTGTTTTCCTTTTTTCAAAAAAAAAAAAAGAAAAAAAAAGGGGGGGGAGGAGGGTTAGGGGAGGTTCTCAGCATTAGGGTCCATTATAAACAGTCAACCAACCCCAATATTATTCAGAGAGATGTTCATTGTCTTCAGTGACCGTGTCTTAGGCAGTCTGATGTTCCTCATTTCTTAGTGTTCAGATGGGTCAAACTCTCTGCTGACATTCCCCAGTTCATTTTCCTGCACATCCATTAAGTTTGTATTTTTCAGGGCATTTAGATTGGGTGACTTTACTGTGGGAACATAAAAAAATTTCTCCTCCCCATTGTTATTTTTCAGATCAGAAAAATTGAAAAATTTTATCAATGGGATTGAAACAGAGTTTTCCATTTGTATATCAGAAAGGATAGTACCCCACCTCCCCCCTCCTCTTTTCTTCCCTTTTTTTTTTTTTTTAGGTTTTGTTTTGACCTCATAGATGGCCTAAGTTGTATTACACATCCCATAAACAGGAGCCAAGGCATAAAGCTTTCATTAAATTTACCAAAAACTGGTTCTCATTGACTGTATGCTACTTATGTGGGAAATAAATTTAAGCTTTAGTTTCCTTTAAATTGTCCTATGAGTAAGAGAAAGTGTTATAATGTAATATTGTGTTATTCAGAAAAAAATATATAGGCCATTGGTATTTACCTTAAACCCGATACAAATTATAAATAAGACCATTAAACATTTTATATTTCCGATTGGTTCAATTGTATTACCAGTTCCACCAAAACCTACACCTAAATTTAATAATCTAAACAAATTCACTAATGGCCATGTGGAAATATACTATACCTTGGTGGATAAAAAGCTTGGGCAGAGTTAGTACATGCTAAATAAATTTAACCCAATAAACACTTTGCTCTTTAAGCTTTATGACTGGACTAAGACTTCTAGTATTGGTAAATAAGTAAAAAAATTTTAAAAGCTTATTCTTTTAAATTGTCTACAAAGTAAAAAAGGAAAAAGTGTTACCCACTGTGGGTGTTGTGAAATTTTCAGAACAATATAGAGCCAACCCAATACTATATGAATAAAAAATAACTAGCATTGATATTCCCAGTTAGTTTCAACATGTCCGTTCTAGCTCTTTTCTTTTTTCCCAGGCACAAGATTCTGCATATAAAAACAAATTTGCAAGGAGTTGTGTCCCAGTCCACAGAGCCCAAAGGCTTCCCACCATTAGGCTGGAGTGGCTTGATGTTCAATCAAGTTGATCAAAATAAGTGTCCAGACTATATTGTCATCGTTTTTACCGTTCACCCCAAACTCGGCGCTCCTACATTTTACCACTCCCCTCTTCCACCGATGTTCCTTAGGCTTAGAGATGGGGGGGCACAGGTGGACAAAGAAGCAAAAACAGTCTACCTTGTCTGGAGATGTCGTCTTGAACTCTAATCAGTTCTGGCTGATTCCTTTCCCATGGGGCTGACCGGTTGCCCAGGGACAGGCTTTCTATCCTGCTAATGAAGCATAACCGGTTAGATATATATGTATTTTAAACCTTGCTAGTTATTATGGTAGTTTACTTTGGTCTAGACACATATGTCTGGATGGTGTTTTAATCCCTGAATTACTTTTCTTTTTCCCCCTGAAAGAGATGACAAGGCCTTACTTTGGCATATATATCTCCTAATTCGCTGAGAAAGGTATAAGCTTGTGGCAAACATCCTCGAGTTATTTGTCCAAGGAGGGAGCTAATAGCCAATTAGTTTGGGATATACAGACATAGGCTGGCCTTCTGCTGCACAGTATCCCCAAGCAGTTGGGTTGTAGCTGATGTTGGTGGCGGAGTTTCGCTTGACTCAAGGAGACTAACCTTTGCTTTCTTAGTTCAGTGGCCTTTGGTTAAACAACTTCTCTGGTATTCCAGAGAACCAACTGTATACTTGTAAAGTATGCAATCTCAATTACAATCCCCCCATGGTTACATTCGGTCATTGACAGCGGGGCAGACCTTCCCACCTCTTTTCTTGAAGATAACCCAGTTTACAGGCAATAGGCCTTAACCTTTTTTTTTTGGGAGGGGGGCTTTGGGTTCCCTGGCTAGCCTCTCCTTGGCAGAATAATACAATGCTGGCTTTCAGTGCTCTCTTGTATAAATTATATGAACTACTTAAAGTCGTGTTTAAGTGTATTGTCTACTAACTTTACTTTATATATATATTATCTTAACTTAATATATATATATATATACTATATATATATATATATATATATAATTATTATACCTATCTTTCAGTATGTTTGTTTCTCGATAGACAATAATCCTTTTTACAGTTCCTTTGTATATTAGTCAATTGAAAGAAAGCCGTTTTTCCAGTTTATAAGAGATTACTTCTATTACAGTCAGCTCTAATTTACNGAAGAGGAGGCGTGGTAGATTGTAAGGGCTGTGGAGAGATAGGGGTGAATCATGAGACTATAGGAATATAGTCTGGACACCTGATTGATCAACATGCCTGTGCATACAAGCTTCTCCAACTGGACTATGGGAACCTTGGGTTGTTCAAAATTTGGACATAGATACTTGCAAAATGCACCAATTACTTAATTGTATGACATACTGAGTAACATCATTGTTATCTGCAAACAACTGTGTCATTGTATTGTAGAATCCCTTAAAAATAAAAATAAAAGAAACTGAAAAAAAAAAAAGAACTTGGAAAAAGGAATGGAAGAAATACCTGTAAAATCTGTAGTTAAAGAAGAAATACATGCCAAAGCCAGACAAAAACAGCTTGAATGGGGGAGGTGGGTGAGAAGCCCCAGCCCTAGGTAAGGAACAGTTGATAGCAGCTGGTACAGGGAAAGCCAGTTTTCTTTTTTTTTAAACAGGGTGTGGTGGTGCACACCTTTTTTTTTTTTTTTAATTTTATTTATTTCTGTATGTGTATGAATGTACTGTCTGCATGCAAGTCTGTGCACCCGTGTCGTGCAATGCCGCGGAGGTCAGAAGAGGGTCTCGGATTCCCCTGGAAATGGAGTTTCAGACGGTTCTCGGCCGCCATGCAGGTGCTGGGGATTGAACCCGGGTCCTCTGTAAGAGCGGTCGGCGCTCTTAACCGCTAGGCCATTTCTCCAGCCCCGAAAGCCAGTTTTCTTTAAGGATGTGAGGACAGGTGAATGGACCAGACACCAGAAAATAGATGCAGACCCATGAGTATTCAGAGGACTTAGACTCAAAAGGCCTTAAAAAAAAGAAAAATAATAATAGAGAAGATGAAATTGAGGGGCTCAGAACGGTGAGAGTGGAGGAGGGGAGGGGTTTCGAAGATAATCAAAATACATTGTATGAAATCTTTAAATAATGAATAGAATTTTTTAAGTGTGAGGATGAAATGAATCTGTCTTTTGGCAGGAAGCTGAAGAGCTCATGCAGCTGCCATGAGAGGTGAGGACAAAGGAGTTTTATCAGACCACCAGGGGCCTGGTAATGTCTGATGTGCCCTGTACAGCCCGCAGATACCTGTGTGGACTGATTATGATGCCATGGGGAATCATTTATGCTTGGGAACTCAGGCATTTATGCTCCTGAAAAAATTTAAATCCCATAGCATGTGTAGAAATAACTTTAAATAATTATACCTCCATATTTAATTTAATTTATGAAATGCTTATTTTTGAGTCCTGAAGAAAGAACTCTCTGCAAACAGCAATATTAAATAAGAAAATTTTGCAGAGGTAGTGTAACACTTACTGATAAAACAATTAAATAGGGCAGAAGTTGAGGAGAATAGTTATCAGCTGGCAAGATTATAAAAAGAGACTGGGAAGTGTTTTAGAGGACAGAGCTTTTGTCCCTACTCCCTGTGGGGAATCCCTTATGTTCTAAAATCTGTGTGTGGCATAAAGTGATTTAAATATTGCTTTATAATACTTTCTAAATATTCCCGAAAGGATTTGTTTATTTTAATATGTCTACAGGCTGTTTTGAGAACTGTTTAATGACATGAAAAAATGATCATAATAGGAATGAAAAACAAAAACAAAATTGTAAATACAGTGACATTTTTATTCTGTGATTAAGTTGACTAAACAAATACTATGTGAAAGTACATTTTAGGAAATAAGCCATTATATTGCTTGGAGGGTTATTTTATTTTATTTTATTTTATTTTATTTTATTTTATTTTATTTTATTTATTTTGAGACAGTGTCTCCCTATAGCCCCAGCTGGCCTGAAACTCACTCTGTAGATCAGGCTGGCCTTGAACTCACAAAGATCTGCCTGCCTCTGCCTCCTGAGTCCTCTATTAAAGGCGTTTACCACCACGCCTACCTTAAAGATGATTCTTAGCCACCATGTGGGTGCTGAGAATCAAACCCTGGTCCTCTGCAAGAGCAGTCAATGCTCTAAACAACTGAGCCATCTCTCCAGCCCTGGAGAATTCTTAAATTACAATGTATTGAAACTTTCTTCTGCACAAATATGTACTCTTCAAATTTAGGGTTTTTTTGTGGGGGGGCTCTTTGAGACAGGGTCTCCCTGCAGCCCCAGATCTTCTGGAAGTCTCTATTTAGAACAGGCTAGCCTTGAACTCACAGAGATCTGCCTGCCTCTGCCTCCTGAGTGCTGGGACGAAAGGCATGTGCCACCACACCCAGCCTCTTCAGTTTCTTAAGATTGAACATTACATGAAGGATGCGTGTACTCATGGATTATCACTTATAGTTAAAAAATGGAAAAAAAAAACTGAGAGAAAGATGCAGGACAGTTATGGCAGAATACATGATCTGGGATGGGGTGGGGGTGGGGGGGAAGGGAAAGGGAAATATGCCTGAACTGAATTGGAAAATGATGTAGGAAATGCACAAAGCATCAATAAAAAAAATGTTAAAAAAAGGATTGAACATTGAACTATTTCATACTATTGGAGGAAACAATCTACTTAAGAGTCTTGGCTCTTGTTTCTTATTGATTTTTTGTTATTTTTCACAGAGATTTTTACAAGTATTCTACGTATCAAGAGTGATTCTCACAACAATGCTACATAGAATTTTCACTTTCTCACCGCAAGGTCTTGATTCCACTACTCCACTTTCACCATTAAGTTTGAGGCTTTGAAGAGGTTTTTGTTTCAAAGAAATCTAACAAAAGGAAATTTCCAGCATTTGGAGTGAATCTTACCTGGTGGTTAAGGTGAATGTGACTTGGATGTGCAGGTCACTAACGTACAGGAGCATAGAAGCAATTATAAAAATTGCTGTGCTGGATAGTTTTAGTGTCAACTTGACACACCTGGATTGAGGGAGCCTCAACTGGTGAATTGGTTCCATTGGACTGGCCTGTGGCCACATCTGTGGAGTATTGTCTTGATTGTTGAGCAATGTGGGAGGGCCCAGGCCCACTATGGGTGGTGCCACCCTGGGCAGGTTGTTGTGTAGTGTATAAGAGGTCAGGCTGGGCATGGGCCAAGGGAGCAAGCCAGTGAACAGTACTCCTCCATGGCCTGTGCTTCAGCTCCTGCCTCCAGGTTCCTGCCCTGAGTTCCTGCCTTGGGCTCCCTGAGAACTGTGACCCAGGAGATGTAAACTGAATAAACCCTTTCCTCCCCAAGTTGGTGTTGGTCACAGTGTTTTGTCACAGCAATGGAAAACAAACTAGGACAGTTGCCATGGATCATCTTTAACTTCTTGATTTGGTAGGATAATTTTATGTTGCTGTTTCCATTTGTTTTCTAGTGCTCTCCAGACTCACTGTAATCTGTCCCTCTGCCTTTATCCAAATGTTTGGGGTAGAAAGTATATTACTAGAGGGTAGAGATACCATGTGGGGGGGGAGCTTCTTCCTGAAAGGCCAGGATTCTGAAGCTCAGTCTGAGAAGAATAAAGGCTGAAATGGTGAACAGCAAAAAAAAAAAAAAATAATAATAATAATAATCCTTGATTTTATATGTTGCCAAAATTAGTTTTTTTTTCAAGTGGCGATTTTTTAAATTGATGGTTTGTGTATTTCATACATTATCTTTTAATCCAATTTAGACACATTCCCCTCTCCCTGCCCCCCATCTCACCCCAGTTCATGCCTTCTGCCATAGGTATCTTGCATCTTTCAGTCTTTCCAAAGTTTTTCACTGCAGAGGCTTGTTGTTTGGGGCAGAATTTAAGTGTGTCAGTCAGTTCTTTGACCCAGTCTTTATGTTGTTGTTCCATCCCCTGTCTATTCTTCCAACGTATGCCTATATAACCTTCACATATGTATCAAAATTATGACCTCTGAGAATAAAATGTGACCCTGTAACTACTGTATATGTGTGGAAAGTATGTATTCATATCTTAGAGTAATATAAAATTAAAGGGGGAAATGTGAATGCTTAAACTTATTTTGGAGTTAACATACAGTTTATTCTCAGAGGTCATAATTTTGATACAAAATTAGTTTTATATTACCATGTTTAATAAATATGGTGCTTGACTTATGATTCAACTCATTGTTTCTTTGTTTGATCCTACTGTAGTTAGAAAATGAACCATAAAAATGCTGTAAAAATTGAACTTTGATGTCTGAATTGTGATCCTTATTGGGATAGTGATATGCTTTTATTCTCACTCACTGTCTCAAGAGCTGGGCAGCTTCAGGGAGCCACAAAGTCCAGGAAAGACGTGTGCATATCAAGGGGAACAGCTACTGTGAACTATGTTGCTAGTCTTTTCTTAGATACATGTTTTCAATAAATTACATGAGATGTTCAACACTTTATTATAAAGTAGGCTTTGTGACAGAAGACTTTCCCAACTTTAAACTAATGTACATGCCCTGAGCACATCTTAAGGTAGGGAGGGGATAATAAGCTTTGATGTGCTTAATTTAGGAGGTGTTCATGAGACTATAAACTCATTGTAGGTTGAGGAGCATCTACAGCCTTGAAGGATCCTCCATAGTAGATCTTTCTCAAGTTCAGCAGGTTATTATATCCAATCCAATTGCATTGTAGATGGTGATGATTTTTATTTATGGCTGAGGTAAATGATAATGAAGGCTGTAAGTTAATGATTTATATCTGAAAGCAGAACATTATGAGTACATTAAAACCAGAAACAGCAGATAGTGTGAAACTAACAGCTGAAGAGGAGGGACTAAGAGAAGTCTAACTTGATGCTTACATACAAATGCCGTCACTCATTGTGATAGTTAGTTTTAACTGTCAACTTGATTCTACCTAGAATCACCTGGGAAGGGAGGTTCAATGACTGATTTGATTTTATAGGAGCTCAGAGTCAAAGAAATTGGACTTCAAAGTGCTGGAATTTGTAAAAACTATGGAGACATTTAAATTGGACTGTATTTTACACTATGTGTTTACATGAGACTTTGGAGATAGGGGTTTAAAAATTACGGCTTAAAAATTCAAACTCAGAAAAGTGATGTATGTTGTCCCTCATTTGAAGATCATAACACCAATCCCTTATGTGTGCATATGTGCATATCCTGATGTAACAGTGTAAGAGAGGAACCTGCCCAATTCAGGGAGAAGGTCATTTGCTCAAGGCCAGTTGCTGGAGGTGAGGAGGTAGAGTTAATTCCAGACATCAACTCTGGACAAACCAAGGTTAAGCATTCACCCTCCTCAGGCTGGGGCTGCCAGATGCATACAGATGATTGAGAATAGTGGAAAAAAACCCAGAGCCAAGAATAACTAGTTTCAGGACATGATGCCCTGAACCGATATGCCCCAACCAATGAGAACCCCCTGCTTGTGTTTTTTTCCCTTTAAAAGATCTCCCCCCCCACTCCAGCCTTCAGGCCATCTCTCCCAGCCTGCTGTGTCAGGAAGGTGATGGACCAACCCGGAGCTTGTATAAAACTCTCTTTTTGCTTGCATTGGAGTCATAATTCCTGATGGTCTCTGGGACCCTGTGACTTGAGCATTACAACAGCAGGAGCCAGGGAAATGGAAAGGAAACACAGAGTTAAATGGAAAGAAAAAAGGTGATAGTAGGGAACATTTGTTACTATCTGGAAGATGGGGAAAGTGGAGATGTTCTGGTGGGAGGAGGGAGGGAGGGACATGCAGGGAACCATGGGTGTGGGGAAGGAGGGAACTGAGGAGAGGAGGGGTGAGGGAGGTAGGTGTTATGGGGACATGGTGTGGATTGGGGGGCACTATGACTGGGGAGAGAGGATGGAAGTTGGAGGGGGTGGAGGAGGAGAGATGAATGGAAAATGGGTGGTGTGTCAAGACAGAGGGAAATGTGTTAGCTTGGGAACCTCCTGAGAAATACACATACCTTGGCTGAACATCAGTGCATGTATTAGTATAGCCCTGGGAGCTGTATGGCAAGGAGTAAAGTGCCAGACAGGAGAGACCTCCCTTAGAGTCATTGGTCTGAGTAGTCCAAGAGGCTCCCAAAATAACACAGGTTATTGTGGGGCCCTTGGTTATCTCCTAGTACTTTGACAGGACATACATTGGACACAGGACTTGGAGCAATGTAGCGGGGACTGACCTGGAAGTGTTTTCCCTCAAGGCTAGCTCTCATAGTTCTAGAGTATACTATGCAAGCTGCTGTGGGAGAATCAATTAATGGTCTGCTCCAAACCAGTCCTAAATCCAAATAGCCATAACAAATGGCACTGTTATCAGTGGGGAGGGAGGTAATCAATAGCTATCTAATTGGACTTAAAATCCTCTCAGTGGGAGGGAACCCATGGGTGGCACTGTACTTATAGCCAAATATATATAGCTTGAGAGGTAAGAGATTCTAGAGAAAAACCATATCTCTGTTATAACTCTAGACAGATATTTCTTACCAGATTCTAAATATAGATCCTTATGTTTAAAGATAAAGTATGTCACTCATCAGAGAAGCTTCTTTTGCAATAGATGGAGGCTACACAATTGGTCACTCAGAGAATTTACACCTGAGAGATGGCCACTCCAAGGTGACAGAGGAACCTCTCTCTACACCTAAGGCTCAAGGAACATAGTGGAATAGGGTGTGGAGAGAATAATAGTACATCCCTTAACTCTCACCAGTAAAGCTTCCTTATGCAACAGTGTGATGCACATAGAAGTTCACAAGAGGGTACATTTTGGAGAAGAAGGTACTGCAGAGTGTGTGTCTTTAGATAGGGCTATATTAAATCTCAGCCACCCACAGCTCAGGGACCATTGTTGAAGAGTAGGTGGAGAGAATGTAAGAACAGGGTTGTTCCATGAACATAGGGAAACAGAGTCTTTCAGGCCACTGGAAGCTTGCTCGTGTGAACTTGCGGCAATGATGGCATTGAACAACAGACCATACCAACTCAAACAGAAAAAGACCCAGAATGGTGTGAAGGAAATGGGCAGCAGGCCAGCTCTAACCTGAGAAGTACTGGAAACTGATTACAGTCGGATGAGGGAAAGTAGCCCTTCCTTAAGGTCTCTAGACAGGCTGAAGGGACTCCAGTGGATGAACTTGTACCTAAGGACATTTGAGCAAAATGCTTGCCTGGATGGGAACTTTAACATGTATGTCAGAATACACGAGGCCGTCAACTTGGGCACTTAATCTATTGTTTTCTGCTCTTCTGTGAAGATATGTGGCCAGTTGCTGCAAGCTCCTGTTGCCTTAATGATGGACTGTAGCCTGGACTTGTTAGTCAAACAAACCCTTTCTCCCTAAATTGTTTTTATACTGAGTATTTTTTTTGTTGTTGTTGTTAGCTGTCTTATAGTTTTTTTTTCCCCCACAGACCCAAGAAATATTCCTACAAACAAAGCAAAACCACAGAGTTACTGTATAAGGCATTTGCAAAGACATGTGACTCCTGGGGAAGAAGCATCAAGACAGATGACAAAAGTGTACAGGGTATTTTATTGAAGCAATGGGAAGCCAAACTAAAACACTCAGCATATATTTATTAGCCTTGAATATGTTAATGGGAAAGTTTAAAATCTAGGCTGTTATTTGTTTTATCGAAAGGTTTAAAAAGAGGGGCTGGAGAGATGGCTCAGTGGCTCAGAGCACCAGCTGCTTCTACACAGGACCCTGGTTTGATTCCCAGTACCCACGTGGCAGCTAACAACTGTCCATAACTCCAGTTCCAGGGGAATCTGACACCTTATTCTGACTACTTGGGCACTGGATGTCACCAGTGTACTTACACACATGGAGACAATACACTCATACACATCAAATAAAAGGAATAAGATGGTTTAAAATGGTTTAAAATAAAAAATGGCTGATTTTAGTTAGTGAATGCTAGGAGCTGACTGGCTAGGTAATTTTATTGTACATGAGGTCTAGTTATTTGTTCCCTGAAGACTCATCGGATCTGAATTACAATGCTCACAAGACATTTGAGAGGTTGCTCACAGAAAAAAGAGCTAAAACGTTTAAATTTTGTGCTGTGCTGAATACTGTTTCCTTGACGATGTTTGAGTATGAGAATGAAAATAATCAGCTTTAGAGATATATGATAAACAATAAATAAACCTTATTGTTGAGTTTCTGTTGAAATTCTGCAGTGAATTCAGTTTACAGTGTCTCCAAATACATTTTTTGATGTCTTCATGATATGTATTGACTTTGAAGACTTGAGAAATAGCAGAGATGCTTAAACCATAATAACTCATAGGAACTTTAAATATTTCTGGAAGTAAGGATGGAAAAATTGATACCTTGTGACTGCTAATTTATTTTACAGTCACATGTTACTTAAAAATATGATATGGATGGGGACCTGTACTGTGATGTGATTTTATCACTATGCATATATTACAGAGTACTTGCAAAACTATAACAGACCAGATGTCATCAAATGTTATAATGCTGTGGGGGCACTGTCATGGACCAAAATATCACTTACATAGCATGTGACTGTACTTTATGAGAAACTTTATTCTCTATAAACATTTGGTGCTATTCTGTAGTTAAGATAATATTAAAATAATTAGTGAAAGGGCTGGAAAGACATGTCAGAGGTTAAGAGCACTGGATGCTCTTGCAGAGGCCCCAGGGTTTTGTTCCCAGCATCCACATATCTAACAATTGTATGTAACTCCAGTTTCAGGGAGTCTGATACCCTCTTATGGCCTCCATGGGCATTGAACGCACAGTTACACTTGGGTATATACAGGCAAAACACTCTTTCACATAAAGAAACATAATTTAAAAAATAATTTTTACGTCAGTGGAAATGAGTTCAGATTATAGTTCACCAGTAGGTGTCTGCTTTGCTCTAGAAAACCCCTATCAGGTAATGTGATGGGAAAAACATTAAACGTTCTTTTCAGATTGCGGTTTACTCTCTAAGATCACTTTCATTGTCTATAAAGTTATTTTACTATATTTTTTCTCCAGGAACATGCTGAGAAAAGCATGTTTCTCCATTTCCACTCACACATGCCATCTCCTAAACCTTGGAGATGGGCCCCTCAATCTATATTTTTAACAAGGCTCTGGGTGGTGTGGTCTAGTCTGACGTGTAAGAAGTGATATTCTAACAGATGACCATGGGAGAATGGGTGGGAAGTGAGTTGTCAGAAAAAATAAACCAGTCAGGGAATTAGGAGGATGCTGGGATCTTCAGGAGCACAGTGAAAGGGGGTGGGGGGGACACGACACCGTTCCAAAAGATCAGGAAAGGGGAGGAGTGGCCTGGGGCATCCATGTGCCTGAAAAGAAGAGGTGTCTTTCAGCATTTTCTGGAGGAGCTAGTGACAATGGATTACAAACTGCAGTGAAGAGCTAGGAGTTATCAACCTTACATTCCTGGGAGAGGTAATTGAAAGCATCAAGGAAAAGTGGGTCTTCCTGGGATGATCAGTTTTCAAAGCAGGAAGGTGAGGAACAGAGCTGTTAAGAACTTTGTGATTTAGCTGCTGAGAGCTGGGCGTTTTCCAGAGTGAACAGGGACAATGTGTGATAACGAAAGTGGGAAAAGTTGTCAGGTGAGGGGCTGTGTGGATCGGGATTCAGAGTGTTGTTTTAGTCACAGTGTCTTGCGGTTACTGAAGGCAAACTGATCTGATTACTACAGGAGGGGATAATCAGAACTAATGAGGACATCATTTTAAATCAGTGGCTCTCAACCTTGACTACACATTAGAATCAACTGGTGAACTTTCAAACCTCCCCAAAGCACAAGCTTCTCACCAGACCAATTAAATAAGAATCTCTGGGGTAGGATACAGACATCCACATTTTTAAGGCTCCCTAGGTGATGTTAAGAATTGTTTTTCTAGTTTGTGAAGCCAAAAGAAACAGCAGGAGACTTTGACTCTCAGGGCCTGGGATCTATCTCATAAGACAGACCACCTTTGACGCTGTCTGTATTAGGGCAGGAGCTAGTTTTGCTCTCTTCCTGGGTCAGATCATCTAACTAGCTGAGGTCTATTAGAGAAGTGTACCAAATCACTCAAAGCAGCCCAGTAGAGGTGTTTGCATATATGAGCAAGGAAAAAGTAATAAAAGAAGGAGTTTTGTCCCCAAGAGCAGAACAATCACAGTTTGATCTCTGTTCTCCAAGACTGTAGGTCCCTGCTGAAATGGCAATTGATTATATAGACATTGCTCCGAGTACACCTTAAGAACTTTTACAGCTATAGAAGAACTTTTCAGGTGAAAGGTTCACAGCACAACTTTTCACGGTTAATTAGCAGCTAGAATTACTTCAAGAAATCAAATAGGAAGGAGCAGATGGACTGCAGTTTACCTTGGGGCAGTAATTTGTACATCCTAGCCATTAGTCTTGGCTGCTAACAATATTATCCAGAGGTAAAAGTGAGCTTGTATTTTTGCTTATTTTCATTTGGTTGTTAAATAATTTAACTCCAGGTTTCTATTTTTTAAAAAAAGAAAATAAATAAATGTTAATATCCGAGCTGTGTGGCATGCTTATCTGGTACCAGTAGACTGTCAGTAGGCAGACCTGGTTACTTTAAGTGCTCAGACAACATTCATTCAACCTGCAAAGTATATATTATACTTGACTACCATCTTGAAAAATAAGTTATGGAGAAGTAAAATTTTTCCTCTGGATTTAAGGAAACCTTTTATTTTGAAACTTACCTCCCCAGTGTTCTTATGTATTAAACAATGGTTGTAATATTTCAGAAAGCAAATATTATTTCTCTCTTGTTACGAAATCGGTTAGTTCATTTACATTTTACAACCAAATAGTTATTCCACAAAAATTTATAGCACTTCGAAAAGATTTAATTAAAAAATGACTAGTGCCATCGTTTTTGAAAATGAGATTGTGGAGTTGGGATTTGCCTGACTCTTGCCTTTTTTTTTTTTTTTTTCAATTGTGGGTCTAATTAACATGTGCACAGGAGAAAGGAGTGACACTTGTCACCTTTTGCACATGGAAATGTGTGTTGGTTCTCTTGGAAAAGGAAGCTCTACTTAAATTTGACTTATTATTTTCCCAGTTGGAGTGACAGAGGATGCTGGGTGACCTTTATGAGGTTACCTATTGTTTCTGGGAAAGTTTCCTCCCTGTGAAGTAGAGAAAATGCCTGCTGAGCTAAGGACTATGGAACAGACAATGCTTGCAACATGTTTTTGTTGTTGTTACTTTCCAGAAAGAAATAAACTATGATAAAGCCTTTTAGGACCAGTTTTCCAAAATTCACTTTGTACCTAACCTCATCCAAATCCATCTCTTCCTCATCTGGCTCTTCGACCTTCATCACACGGAGGTGATTAGTTAGAATTACTTCTTGTGTTATAGTGCCTCAGGCAGTTAAAATTTCTACTTAGTCTTTCTGTA
>VZQC01010785.1:480743-491746 GCA_009823505.1 Rhizomys pruinosus | reverse complement strand
TCAATGATCACTTTGAGTTTAAAAGAAAAACGTCCAAAGCTGACAAGCAGTAAATCTCAGCAGCTGCCTGGAGGAGAATGGAGGAGAGAAGGAAAAAATCCACTAAGCTTAAAGCCTACACAGAAGTCAGTCACATGGTGGCGAGGTGACTTTAGAGAAAGAGCAAGGAGCCCAAAGGACCAGAAAAGCAGACTTAGGTTCTGGTTAGCATCCAAAAGAAAGAGACAGAAAAAAGAAAAAGGCAAAGCTATACCTTTCTGACTTAGTCCTCAGAAAAGTGGAGCCTCATGGCTGCTCAAAGTGCCAGGACTGCACCCGGGGAACTGAGCTCCGGACAGGAAAAATACGGCATCCTATCCAAGGAATAACTCTTCTGCCTGTCTCTTTAATGTGGCTCAAGGTGAACCCACCTTCCTACACATGGTCCTCTGGCTTCCTGAGGGCTGATGCCCTAGTCAAGGTGCTTACTCTATCCAACTGAAAGTTTATACCTCTCCATCTTGGCCAGGGATTATTCTCATACCAGAAGGAACTTTCCCTTAGGGCCTTACTGCTACTCTCACACAATGGAGCAGCATTGTCTCAGACTGAAGGTTGACAGTAACAATGTTAGCAGTGGTGTTTTCTACTGCTGTGACTCTCCTTATTAGCCATGATCCTTAGTCTTTGATTTTGGATGTTGAATGAATTGTGGCTATTAGATGCATTGAAAGTATTTTCCTTCCATTCAGCAGTGACATGTCCATTCACAAGAGACTAGGAGATCCCCAATTTTATTTGACATTATCTCATAGTGAGTCCATGGTTCCCCAAAAGCAACAGAGTGGTCTCCTCAGCTGCTTTAGTAGAACGTGGCATCTGTCTGTTCAGGACTATTGGGAGGGATGTTTTTTGGTCTGCAAGTGTGCTGGGATGCTAGTCACTGCTGTGGAGAATTTGGGGTGGACATCACAGTTTTCACAGATGGATGTTCTTAGCAAATTAATAACTAATGTTGACAGGTCCTTGTACTGAATTTACATGTATAGTGAGGATAGTTGTCTGTTCAGGAATGTTTATGTGATGAAATCAACAGATTCGCCTTTAATGTCCCTTTCTGAGTACCTTTGATCTTGTAGTTTGAACCCGATTATCAATGAAGCTTAACTCATTGCAGTTTTTTAAGTCTCGGAAAATGAAGAAAACTGCTGCAAGTTTTTCCTCATATCGTATCTCCTCCTTTAGTTATGTTTTGCAAGAAAACTTTAAATTCCTATTATGGACAGTCATCCTGTCATCTTCTCACTCAACCCTTGAAAGAAGTGCTGTGCAAATCAAAGTCAAGAATATTTTTGATTGATAGCATTAGGAGTTCAGCTTTTTTGCAATGCTCCAAGTGATTAAAATTCTCTATATATTCAGTCGTCCTCTGATGGATTTATGATACTTCCTATACATATTATTTTCCAATTAGTTTTTCTAGTAAGAAAATTTTATGGATGTTTCCTGGAAATGGGCCAGATGTAGGTATTATGGATACTTCTGCCCACTCTGTGAGTGATTGAATTTGGAAAGCTTATCCATTATGTTTTTCAGAGGCATTTTTCACCCTTAGTATATTAACTCCATTTGCAAGATGGAAGGGTGGTAATCAAAAAGCATTGTGGCCTTAAAGAATTATTTGGCTGCTTTGGCTTATTTATTATAAACATGTAAAGTCAATAATTTGTCATTGGCTAGGCTCATTTGTAGAAGTGAAGGTCAGAGGTAATCACACCACTACATATGTGATCAAAGCAAAATTTGACACTTTTTATGCCACTGAAAACTGATTCAGAGGAACAGTATTCTTTCTGTGACCCTTAAAATCTTGGCAGGCCCAAAATATTTCTGTTTCTTCTCTGAGGGTGAAAATCTTTGGGCTCTGATCTTTGTAAGTCACAAAATAGAGTATTAATTCATAAAGTTTCAATTATTCTAGTACTCATGATTTTAATCTTTACTGAGCATTTAACAAACTCCCCTCTTCAGGAAGTCAGCTGCTGCCAGTCTGTCCTTCTTTGCCTGTTAAGATAGGAAACTTGGGGCTGGAGAGATGGCCTAGCGGTTAAGAGTGCTGACCACTCTTACAGAGGACCCGGGTTCGATCCCCAGCACCCACATGGTGGCCGAGAACTGTCTGAAACTCCAATTCCAGGAGAACTCCAGTTCCAGGGGAATCTGACAGCCTATTCTGACCTCCTCGGCATTGCATGACACGGGTGCACAAACCTGCATGCAGACTGTACATTCATACACATACAGAAATAAATAAAATTAAAAAAAAGATAGGAAACTTGGTGAAGGGCAGATACTGTTCTCAGCTGCTTCTCTCTCTGACACCGCTAATATCTGAATGCTTGTGCTTCTTTCCAAATTCACATGCTAAAATTAACTCTCAAATGGAAGATTTTAGAAGGTGAGACGTTTGGGAGGGTGATTATATCAGAAGACTAAGTCCTCCTGCATGAGATTAAGGTCTTTATAAAACAATTCCAGGATGATTTTAGCCCTTCTGTCTTCTGAGAACATAGAGGAAAGATACCATTCTCTGAGCCAAGATGTCAGCCCCAATCAGATGCTAAGTCTGCTGGTACATCTAGTTGATGTGTTTTATTATAGAAGCTCAAACAGAATGAGGGTAATTTTCACCATATTTATATTTACTCTCATTCATTAGATTTATCCAATGAAAAATATAGGACAAAGAAAGAATATGACTGAAGACAATTTCTCAGTAGGGGTGGGGGCATGTAATGGGTCAATGTTTAGTGAAGCGTTGGGGGCTGGTAGATATTCCAGGCTGAAATTTTTCTTCACTTTTTCCCTCAGTGTGTGTTGGGGGTGTGTGGTTTTGTTTTGAGTGTTTATCTTTTTGATGGTATTCAGGTTTGAACTTAGGTCCTCACAATTTTAGGCAAGTATTCTACCATTGAGGTATATAGCCTCACATCTCCCTCTGCCTTTTAAGAAGATTCTAACACTTAGAACTTATCTGATTCTAGTCTCAGTCTCTCATAGCAGTAGACTCCATAAGAAAATGAGCCATGTTTTCTACCCTTTTTAGAAAGTACATTGCACTCAGTTAAATTATTCCACACTGCCTTTTCTCTTTTCAACATGGCTTACTGTCTTCAGCTTGATAATCTATGAGTATGAAGACCAATACAACCACCTCTATTCTGCTGTCATAAGTTGCTTTAGGACCCAGAGTTACCCATAAAACTTTGAGATTTAGAGAACTGGTAATATACAGTCTGGGAATCATGCAATAGAAATGTTTATGATAAGGATTTAGAGAAAGGAAACCCTTTATATACTTATTCCCTGTTTCTTGAGGGGACTGGACATTTTGACCATGACAAATCTTGGCATAGTCACTTTCTGTACACTTTAACCCAGTTTGTTGACTTTGATTCTTTTGAGTAATCCAGAGTTGTTGCTACTGACATTATCTTTGTAAGTTTCTATTTGAGCATCTGTCTAATACTGATCTTATATGACATATGGCGTATTTTTTGCCTCAATTGAAATTAAAGAATTAGGAGTTTATATTTTAACTTTGTTAGATTTTAGTTTGGGGCCTGGATTATATAATCTGCATATTCCCTTCAAGATCCAGGGTTATGAGGATTTAGATACAAGAGAATTTATATAGAGTATTTGGTCTAATCTTATATTATTATGACTAGCACTTTTCTGATTAATTAATTAGAAAATGTGGCCTTTCTTGTTGCTTGCTTTTCTTAGATTTTGGATTATCTAATATAGTGTGGAAAATATATTTGGAATAACAGGTACAAAAAGACAAAAGTCTAGGGGGAAACATTGAGTGCTCCTATTGGGATAATTTTCCAAGAATTGAGTTAGAAGAATTGGATTTACTTTATAAGTTCTCTCTAGTAGGTTGGATGATTTAGATTAGCATTAGGTGCCAAATGGCAGTAGAGCACATTGGGTCTGTCCTAATTCATGAGGTTGGCAAAACACTTCATAACTTTTCATCTTTAATTGGCCTTCTGTACCCGAACATCATAGCTCACATTAAATGGACCATGAGAGTTAAGTATTACTGTGCTAACTGGACATTCATATTGGGATATCAGCCTTTACTAGCTTTGTGGGTTTTTCAAAGTTAGGACAATTGAGGCATTACAAATTATGATCATATTTCATAGACTGAATTATTTTAAACTTGTGTAATATTATAATATACAACTGCTTCTTTCCTACAAGGGGCACACATTTTTTGAACTATAACTTGCAGCCTTCTCCTGTATCCCTTAAAAATGAGTGCTATCAACATTCTGACTATAGTTTTATTTATTTAATACTTATTACCTTGTTTAACATATTTTCATGCTGGAATGTGAAAACCTGCAAACAAAGGTCTGTAAACAATTTTAAGTGTTTTAAGTTTATTTAGATTGCTATTTTTTATCTCCAGAAGAAAATACAATCCTAGTAATTTTGTATTTATTATTTTTAGAGTGTATTGCCTGCATGTATGTAAGTGCACCCATGCCATGCAATGTTTCTGGAGGTCAGAAGAAGATGTTGGATCCCCTGTAACTGGAGTTAGAGATGGTTGCTATTCAGCATGTGGGTGCTGGGAATCAAACCCCTGTCCTTTGCAAGAGCAGTTAATGCTCTTAACTGCTAAGCCATCTCTCAAGCCCCACAATCTTAGTATTTTAAAGTAATAGAATTGGAGTCTGAAAGATTTAGTAAATAATTTAAAGGACTATAATACATATGCTGAACTTATTAAAGGTACTTCTAGAAGATAGTTGAATCACTAGTTGGAGAGGTCTTCAGTTCCAAATGAATGTAGGAACTAGATCATCATCATATATCTTTTTTTTTTTTTTTTGTCTTTTTGAGACAGGGTCTCCCTGTAGCCCCAGCTGTCCTGGAACTCATTCTGTAGACCAGGCTGGCCTTGAACTCACAAAGATCTCCCTGCCTCTGCCTCCCAAGTGCTAGGATTAAAGGCATGCGCCACCATGCCAGGCTCATCATATATCTTATGTAGGTGAGTATATGAACTAGATCATCATCACACATCTCACGTCGGCATTATTGACCATGACTCATGACACAACGTCTGTTGCTATTACATGATTCCATTTAATAACTATGGTGGTTTGAATGATAATGTTCCCATAGGCTCTAAGTATTTGGACATTTTTCCCCCACTTGGTGGCATTGTCTTGGGAGGTCAGAAAAGCATATCACTGGGGGCAGGATTAGAGAGTTCTCAAAGCCTTGCCAATCTCCACTCCCACTTTGCTTCTTATGTCTGCTTGAAGATGTGAACCTCTGCTTTATGTGCCTGCACCCCTTCCCACCATGCCTTCCCACCATGATGGATTCTAATTCCCCTGGAATCTTAAGCTCAAATAAATTATTCCTTTTATAAGTTCCCTTGGTTGTGGTGTTTCTATCACAGCACCAGAAAAGTGACTAATACAGTAATCATTTTAAGCTGAAAGTTCATATATATTAACAATGAATGACTATATGGACAAAATTGCTTTAGCTATTACAGTGTAGCTAAGCAAATGAATGGCAATAGTATGGCCATGTGTTATCAAAGCAGTTCTATTCCAGAGAACTGAAGCTGCTGAAAAGCTTCATAAGTGGAAAGTCAAAAATTTCAGTAGTGGCAAAGTCTTGTATCTTTTAAGAAAAATAGGGAATGTAACTTGGTTATTAAGACAATGATGTCAGTAATTGAAAGTTAATAGCACGTGAAAGAAATATTTTGTAAAACTGAGTGTAATGTCTGCCTGCAGTAGGCCTTGAATATGTTGAAAATGCCAACTCTTCCTTCACCAGACTTCCTATATCTAAATCTTCATATTCTGTATAGTTGTATGTGAATACTTTTATATTTTTGAGGGTTGAATACAATAATCTATATAAAGTACAGTGATGGCTAATACTGGGTGTCAATTCGACTGTATCTGGGATTAACTGAACTAAGAGAGACCTTGACTGGATCATGTGAAGCTGGAGGACCCACCCTAAATGTGTGTGCTACCTTCTGATGGCAGCCCATGAAAAAGCCATGGCAGAAGGGAGCTTTTGCTGTTTGCTGCTTGCATTCTCTCTCTGGTGAGTGCATCTTGCTGCTGTGATCACCTTCTATGGATTCCAGTGTAGACTGAAGACTAGCAGGTCTCCCTGCATTTACCAGGCCTTCAAGTCCAGATTGATACTACTGAGACATCTAGCCTTGTGGACTGAGCAACTACTGGATTCTCAGCCTCTGCAGTGTGGTGCAGCCATTGTTGGACTACTCAGACTTTATCCTGTGAGCAAATCTAATAAATCCATATATATATATATATATATTAATTTTATCAGTTCTTTTTTCTTTTTTTTATGTGTATGAATGTACTGTCTGCGTGTGGGTTGGTGGACCTGTGTTGTGCAATGCTGATGAGGTCAAAAGAGGGTGTCAGGGGCCGGGAGAGATAGCCTAGCAGTTAAGAGCACTGACTGCTCTTGCAGAGGACCCAGGTTCAATCCCCAGCACCCACATGATGGCTAAGAACTGTCTGTAACTCCAATTCCAGGAGAACTCCAGTTCCAGGGGAATCCGAGACCCTCTTCTGACCTCCGTGGCATTGCACAGCACGCATGCACAAACCTACATGCAGACAGTACATTCATACACATACAAAAATAAATAAAATAAAAAAAAGAGGGTGTCAGATTCCTCTAGAACTGGAGTTAAAAATGGTTCTTAGCCACCATCTGGGTGCTGGGAATTGAACCTGAGTCCTCTGCAAGAGCAGTCAATGCTCTTAACCAGTGAGTCATCTCTCCAGCCCCTAATTCTTTTTCTTTAGAGAACACTGACTAATGCAAGTACTAATAACAGCACCTAATATCTAGTAAGCATTCAATAAATATTAGTTATTGTTGCAATTCTTGACAAAGATATATGAAGAATACTGGACAACTTTGAATAATGCCCATAAATAAAACTAGGAAATGACATATAACCTTATAAACTCGAAAACTTAAAATTGCTATTGTTCGAAGGAAACAGTTTTCCAGGCAGCTGATCAGTTACTCATATTAACTCACAGACTTGGTGAATATGCACATAACCCACATGAGCTCAAACCAGACAAATTTGCAGCATAGATATGGGGGAATGGGTAAGAAACCTGAAGCCTACCTGAGGAACTATGGGAAACCAATGGCTGCTGGGAGAGGGACAATCAGTGTCATTTAATGGAGAGACTCTTAGTAGGTTGACCGGGCTCCAGTAGGTGAACCAATACGGAGGGGCATTTGAAAACACAAACTTGAATCTCTCTCTCTCTCTCTCTCTCTCACTTGCTCACTCACTCTCTATTTTTATGATTTTTATTTTTTTTATTTTTTATGTGAATAAGTGTAGAACCTTCATGCATGTAAGTGCACTCATGTTCTGCAATACCCATGGAGCTGAGAAGAAGAAAGCATCTCAGATCCTCTGGAACTATAGCTAGGTACAATTGTTAGCTGCCATGTGGGTGCTGGGAATTGAACCTGAGTCCTCTGCAAGAGCAGTCAATGCTCTTAACCAATCCGCCCCCACACACACGTGCCTGCACAAGCGCTCGTGCGCACACACAACACACACACACACACACACATGCACATTGAAATTGGTGTGGTTAATAAGCAGGGTACAGATGTGGTAGGGAACCTAAGTATAATGAGAATATATTGTATGAATTTGTAAAAATTTAATAAAAATTAATAAAAAGATTACTGTGGTTCAATGTCTGCCAAATTCATGTTGGAACTTGATCCTCACTGTGGCATTTCTGAGCAATGAGAGCTAATGACACATGAGTAGATGATCGGGGCAGAGTGATTGGAAGAGAAAGGAAATAGATCTGGCAGTATGATGCACATCATCATAAAACCCATATTACAAAAGGACAGTTGGTTAACAGTATATGATCAGATGACTTGAAAATATTGGACTTATTAATCTTTGGGAAAGTTTCAAGGGCTAAGTGAATGAAATAAAGGTGATCACCTCTTAATTTCTGTGTAGAGTTTAGGCTGACGATGGATCAACTGATATGATGTTAATCAGTACTAGGCATGTAAGAGAAACAACATTTTATTGACAAGATAAGCCTAATTTTGGTTTTAATTGAAACTTGAGTGGTTAGTTAGCTGTCTCTCTGGAGATATTTGAATGTATTAGCTGGGAGCTCAGAGCTAGATAGGCAGGCAAATTTGATTGTCAATCACATAGAAATTATGGCAGACATATGGTACTTGAAAAAAATATCCAGTTAAAGTTTATAAAATGAATTGAGAACAGGCTCAAGGATTAAACCTTGGGGACACTTATTTTAGAGTGAAGCAAAAGAAACAGAAATTCATGAAATGACTCAGGAAAAATTAATTGAAAGCCAAGGAAGGCAACAGTTAAAATGTAGACTCCTGGAATCTAAGAAAATAAGGATTTTATAAAGCAATGGTCAGTGTGGAGAAATTAACCCAATGGTTGGTTTACTATCTAGCTGTGCAGTTCTATCAAGGCACCTCTGAAGTCCCTTTCCTGTATAGAACACCCAGACTTTATCTGCTATTTCCTGCATCTGGTATACTATCTTTTCTTGTTTAATTTCTTCAGAATTAACGAAAGCTCTCCTGATGTACAAACTAATTTTTCTGCCCCCAAAGATGGTACTTTTTTTTACCACGGAAGGTAGAATCACATGCGTTTTCTGTTTTCTTTTGAAAAACAAGGACTTTGGGGAATTGACCTTTAGAGCAAACCACCTGACCCAGTCATACCATTCCTGGGCATATACCCACAAGACTCATCCTACCGCAAAGATACATGCATACCCATATTTATTGCAGCTCTCTTCACAATAGCAAAGAGCTGGAACCAACCCAAATGCCCCTCAACTGACAAGTGGATGACAAAAGTGTGGTACATCTATACAATGGAGTACTATTCAGTGGTAAAGAAAGATGACATCATGAACTTTGCAGGTAAATGGATGGAACTCGAAGCCATTATGCAAAGTGAACTAACACAGTCCCCGAAAAACAAGCGGCGAATGGTCTCCCTCATTTTTGCATGCTAACACCAAATCCCCAGATGAAAGGCAAGCTGAACAACATTATTGTTATATTTCTGTTTATCTGAAAGCAACTATGTTGTTATAATGCAAATCTCTTAATGGGCTCTAGAATCAATCCACCACTTACTTTCAGTCTCTGTAATTAATATGAGTGGAAAGTATGTATTCATATTTTCGAGTAATATAAAATTAAAGAAGGAAAATGTGAATTCCTAAACATAAATAAAGACTAAGAGAAAGGTGCAGGACAGTTATGGCAGAGTGCATGATCTGGGGTGGGGTGGGGGGAAGGTAAAGGGGAATATGTCTAACCTGAACTGAGAAATGATGTCTCAAATACACAAAACATCAATAAAGGCATTATTAAAAAAAGAAGTTCAATGATGACATCCGTAATGTCATGAAGAGAGGTGATGACATAAAAAAAGAAGTTGATTCAAACTAGTGGCCATATAAGTTCCCAAATATTAGACTTTCTTAGGGGTTCAAGTAACTACATGAGAAATAATGCTTAAACAAGGAACATTTCACAGCACAGACAGTCATAAAGCCCAAGAGCACATACATGATAGGAAAATCAAATGCCCAGTAATCATGCCCAATCTAAGAACATAAAGTAGGGTGAGGACACCAAAACCAAGGGCAGACCCCTTTATGTTTAGTCAGGGATATTTTGGCACTCCACCAAAGGTGGTGTTCATCTATACACACCCAAGGGGGATTATGTCTGGAAACTGAATACTTTCAGTACATTAATCCTGGCTGTTACTAGAAAGTACACTAAACCCCCTATCTCACATCAATTCCCTCTAATTATTCATCTGATGAGTCTGTCAAAGTAGTATCATAAGAAGATGGAGAGATGACTCAGTAATTGAAAGCACTGGATACTTTTGCAAAGGGCCTGAGTTCAGTTCCCAGCACCCAAACATTCACATGACAGCTCATAACTACCTGGAACTCCAATTCCAGATGATCTGATGTCCTCTTCTAGTCTCCACTGGCACCAGGCATGCACACAACGTGTATACATATCTTCATGCAAATATTCATACACATAAAAATAAATCTTTGAAAGATGATATCATAAATTGATATAAGTGGATACTTGTTATCCCTCATTCATGAGTATTTGCTGAATTCCTACAACTGTATGACATTCTGCTAATCTCTCAAGTTACAAAAACATTATCTCCCTTGAAAGAACTCAAGGGTTAATTAAAAACATAAAAAGCAAAGAAAGGTTTAAAATATGTGATGAATGCAAAACTAGGTATGAAGGACATTATAGTAATTTTGGGGGGGTCTTTTCGAGACAGGGTCTCCCTGTAGCCCCAGCTGTCCTGGAACTCACTCTGTAGACCAGGCTGGCCTTGAACTCACAAAGATCCACCTGCCTCTGCCTCCCGAGTGCTAGGATTAAAGGCATGTGCCACTACGCCCAGCTATAGTAATTTTTTAAAAAGAATTCTCTAACTCAACTTGCAGTCTTCAAGAATGTGTCATGAATGAAGTAGATTAAAAATACTTTTTTGACTATTTTATTTGAATGTGTTGCAGTCCTGAGTACAAAGTAATACATATGGATTAGTTCAAAGTGTGGGGAATACTTAATAGATTAGCATGGAAAAGCAAAGTCAAGGAAAAAAAGAAAAACACTAGGACCAAGAAGCCAAGAAGTAGCTTTGTGTTCTTGGAAAACATGTATGAAATAAGAAGGAACAAACATAAGACCAGAGCAGTAGGTGGGTGCTAGTACACAAAAGGTCTTCCATACTATCTTAGTCATCTCCGACTTCACCCTGTGGAAGATGAAGAACAATTTTGTTCCTAATGGTTAGTGCAGCTAATCAGACTGATACATAA
>VZQC01010785.1:401920-480550 GCA_009823505.1 Rhizomys pruinosus | reverse complement strand
CTCCTTCTTAACCTCTTGTATTCCCCCTTCTGCTGTCATGTCATATAGACACAGACACACAGACATGCACGCACGCACGCACACATTTAATTCTGGATTCTGACTGAGAGAAAATGTGCCTGTCTGAGTTAAAATGTCTGTTTTGTTTTTTTTTTTTTTCCTTTTTTTGGTATTTTTTGAGACAGGATCTCCCTTTAGTACCAGCTGGCCTGAAGCTCACTTTGTAGACCAGTCTGGCCTCGAACTCACAGAGATCCTGCTGCCTCTGCCTCCCGAATGCTGGGATTAAAGGCATGTGCCACCCACACCTGTGTCCCTCGTGTGGGAAATGGTAGCTGAAAAGCTAGCCCCTTCATGCCCAATTCAAACTGGATTTTCCCACAAGGATCAAGCAATAAGTCCTGTTTAGATCTTAGCCATATTTCATTAACATTCAATATGTGTCAAATATTTATGTAAAGAAGAAAAACTTCAGGGAATTTTTATCAGCAGCGAAGATAGAAGCAGCACAGTGCAAAAAATCAGATGAGTGTAATTTGGAGAATGAGATTTTAGGGAATTAGGAGGATTTATGCTTTGCAGTGGCAAGAGGGTCTGAAGTGGCTAAAGTCCTGGGTTTACTGATGCTGGAGTGGTGGCAGTGAATCATTTTACTGGTGGGCAGACAGAAGTTAAAAAACACGCCTTTGGAACATAGGCAAGAAATGCCTGTTGTGCTCTTTAAAATTAGAGCAGAGATTTGTAGCATGAAGATTGTATATTATCAAGACCTTCTAAATGCATTGACCTAGATGAGGACTTAGTGATAATAACCCAGGAGATTGAAGTATATTTGTACAAACCAAACCCAGTATCTTGTTTTTCTCCATAGTTACTTTATACTTTATGACCATGGATTGAATATCTAGAGTCCCTTATTGCTATAGTTTGTATTCCTTAGTGCTATAGTTTGGATCTGGAATGGCCTTCAAAAGCCAAGTGTTGTATCCACTGCTGTAGTACTCTGAAGGATGGTGGAACATTGAAGTTGAGTATACAGAGCTTGTCAAGACATTGGAAGAGTGATGTCTTTATAGGAAACAGTAGTGCTCTAGTCCCTTCCTCCTTTAGTTTGATTGATTGATTATTGGTTGCATTGCTATAAATTCTCACTATGATGTTCTACCACAGACCCAAAACAATGGATCATATATTGAATCCTCTAAAACTGAGTCAGTATACACCATATGTCTGTGTAAGTTGATTATCTCAGGCAAATGTGATAGTAGTATAAAACTTACAATCATAAGTGATTTTCTAGGAGTATTTACAGATCTCAATGGATAGTCATAGTTATGACCATGATCTTTTATAGTAAAAGGATCCAGAGTAAAGTCAGCAGTGGAAAAGTGGCCATAGGCTTGGACCAAGGAAAGGCAGGTGTTAACTTATAAAGAGCCCTTCTGTGTTAGAGCTACAGGAGGCACATTAAGTCCCCAGCAGGGAACTGGGCTGATGTGTGTATTGTCTGCAGAGCAGGTAATAAGAGACAGTGCTCAGGATGTGACTATGGCTTTGGGATTACTAAGGAATTTTCTTCCTAAAATCCAAGTTTCTAGATGCCAGCCAAAAGACAACTTATAAGCAGACCTTTAAAAGAATCTGTCATTTCCTTTATTATAGTGGTTTTTAATATAGAAGCTTGTGCTTAATCCTTCGTTTCCCAGCTCTTTAGGTAATGTATTCTGTAGCAACCTGTCACCTGTGTGACTGATGTGACTATGGTTTCATTTAGACATGGAGACCACAGATTCCTGACTCATCTTTTTTTGGGTCATCATAGATCTTTTCCTTTCTTCAAACAGTGCTGGCAGTATCACGTTTGGCTGAACTTGGGTATTGTATTATTCTATCTCATGCTCCTCTATTTCTTCCAATCTCCCCTCTAGACATTACATATTGATCATGTCTTAGTTACGTTACATTGAAGGTTAATGGAAAAACCATCTTTCACTTTGAATGCCTTTTTATGGTAGATTATAATTTCCTCTCCTAACAAGTCACAAATCTACCTGGGGCCTATAATAATTGTGATTAAAATTTAAAAAATATAATATTATGAGAAATTGTTAAGTTTAATAAAATCCCATAAAGCTTTCATATTAATTAATATAATTCTGATGTGACAATGTGTTAGCCAGTAACAGTTTACCTTGTCTATACAAGGTATGTATACACTCTATGTATAGAGTGACTTTTTTTCTGCCATTTTTTAAATTTATTTTTTTTGTATATCATATATAACATTTCAATCAGTCTTTTTTATGATGCTTTTATTGATGTTTTGTGTATTTCAGATATCATTTCTCAATTAAATTTAGGCATATTCCCCTTTCCTTTCCCTCACCCCATTCCAGGTCATGCACTCTGCCATAACTGTCCTGCATCTTTCTCTCAGTCTTTTTTTATGTTTAGGAATTCAATCAGTCGTAATTGCCTTTATAATCCTTCTCCACTGGCACCAGCCCACAGTATCACCCTTAACCCCAGTGCCTGGAATTCATAGATTCTGTCATTTGTGTTAGGACCTGTTGTGCCAAATTAATCTTCCCAGCCATTCCTCACTGTCAGTTCATCCACTGAACTCTAGTCAGCCTATCTGGAGACCCTCATTTAAAGAATGCCAGTTCTTCCTCACCCGACTATAATCAGCTGTCAATGTTTCTCCAGCTAATATTGGGTTCTGCTACCCATTTCTGTATTTACATGCTGGGTTTTTTTTTTTTTTTGGGTTGAGCTTGCATGGGTCTTGTTCATGCTGACACAAATGTTTTAGGTTGATATCAGCAGGGTCCCAGGAGCTTGTAGTATTCTATTTCTATATGGTCTTGCACCACCTCCCTGGCTCTTAAAATCTTTCTGTCTCATTTTACACAACATTCCCTGAGTCCTGGGTGAGTGAAGCTGAATATAGGTGAGTGTCATGGACCAAACTCTATAGACTTCTAATCTCCATGGTTTGTCCATTTATGACTTTTGAGTTCTTGGCCCTCTGCAGGAGGGAGCCTCCTTAATGAGAGTTAAGAGGTTAATTGTTGTCCTCTTGGCCCCTTTTTCTATGTTGTGCATGCCTTAGCTATAGAGGCTGCATTGCAGATTTGTCACTTAGGTTTGGTCAATTCATAGACAATGTCTGTGTGTCTCCAGTTATGGAACTCAGTAATATTCTTTATCTGGTGCAAAAGAAGCTTCTTTATTGAGTGTTGTCTGGGATATTTGTCTGTAAATGTAAGGTTACCCATTTTGCAGTTAGTAAGAGGTTACCATAGCCTAGGGATGTGGCAGCCTTGGGAATTTCTCTAAGATCTATGACTTTTCCAGTTGTGTGTATCTGGCTACATTTACAGTATCACACATGAGTTTCCTCCCATTGAGTGGGCTGTAAGTCTCATTAGCCACTGATTGCTCTCAAGATAAAAGTGCCACTACTGCATTGATGCCCTATGCTGTGCTGGACATTGATGTGGATATTTGGTCTTAAAACTGTTGTTGTACCATTGATTGCTCTTCTCCCTTAGTAGCTTGCATAGTGCTTCCTAAAGCTGTGAGAGCTAGCTTTCAGGGGAGGTGCCTTCCAGATCAGTTCCTGGTCCATTGTTCCAATTCTGGTCTCCAAAATATGTCCTTTCTTCAGGGATACGGTCTCATATTCAGGTTATGGGAAGCAATCAAGGGCTGTGGCAATAGCCTGGGTAATTTTGGGAGTCTCTTGGACTACCCTGGCCAACAACTCAAGGAAGGTTTCCTCTGTCTGGCAGTGTTTTGCTGTGTGGCCTGATATTCCATGATGGCTGATGCCTAAGTGAGCTGTCTTTTTGCCCTGAAAGCCTAGAAGGTCAGAAAGAGCTGAAGCCAGTTCCCACTCGCCTGCAGTGGGACATTAGGCACCTGCAGCGCCCCCCCCAAGTGTAATTTGAGGTGTAGCATTCCTAAGCTTGTCACTACTGAGGCACACACACCTTAGTCTCCAGGAACCAATTGGTGCATCTGCCATAAAATCCTAATCTCAGGAGACAAATGTTATGAAACTTGGTCATTGTAAAAGTGCACGTAGCCAGGTGTGGTGGCGCACACCTTTAGTCCTAGCACTTGGGAGGCAGAGGCAGGCAGATCTTTGTGAGTTCAAGGCCAGCCTGGTCTACAGAGTAAGTTCCAGGACAGCTGGGGCTACAGGGAGACCCTGTCTCGAAAAGACCAAAAGAAAAAAGTGCACGTAGACTTCCCTTTTTCCCACCTCCATCCTTGTTAAGAGCCCACCAAAGTTACTATATAAGACACTGAAATTCCTGCAATGTATGAGTTTTTGACCCTCTGATGCCGACTCCCAGGTCTCTCTCTGATCTGTTGGGTTTTCTTGCCAATGCCAAAGCCCTATCTAATCCCTCTCTGTTTCTGCCTACAGCCTGGGTCACCAAGCAATGGCAGAGCATGGCTCCCACACTAAAAGCCATGGGGCTGGTGACCAGAGAGGGCAGGAACCTCGTTACACAGAGGAAGCCCATATTTCTTGCTATGTAGCCTTCAGGTTTGCAGATGGACTCATATAGAGATATTGTATGTTTAATTTGACAATAGCTTGTTGGACTAATATGGTTCCTTCTGTTTTTTTTTTAATTTAATTTTTATTGATGTTTTGTGCATTTCATACATCATTTTCCAATTCAGATCAGGCATATTTCCCTTTCCCTTCCCCCCCACCCCCACCCCATCCCAGATCATGCATTCTGCCACAACTGTCCTGCATCTTTCTCTCAGTTTTTTTTTTATTTTTTAGCTATATAAGTGATAGATATTTTTAGCTATATAAGTGATAATCCATGAGTACAAGCATCCTTCGTGCAAAACCAATCTGTAGGCTGTTGTGCCCAAACCCCCACAGCCCCACCATCCAGTGGGGGGTGACAGGTTGTTTGTTCAATCAAGTTGATCAAATGAGTGAGTATTATTTATTTCTCCTCTCCCACCCTCCCTCTCTGGCTACCCCTCTTGTGTCTTCTCCATTTAAAGTATCCCCATTTTTCCCATTTCTTCCTTGATACTACCAAGAGAGACTTGTTTTTACTGGACAATATTCCTTTATTTGGGCTGCTCATACTAAATGGGAATTACTAAGAAGGTTTAGATAATTAGATTTTATTGTACCAAATTGTGGTGTTGCTGTGTTTTAACTCAATATAGTTTTATATTGTGACCTTGTTTGTATTACTTCATACCCATTACCAAGAAAGTTTTATTTACTGGTGTAAATTGTTTCAATTCTCTTACCCCTTGTTATTCAAAGTATATTCCATGAACCAGAAAGAGTAGTTTGAATGAAATGCAGGATATTAATGCCAACCCCAGATCTATTGAATAAAGTATTGCACCTTACAGATATCTCAGTTGAAGCATATTAAAGTTTGAGAACTGCCACCACCCTTGCCCCTTCATGCCTGGTTATCCACTTGTACCATTTCATGTTACACATTTGGTCCTGCTAAGGATTATTAGCCTTTCAAGAGTTGGTGGATTAAAAAGGTCTATGAACTAATGAATTGTCTATACTATAACTCCTGAATTGCACCAATTTGGGAAGTGCCACTACATTGTCAACTATTAATAAAATTAACATTTCCCCCATTGAAGCCTCTAAAGGATGCACTAAACATACAAAGTATTACCCAATCCAACAATGTTGCTATTTCTTCAGTTCTGTTTTAAGGCAAATACTCACTGTTCTGTGAGTATTTGGGCCAAGTTTTATGCTGCAGTTATCCACAGTTATCTTTTCTAAGTGGATTTTCATTGGCAAGCCCTTGTGCCTAGATTCTAGGATAGGCTAGAGAGGGCCCACTGACTTGGTGCTTCAGTAATTCCCCTGCCTCTATTCAAAGGATACCTCTTCATCAGGAAAAATCTTAATTCTTTTTTCCTTTTCCAGTCCCAGAGTTAGGCTGCATGCCTTCATGTCTGATCCTTTGTACTTCTTCTATTACATCTTTTCCTTCTTTCTCTTCTTTCTTTTTTCTTTCTTCTTTCTTTCTTTCTTTCTTTCTTTCTTTCTTTCTTTCTTTCTTTCTTTCCTTTCTTTCTTTCTTTCTTTCTTTTGTTTTTTTAACCTCCAGCCAACCATTCATTCATTCCTAATACTTTAAACTAATGTTTTATATTTTATTGGATTACATATTCTAGTGAATGTTACCACTGCTCAAATTTTTGGTTTCATAGAATCATTAGTCTACAATTAAAATGCAAGTGACTATGAGAAAATAATTTATCAAAATAGAAATCAAATTTCATGTAAATTATAATTTAAACTCTATTTGAACTTTATTATTCAGAACTTTCTAGAAAGAAGTTAATTAACATTGGTATATGATATGCACATTGAACAAATTTGCTTATTAAAATGGAGTTCATAAGTATTGAGCTGATTTATACTGGAGGGAAATATTCAGTGTAGTATTTGAATTCTATTTCTAAAATAAATAGTTTTACTTACACCTTTCTAAGGTTAGTTGAATATGCATGGTGATGGGCTAAACCGATGGAAAGAATGCATAAGTCTGATATTTTTTCCTATTCTGAAACTATGTTGATTTCTAAGTAATGAATTTTTGTTAGTTCTTTTAAAATGCTTTTCTAAGTCAGAGTAAACTTGGATTCAGTTTTGCTGAATTCAGTAGTCCATGCCTTAGTTCTATTATTTATAATCATTAGATATGTTTGGTAAAATTGAACAAATGAGTTCAAGCATTCTATTCTGTATTTATCCTTGCTCATTATGAGAATGAGAAACTGCATTAAAAGTATGTGAATTTATATGAGATTTGTCAAAATAATTTTAAAACTTTTAATTCACTATGTGTTGGAGACTTTTGTTGGCATTAAGATGGGGAAGACATAGCCACAGAGTGACTCACACCAATGGGTTGAAACAGTGGTAGAAGCTTGCTGATATCTGGTTGGAACAAGAAGTAGAGAGAAAGGCAGGAAGCAGAGAGAAGACAGGAAACAGCAAGAATCAGGAAGCACGGCCAGGCTGTAATCCTTAAGGACCATCTAACACTGGTGATCCACTTCCTCTTGGAGGGCTCCATCTCCACAAGTTTCCATAATCCCCTAAAACATCACCAGTTGAAGAACAAGTGTTCAAGTACATGAACCTGTGCGAGACAATCACAGAACTCGCTGTGAATTTAGTATGACTATTTATACCCTTTCTTACAATGCCAATCAACTTTATAATTTATACCCTAGAGTTGGATGTGTGAAAGAACAAATGGATTAGATATGCAAATATATGCCACCTGAAAGGAAAACCAAGGGGAGAAAATTGACTTAAATGGGCAAAATAAATGTTTTGGGGGATGGAGTGGCTCTGTATCTGGGTTGCAGTGAAGACTATGCAATTCCTGAAGTTTATCAACCAATACACTTACATTGAGCATTATTAATCCAATGTAAATTAGATAATATATGGACAAATCTAAAAAGAAGTAAAAGAGAAGGGGAAAGGGGGAAGGGAGACAATGCCCAACAAAACTCTTCAGAAACAGAGGTGAGAAAGAAGTCCAGGCTAGTGTGCTATGTGGATTAGATCTGTGTCTCAGTGGCATTCTGCTTGTTTTTAGACAGTCCTGATCTTAGGAATGTAACTTTGCATGGCTTGAGGCAAGAACTTGTAAGACCTGTCCCATAAGACCTCCAAGGAGGGTTATCTGATATCTCCGCAGGCATTCAGTTGCCTCTGTGAGTTATCTGTTGCTCCACAGGAAGGTTCAGGATATTACAATATTTTCTTGCTTGGCCTATTTCTGCAAAGTTCCAGAACCAGATGGCCTCTTTGAGGCATTGAGCAAAATGCTACGCCTCTAGTTACCTGTTACACAAACAGGAGCTCTGCAGCCCCCTCCTCACATTAGAACCAAGGTGGCTCGTCCCTCCCTTCTGCCCCCCCCCAATTACTTGCCCAGAGCACAGTAACTTTTGGTATATAAGCACACTGCTGGCATCAATAAAAGGAGACTCTATTCTCCCAGACCTTGCCCTTTGAGTCCATGTCTGTATCTTTCCTTGTCTTTCTATTTGGGTAACTCTCCCAAGGTCCCCCTCCCTCCTCCTTGCCAGAGCCTAGCCAAAAGATTGTCTGCCTGAAGGCAGGAGACAGCCTTGAGAAATGCAACAAGGGAAGAACACCATGTGGAGGTCGGCCACACATGACAAAAGGACTATTCAGATGATTATTAAATTTCAACACCTGATTAATGATGATTTGACAAATAATTTTTGATTTGATAATGATGTGAAGGCAATATTATGGATAGTATTAAGAGAAGCCATTGTGACTTTCTTTTTTTTTTCTTTTGAGACAGGCTCTCCCTTTAGTTCCAGCTGGCCTGGAGCTCAGTATGTAGACCAAGCTGGCCTTGAACTCACAGAGATCTGCCTGCCTGTGCCTCAGGAGTGCTGGGATTAAAGGTGTGCACCACCACACCCTGCCCAAGACAGTTCTTAGCCACCATGTGGGTGCTGGGAATTGAACCTGTGTCCTCTGCAAGAGCAGTCAGTGCTCTTAATTGCTGAGCTATCTCTTCAGCTCCAGGAGAAGCCATTCTGTGACTTATTTAGTTTGGACTTGGATCTGTGGCATGTTACCTTTTTTATTTTTCTGGATCAGAAGCCTAGGCAGCTGATACACTATAGCACACTGTGCTGATAAAAATGATATTCTTGGGGCTGGAGAGATGGCCTAGCAGTTAAGAGTGCTGACTACTCTTGCAGAGGACCCGGGTTTGATCCCCAGCACCCACATGGCGGCTGAGAACCATCTTTAATTCCAGTTCCAGGGGAATCCGATGCCCTCTTCTGACCTCCACAGCATTGCACAACACAGGTGCACAGACCTGCATGCAGACAGTACATTCATACATATAAAGAATAAATTAAAAAAATTAAAAAATGATATTCTTTGGTTTGGCATATGTTAAAAGTATTTTTGGCTTAAGAAAATTTCAATTTATGAAGAATTTATTGGGACATAAACATATTATAGGTCTAGAAGAAAATAGGGAATTATAGGTCTAGAAGAAAATAGGGAACTTGAAAATAGGGAACTTGGATTGGAGAGATAGGCAAGTGTTAAGAATGCTTGCTGGTCTTCCAGAAGACTGGAGTTCAGTTCCTAGTACCCATGCAGGTCACCAGTGCAACCACCTGTAACTCCAGGTTCACAGAATCTGAAGTCCCCTTATGGCCTTTGGGGATGTATGTTACTGTTCTGTTGCTGTGAGCAAGGCAACTTACAGAGGGAAGAATGTATTTGGCTTATAGTTTCAGAGAGTTAAACTTCATAATGGTGGGGAAAACATGGCAGCAGGGGCAGCCATAGTAGAAAGCTGATGGGTCACATCTTCAAGCAGAGAGGCTGGAGAGAGACTGGAAACCTAGCAAGGCTTAAGAACTCCGTTCTCCAACTGAAAATTGGAGACAACTATTATAGAGGTAATCTCTTATAAAACCAGTAAAACTGCCTTCTTTAATTGACTAATAGACATAGGAAATGTGAAAAGGATTATTCTCTATTCAGAACCAAATATAATACTAAAGTCTCCTTAAGCTATGTACTTAAGCAAAATATATTAATACAGGAGCTCTGACATCAGCAATGGTTTATTCTTCCAAGGAGATGTTGGATCCAAGGTCCCTCAAAAGGCTCCTTGCCTCTAAACTGGTATACCTGCAAGAAGAGAGGCAATAAGGCCCTGCTGTCGAAGACCTGACGTTAACATGCAAAGATGTATTGAGACCACACATGCAAGTGTATAGATGGCCTCTGGAATACCAGAGAGTGTTACCAAAGGCCACTAAACCAATGAAGCAAATATGGGTCTCCTTGAGTCAAGCAAGACTCCTCTGTCAGCACCAGCTGACTGGAAATACTGTGCAGCAGAGGCAGCCATATGCCTGTATATCCAAAATCTAATTGGCTATTGGCTCTCTCCTTGGAGGAATAACCCATGGCTGATGCCACAAGCTTACATCCTCTACTGGTTAGGATATGTTATAAGCCACAGTAAGACCCTGTCATATTTAACAGGAAAAAAATGTAATTCATGGATTAACATACCATCCAAACATATGTGTCTATACCAAAGTAACCTACCATAACTATTAGTGCTGTTTAAATACCTATATATCTAATTGCTTGTGCTTCATTAGTAGGATCGAAAGGTTATTCCTGGACAAACTGTCAGCCCATGAAAGGAAACAGCCAGAATTGACCAGAGTCCAAGACAACAGCTCCAGAGAGAGTGGACTGTTTTGCTTCTCATCCACCTGGTGCCCCCATTTCTAAGCCTAGGGAACAATCTGCACAGAGAGGGGGCGTGGTAAAATGTAGAGGTAAGCTTGCGATTGGGGTGCATGGTGAAACTGACAGCGATGTAGTTCGGACACTCATTTGATCACCTGATTGAACATACAAGTCCACCCCTGCCCCAGAGGGTGGGACCCATGGGCTATGGGGGTTTGGGCACAACAGCCTGCAAATTGGTTTTACATGAAGGATGCTTGTACTCATAAATTATCACTTATTGCTAAAAAATGAAAAAAACGAGAGAAAGATGCAGGACAGTTTTGGCAGAATGCATGATGGGCTGGGGTGGGGTGGTGGGGGGGGAAGGGAAAGGGAATATGCCTGGACTGAAGAATGATGTATGAAATACACAAAGCACAATAAAAAACAAAAACAACACAAAAAAAACTCTCCAAGGCCACTTTGCCAAAAACATCAGCACCAACTGGGGACAAATATCAAATACTTAGAGCCGGTTAAGAGAATTTTTTTTTTTTAAATTTTTTGTTGTTATTTTTTTTTCTGTAAGTGTTGGACTGTACTGTCCTGGCATGTATGTTTGGCACCAGTGTCGTGCAATGCCTCGGAGGTCAGAAGAGGGTGTCAGATTCCCCTGGAACTGGATTCTCCTGGAATTGGAGTACAGATGGTTCTTAGCCGCCATGATGTGGATCCTGGGATCGAACCCGGGTCCTCTGCAAGAGCAGTCGGTGCTCTTAACCACTAGGCTATCTCTCCAGCCCTAGAGACATTCTTATTCAAACCACCACAATGAACACCCACATGCATATGCACACACACACACACACACACACACACACATAAAAATAAATCTTTAAGAAAGAAATAGTAGAACCCATGAAAAGACTGGTTGAAAAAATTGGACATAACCTAATATCCAAAATGTCTTAAAGAATTATTGGGGAATATGTCTAAATTGGACTGAAAGATAATGAATGAAATACACAGTTCACCAATAAAAGTATTAAAAAATAATTATTAATATCATAGAAACTTGAGAAATACTGAATTTTTATTGAATACATGTAGAATATAACATTATTAATGATTAACCAATATCCATTAGGTTAAAAAAATACAGTAAAACAAAAGAACCAAAATTCTTTGAATTATTGTAAAATTAAGAGTAACTTGTGGAAAGGTTTTTTTTCTTTATTTTCTTTATTTTTTTCTTTATTTATTTTTCTTTATTTTCTTTATTTTCTGGTAGACAGGACAGCATAGAAACCTCTTCCCATCTCATCAATGAGTTTCAACTTAATATTTCAGACCCGCTTAGCCCCTGCATTTGACTATCTGTTTCAGAGGTCAACATAGAGTTTCTGTTTCATATGATTCACTTCGTTCCCACTAGTACTCAAGATTAGTAATATAGAAACTGCAGATTTCACAGGAGCTGATAGATGGACCCAGAAAGTACTTTTAAAAATAGCAAATGGTCACATCTGACCTTTGGATGCTGACAGCAGAGGGGTAATTGCATTGAAATCATCTCCCTTCCTGGGAAGGAAGCTTGCTGAGCATTGGCCCCCTGCTTAAATAAAATGGGGTTATTATTTCCTTACAAGTGAGTCTTATGACACTTTGAAGCCATGTCATTACTTCTGTCTGGCTTGTGAATTGCTGGATTATTTGTAAGTATAATTTAATAGCCCTAATCTGTCATGAAATATTTATAGCTTTTTGTGCCTTAAAGGTTTTGAATTTTGCTTATAACTGTATTACTAATGAAATGGCTTACATATAACATGACACATAACATGGTAATATTTACCATCTACAAGTAGAGGTATTCTGGTACAATTCTGTGTTTTGGATTAAATTCAGGTATAGAATTCAGATTATTATGTAGTGAAAAAGCAAATATTTAGTAAACCAAAGTTTACAAGTTTTTAAAAGATGATTCTGCAGAAAAATCTCAGACCAACTAACATTTTTAATGAAGTAAAAATTTTTTAAATTTTCTGAGTGCGCTGTCCCATGCCTTTAATACCACGACTCCCGAGGCAGAAGCAGATGGATCTTTGTGAGTTCAAGGCCAGCCTGGTCTACAGAGTGAGTTTCAGGCCAGCTGGGGCTACAGGGAGATGCTGTCTTAAGAAAACCAAACCAAAACAAAACAATATTGAAAGTTAAGAGCAGGATGAGCTGCATGCTCAGTGGTAGAATGCTTCTTTGGCATGTGTGATGTCCTGGGTTTAATCAAAGGCATGATAGGGCAAAACAATCAAAGGAGCACATCTAAAGCAAACAACAAAACAAAAATAAAACCAGAATTGAATCTATACAAAGATGAGTTAATGTGTGTTGAATAATTAGAGCTATAAGAGAGCTATGTTAACTTTGCCATTAGTTGAATAGTAATCTGAAGTAATTTTATATTTTAATACAAATTGGATAAAATCTAAAGTAATTTTCCTCCATTCTTATTATTGTTCAGGTGGGAGTGAGTGCATGGATGTGTTTGTGTGGGTACAATAGCTACTGGGTTTGGAATTTACTTTGTTCTTAAATACTAGTCAGTGTTTTTATATTAACTCATTTCTTTTTCATCACAAGTGAAAAAAAGCATACTCTAGCTATCATTTAACATTAAGATTTCTGAGGCATAGAGTGCTGTGGTCTGGATGCTTGTAACCCCCAATTCTGCTTTTAATATTTTATTTATTATTTTTATTTTTTGTGTTTGAGTGTTTTATATATATACATATGTAATTATATATTATATATTAATTACATATGTATATATGTAGATATACGTATATATATGTATATATACATATATTATATATACATATATATTATATATGTTTATATATACATATTATATATATATATATATATATATATATATATATATATATATATATCTGTGTTGTGTGGTTGGAGTTCAGAAAGTTGTCAGATCCCCTGGAACCGGAGTTATTACTGGGAGTTACTGACAGTTGTTAGCCTCCGTGTGGATGTTAAGAGTTGAGCCCAGGTCCTCTGCAAAGGCAGCTCGTGCTCTCAATTGCTGAGCTGTCTCTCTAGCTCAGGCTCCCAGTTCTTATGTTAGGGATGGGGTGGGGATATACCTTAGTGATGGAGCCCTTGTTGAGTATACACTAGGTTCTGGGCTTTGTCTGAGAACTACCACCAAAAAAAAAAAAATTCACATCTTGAAACTCAATTACCATTTTGCTTGTATTATGAAATGGGAATATTTGAAGACAACTAGGTCATGAGTATAGAGCTCTCATGAATTAGGGGACTTGCAATAGAAGACCCAGAGAGATGTCTGATGCTTTGCTATGAAACAGCATGGTATGAAGTTGCACTTTAGGATCCCCAAAGCAGGCTACACCATATACACCTTGATCTTAGACTACCTAGCCTCTAGAACATTGAGAATGTTTATAAGACATGTAGGTTCTCTTGTTTCTGTTAATGTTGTAGTAGCCTGGATAGACTCCAAGTTTAAGTGGATTTGTCCATTCATTATGGTGGCTGAATTCAGAAGAATGAATATTCCACATTTAGTACTCTTCACCTCAAGATTCAACTCTCCTATTAGGCAAATGCCAATAGTATATCATTGAGTGAAAGGTGCAATGATTAAAATTATTTAAATTTTAAAAATTAAATTTCCTATGTTTGTGTGAACCAAAGTTGTTTTCTACATTCAGATTGTACCTGCACTTGTAACAATGATGTATTTCACTGCCTGCCCAAATGAACATTCCGATTAAAGTAATACTTTCTATAGTAGGGTGGCATTTTCCATGCTCAGTATGGTTTTTTATGTTAGCTTTATTGAGGTATAACTGATAGATAATATCTGACCATATTAAAGTGAAAATTTATATACATGCTATCATTATATAAAAATGAGCTAAATTTGACTGCATCCTTACTTTTGCTAATGAACTAATTTTAAACTTGTAGATATTTTCTTTTACTTCTTTTTAAAATTTTTTTGAGATAGGGTTTTCTTGTAGCCCCAGCTGGCCTGGGATGCAGTATGTAGACCAGGCTGGCCTCCATTTCACAGAGTTTCACCTGCCACTGCCTACCCAGTGCTGGGATTAAAGTTGTATACAGTCATAACAGCTGCTTATTTTCTTTCTATGTTATCAAGTAATGTTCTTTATTTTATTTGAAGAAGCAGTTTTTGCAATTTTTTTTGGTTTTGGTCTTTTTGTAATAAAATTCTTTTTCTGGGTATGTATCTATTTTTCTTTCATTTCTAAAGGGCAGTTTCTCTAGGTAAAATTTCCAGGCTGGCATCTTTTCCCACTTTTAACATCTTGAGTAGATTCATGTCTTGCAAGACTACTGTTGAGAAATTTACTAACAGCCTAATATTTCTTTGAATTTCTTTGTACTGCTTTCAAAATCTCACAAAAGGTAAAGGCTTCTTGCCTCCAAATTGGGATATCTGCTGGAAGAGAGGCGATAAGGCCCTGCTGTTGAAGACCTGATATAAACATGGGAAAGATGTATGGAGACTGCACTTGCAAGTATACAGATGGTCTCTGGAATGCCAGAGAGTTTTACCAAAGGCCACTAAACCAATAAAGCAAATATAGGTCTCCTTGAGTCAAGCAAGACTCCTCCGTCAGCACCAGCTACACCTCATCTGCCTGGAAATACTGTGCAGCAGTGGCAGCCATATGTCTGTATATCCCAAATCTAATTGGCTATTAGCTCTCTCCTTGGAGGAATAACCCATGGCTGATGCCACAAGCTTACATCCTCTATGGTTAGGAGATTTATAAACCACATGAAGACCCTGTCATACTTAACAGAGAAAATGTAATCATGGATTACCATACATCCAAACATCTGTGTCTATACCAAATAACCTACCAACAATAGTACTGTTTAAATAACCTATATATCTAATTGTGTGTGTCATAGTAGGATTGAAAGGTTATTTCTGTTTAAAAACCTATAATTTAATGCATGTGCTTCTGTAGGATTGAAAGGTTATGCCTGGACAAACTGCAGCCCATGAAAAAAACAGCCAGAATTGACTAGAGACCAAGACAACAGCTCAGAGAAATAGACTGTTTTGCTTCTCATCCACCTGTGCCCCTTTTCTAAGCCTAGGGAATAATCTGCGGGAGAGGGGGCGTGTATAGAATGTAAGGGCTGCGATTGGGGTGAATGGTGAAACTACAACGTATAGACTAGAGACACTCATTTGATCAACTTGATTGAACTACACAAGCCCCCCCCCCCTGCTGGATGGTGGGACCATGAGCTGTTGGAGTTTGGGCACAACTGGTCCGCCAAATTGGTTTTACATGAAGGATGCTTGTATCAAAATTATCACTTATTGTTAAAAAATGAAAACAAAACAAAACATAAAAAGAAAGATGCGAAAGTTAGGCACGAATGCCTGATCTGGGATGGGTAGGGGTGGGGTGGGGGGAAGGGAAGGGGATATATGCCTGAACTGAATTGGAAAACGATGTATGAAATACACAAAGCATCAATAAAAATAAAAATAAAAAAAATCAAAATCTCAATGCATGGAGTATTTCTGTATTCTCGTTTTCTTCATGCCTTGAAATTTTGCATCGCTGTCCTCACATTTACAGACGGACTCTCCTCCCTCAGTCTTTACTTTTCTTAGGTCTTCAGGAGAGAAACATCTTCAGCAACCAACTTAACTAGTGGTTCTGAAGCTTCTCAAGTCTTTCCTGTCCATATACATTCTCTATATCTTTTGTTCCATTTCCAGGAAGGGCTTCTTAAAATTACATTCTTTCTCTCATTCTTGCAAAAAATAATGTAAGCTGGGTTTTGATCTTCCCACTAGTCTCCTTACAACAGGCTCTACAATATTCTTGGGCATCATTTTACCATTTTGCAGATTCAAGTTGGCTGCTTGCATGACACAATATAACAATTTCCTAGGTCCAATTAGAGTTTCCATGCAATTTGTATGGTTGAAACTAAAGTTTTGCTTTAACAGATTTTATTTGTGAATTACATTTGTATTTTATCAACGTTTCAGGGGAATTATTGGTGGGCCAGCCTGAGGTTGATGAGGCAAGTGAATATTTTCATGCTTGTGTACCATTTAGGAAGTGGAGATTCTACAAATGAGGGATCTCATTTGGTCCTAGGTAAGTTTTACCTTTTTATATTTTAATTTTTAATAAGCTTTTGTAGTTTTACAACACAGTTCTCAATCAAGTTTAGGCCCTCCTCCCCCATCTGTGCTCCTCCAACCCTCACCAGACCTCATGTATTCCACCACACATGGTAAGACCTATCTAGTCAATCATTTCCACCCACATGTCCTTAAGCAAAAGTTCATCCACTTCAGACTAGTCAGCTGATATAAACATTGTAAATAAGGTATATACTCCCACACCCAGTAATAATCAGTTTTTGAAGTTTAGGTCTTATAAACCTATATGATAATATGGAAACTGCTAAGGGCGAAGATAAATCAGTGGTCCAAGCCATCCATCAAGGCTAATCACATTAACAACTGGTATAGCAAGCTACCCCTATTGGTGCAGTGGTGGCACTCTTAACTGTGGGGGGTGAGGGTGGTAACCAACAGCTATCTACTTAATTGTACTCAAAGCCCACTCAATGGGAGTGAAAAGATGGGCGGCAGGCACTGTAATTGTAGCCAAATACACATGGCTGGAGAGGACATAGATTCTATAGAAAACCCTAGCTCTGCATATCTCCAGATAAATGATATTTCTTACCATAAGCTAAACATGGATCCTTATATTTACAGACAAGCATACCATTCACCACTCATCAAGGAAGCTTCTGATTGCAACACATGGAGGCTACCGCAGAGTTCCACAACTGCTTAGATACAGAGACTATACCACTGAGTCGCCCAGTCCTGGGTGACAAATCTACAGTTGAAACTCTAGACACAAAGCTCATGGAACAAAGTGGAGCCCAGGGGAGAGAGAAAATTAATGCATACCTCAGCCCTCACCAGCGAAGCTTCCCTATACAACAAAGTATGATGCACACAGAAGGCCACAAATGGCCAATATTTAGAGAATAAAAGACTGCAGAGTGTGTGTCCCTGGATAGGACTCCTGTATTGAACTTTATCCAGGGACCATTGCTGAAGAAAAGTCTGGTTCATGAACACAGGGGAATAGAGGATTTCAGGCCACCTGATTCTTCCACAGGTGGACTTTGGGCAATGGTGGCATCAAGCACAAGACCCATGCCAACTCAATTACACAAGCATCCAGATGGGAGGAGGGAAACTGGTGGTGGACTAGCCCAAGGTAAGCCTCTCTTTAGTGATTCTATTTCAGCTACCAGTATTCATTGGCTTTTCCCTAATAACCAGTCTCTCCTGGTCACTCATGCAATTTACCTTAGTATTATGGTTGAAACATGAATGAAGTGTGCTTCTTGGGCAGCACCTTTTATGGTTTGGGAAGACAGAATCTGGTTGACTGAACTCTTCTCTTTGTAAAAATTTACCTCATGTGGTACCTTTGAGGAATAGAGATGATTTAAAGTTTTTTTTAGACAGTATTTCCCTATAGCCTTAGATGGTCTGGAGCTCACTGTGTAGATCAGGCTAGCCTTGAACTCACAGAGATCCACCTGACTCTGCCTCCCAGTGCTGGGATTAAAGCTGTGTGCCACCGCACCTGGAAATAAATGACTTAGTAAAGTAAAACCGCTCTAATCCTCTTTTGGTGCATTATCAATTTAGTTCATTCCAACAAAATGATCCAACTTCTCCATGAGACTCTTAGGCCTCCACAAAACACTCTCATCTGAGTTGCTCTCAAAGCCAGTGCTTTTCTGGAGGATGACAAAAGAAAGCTCCTATTCTAGTCCACATGTAGCTTGCTCAGTTGATAGAATTCTTGCCTAGTATGGCAATGCTCTGAGTTCCACCAGCAGCATCATAGAAAATCAGGTGCGGTGCATGTAATCCCAGCACTGGTGAGGTAGAAGCAGGAGGATCAAAAGTTCCAGGTCCTTAGCAACTCCATAGCAAGTTCTAGGTTGGTCTGAGCAATATGAGATCTGTCTCATAAACAAACCAACAAATGCAAAGGAAGCTACTATTCTTCATCTTGTAGACATCACTTCTCAGCGTACTTTTATCACTTCTATTCAAGAGTACTATAAAAAGAACAGCAAGCCTTTACTCTCAGTGTGTATCTGAGAAGTATCATGCTGTTTCCATATTCATCAGGGAGTAGTGACAGATGATTATAATTATATTATAAATAATAATTATCTCTTAGCTTAAATAATTTTGATATCTTGATTCTAAGTAGTCAAACTATGACAAACTTTGTTGTCTGTTGTGAAATTAGGATGCAGAAATTTTAAAAAGCATTATGTTTAGTTAATGATAAAAGTAGAATATTCATGAAAGCTGTGTTTAGAATTGATAGTAAATGTATAAATAGAATCATTAAAGAATTTGATAATTGAATTTTCCTGTGAGACACTGCTTAGCTCTGAGTCACTTGTGACACTTATTTTGTGCTTTAACTTACTTTGTTGGGAGGTTCTTTTTAATCGTAAGGAAAAATAACCCTTTGATTGAGGACCAGAATCTGCTGAAAGTCTCATGTAAAAGAAGGAAAATTATTGAATAAATGAATTTATTTCTTTAGAGTTTTAGCTGTTAACTTTGTTTATAGAAATAATTTTTAGCAAATAAGATTATAATTACTGAGGTTATTTTCTTAACGTTAAGATAGAAACTTGAAATATCAAGGTCTTGAATAAAATACAAATGTAATTCACAATTATAATATGTCAAAGCAAAAATTTAGCCTAAACCATACAAATCTATGCAAATTCTAACTGGGCCTAGGAAATGGAATCTCTTAAAATATTTTTATTTATTAATTTTGTTTGATGTCTATGTATTGCCTGCATGTAAGTAGGTACCATGTTGTACAATGCTGGAGGAGGTCAGAATAGGCTATCCCCTGGAACTGGAGTTATGGATGGTAGTTAGCTGCCATGTGGGTGCTGGGAATCAAACCTGGGTCCTCTGCAAGAGCATCCAGTGCTCTTAACCTCTGTACAATCTTTCCAGCCCAAGGAAATTGAATCATAATGCTGCATAGCTGGAAATATAAAATATGTTTTAAGTCTGGGCTTACTAAAGAATATTTACTAAGGAAAACTATAGTGGAAATATTTCATATTCCTTAGTAACAAGGGGACAACGTTACTGTTCTAGCCATTGGAATTGGAATTGACTAGAAACATGGAGGGACTAGGCATCCTCTAATTTCTGCTCTACCTTTTAAGATAAACATAAAGAGTATTTTTTCTGATGCTATTTTATGTTTACCAGGTCCTATTGTCTATGTAATTGGCTGAGTATGCTATTATGAAAGGATATTAGAGTTGTGAAATGCTTTCTCTGCCTCTTTTAAGATAGCTGTTTTACTTTGGATTGCTTTCTAGTTGTTTAGCTCTTAATCTTGCTTTTATTTTATATGATTTATTTCACCAAGATTTCCTTAAAGATGATGCCCAATATGGGAAAGATTACCATTCATTCATATTTAGCATGTATTGATTTTTTTTTTTTACTTTTTATGCTGCAGGATGGTAAATAATTTGGATTATCACTTGTCAGTTGATAGACCTCTTCATTGTTTCCACTATGGAACTATTATGAATAATCATTCCTGTATGTTGCTGTATAGTGACATACATTTTTTGACTCTCTTGGGCAGTTTACTAAATGTACAGTTGCTGGATTTCATCTAGCCTCATTTAGAATGGCTAAGATTAAGAGTACGAATGGCACCAAATGGATGCTTGGAAAAGGACTACAAAACTGGTGTAAGTACTGTGGAAATCAGTGTGGGGAACTCATAAACACCTAAAAATAAACCTACCATATGATCCAGTCATACCACTCCTCCATACATATCCAATGGACTCATTCTGATACAGAGACACATGCACAGTCATGTTTGTTGCTGCTCTTTTCACAATTGCTAAGAAATGGAAACAACCTAAATGTTCTTCATCTGATAAATGGATAATGGAAATGTCCATTTCCACAATGGAGTTCTACTCAGAAGTAAGGAAAGATGAAATTATGAACTTGAAGGTAGGTAAATGAATTGACCTAGAAACTGCTACACTTAGTGAGTGAAATAACAGACTCAGAAAAACAAGTGACTCATATTCTTTCTTATTTGTGGATCTTGGCTCTAGTTGTTAAATGCTGAGTATACATCCTGGAGTAACTGTAGGAGCCAGGAAAATGGAGATGAAATATGATGCTGAAAGGGAAGTAGGAGCTCAAGGGAGGAGGATGGTAGAACAGAGGTGTTATTAAGGGAGAAATGGGGAAGGGGGTACTTTACTGGAGAAGGAGTAGGGAGAGTTATGCAGGGGAGTGAAAAGAGAATGTAGATATAAATGCTTAGATGGTGGTGTGAAACACCAGAGAGAAATGTATTAGTTCAAAGTTGTACTGAAAAATACACATACCATCAATATAAGAGTGCATGTGTATAGATAAAGGCTGCATAACAAAAAGTAGTGTCTGGCAGGAGAAACCTACCTTCAAATTGCTATCGCCACAGCACTTGATTGCCTCCCAGAACTTGCTGGTTAGACCCTATTACTGTCTAATAGGAAATAAGGCCTGCTCACTGGGAGGGAACTAATGTGTGGTACTGTAAATATACCCAAATGCACATGGCTAACGACATTATAAATCCTAGAGAAAAACCTACTTCTGTCACATTCCTATACCAATACAATTTTTTACTTTATTCTAAATATGCATCCTCATATTTACAGACAAATGTACCTTTTACCCCTCAACAAAGAAGCTTATTTAAAAAATTATTTATTTTATTCCTTACTATTTTTATTTTGTATACATTGCCTACTTGTATATAAGTGCACCTGTGTTGTACAATACCCTCAGAGGTCAGAAGAAATTGTCACAGCCTCTGAAAGTGGAGTTATGGATGGCTTTTAGCCACTATGGGGGTGCTGAGGACTGAACCCCAGTCCTCTTAAACTCTGAGTCATCTCTCCAGCCCTGTTGGACTGTATTATAGAATTCCAGAACTGGTCAAATGCAGAGAGTTATCTATGATATGTTTAACCCTAAATGCCACATCGTCAATGACACTTATACACTTAAGATGAATGCATCTTTTAACTCTCACTGGAATAGTTTCCTTATCTAGCAGATGGTGATCAACACAAATACAATTGTTCAATGTACAGAGAGCAAGAATATACATCATACTTATCCCTGAATAGGACGCCTATTTCAGACCTCTGCTCAGGGATCCTTGGGGAAGAGAAGGTGGAAAGACTGTAAGAGGTGGCGGGGGTGGGGGTGGGAGGTGGGGAGTGGATGATCAAAAGGAAACTGAATCTTCCAACCAGCTGGTCATTTACTCATATGAAATCACAGCAATGGTGACAGCATTCACAAATCCTATGCAACCTTAATTTAGATAAAATACCAGCACAGACACAGGGAAGTTGGGTAAGTACTCCCAATACAACCTAAGAAACTTTTGGCAATTGATGGTTTGGTGGGAGTGGGATAGAAGATGTGATTTACACAGGATGGACTCTTACAATGGGACCAGTGTGGAGGGATGTACACTAAAGGAGATTTGGAGAAAAATCAGACTCTGTCATATAGACATATATATATAGAGGAGAGTATAGATGATAATGATATAGATATATATATATATATATATATTATAATCAGTATATTGGGCAAGGGCCGGGGGGGGAAGGTGTGGGAATAGAGCAGATCTAATATCATCAAACTACATTGTATTAAAATTGCAAAAAATTCAATAAAAATTAGAAATAAAAAAGTAATGTTACTGGATCATGATAATTTTACTATAATTGCATGGAATACTTCCATCCTGATTTGCATAATGGTACCTCATTATTGTTTGTTTTAATTCTCTGATGGAGTATATTTTTCTTTGCTTATCTGCCATTCCTGCATTTTCTTTGGTGAAATACCTATTCCATTTTTAATACAAGTTCTTCATTATGCAGTTGTGAGCATTTCTCCCCATTCTTTGTCTTGATCTTTCATTTTCATAACAGTAATATTTCTTTCTTTTTTTTTTTTTTTTTTTTTTTTTTTTTTTGAGACAGTCTCCTTATGGCTTCAGCTGGCCTGGAACTCACTCTGTAGACCAGGCTGGGTTTGAACTCACAGAGATCCACCTTCATCTGCCCTCTGCCTCTGCCTCTGCCTCTGCCTCCCAAGTGCTAGGATTAAAGGCCCGGCTTAAAGATGGTTCTTAGCCATGAGCCGCCATGTGGGTGCTGGCAGTTGAACCCAGGTCTTCTTCAAGAGCAGTTGGCACTCTTAACCGCTGAGCCATCTCTCCAGCCGCAACAGTAATACTTTCAAATGCACTTCCTTCCTTATTTTAGTTTTAATCTTTTTTCTGCTATGCAAGTATGAAAAGCTATAAAATTATCTTTCAGCATTGTTGTAGCTGTCAATAAATTATATATTATTATTAAATTTAAATTAGCACACATTATTTGTAAAATAAAATAGCTTTCATGATTACATTTTCACACATATATACAATATTCTTCAATTATATCCAGTCTTCACTCTCTCTCCCTTCGTGTTTGCCTATGTGTATGTGTGTGTCCGTGTGGATGTGGATGTCAGTGCCTACAGAGTCCAGAAGAGGGCATTGGACCCACCAAACTTGCATTATGGGAGGTCATGAGCTGCCCAATGTGTGTTCAGGCAATTGAGCTCAGGTCCTTTGGAAGAGCAGTACACATGCTTAACTGTTGAGTTGTCCCTGCAGTCACTCATGTCTTTCTAAAAATGTTCTAAGTGAAAAGATTTTGATTTGTTGTTTTGGCTTATTCATTCCTAAATGTGTTATAATTTTTTATTATGATTTCTTTTTTCACCCAGGAGTTATTTTGAAGTGTTTTCCTTTTCCAGTTTTTATTGAATTCTTTTGTTTATTTCTTTCCTTTATTTCATATTTAATTCTGTTTTGGTTTTCAGCTTAGCCTATTTTTCTCATACAGATGATTCCGTGTGTACTTTGATGAATGTATTCTGCATGAAATAGTTAATAACAATTGCAGAGCTTTATGTACTAGCCCATCTTCTCTTCAAGTGTTTCATTAACTGCTAAAAACTGAGTATTAAAATTTCAAGTTTTTTGAGTTTTTTAAAAAAGATTTTGCCGTGTTTAGGCATCTGTCTTTGGTGAATATATAGTTATAATTTTCTGATACAGTAATTCATGTCATAATGAAAGTAATAGTGTTTTGATATCTATTGTATATTATCTTATATAACTGTGATTATTTCATCTTTCTGTTATGATTTAGATAGTAACATTAACTTTTTTTCTTCCAAATGTGTTTTGAATCTACAGCATTTATCCTGTAGATTTTATCTAATCATGTATTGCTTCTATAATTTTTTTCTTTTTGATTCTGAAGATCAAACATAAGAACTTACATGTACATTTTAGGGAAGCACTTTAACCCCAAGATAGCTACAGGCTCAGCCCCTTGGCTCCTTTGTGGATGACTCTCTTTGTGAGAAGAAAATACATTTTTAGAGTGGACCAGTTTAATTATTTTTCAATCTTTTTCCCCCATGATTTTTAACAGTCTGGAATACAACATTTAACAGTCTGGAATACAACATACATTTCAACTTGATGCAGTTTATTCCAGATGTGTACTAATAATTCTAGTCTCCTTTTTCTTTTAGCTTGGCTTCATGGTTTTATTGTTATATGCATTATATCTATTTCTGATGTAAGTAAATCTTGCCTTTGTTTATGGATATAATCATTGCTTGGTAGAATCCTATGGTTTTGTTCATGATAAAGAAAATAAATCTGTGCTGTTCTTTATGCAGTTCTGTTGGTTTATATGATTTCTGTCTACACATATACACGCACATAAATGAGAATATATATAGTTCTTAAAAAAGAAATGAAAGCAGAAGGGACAAGTTGTGTGTGCGTGTGTGGGGGGGAGGATAAAGTATGAACAGTGAGATTGAAATTATCCCTCTTCCAATGTTTCGTTAGAACACATTAATAGTTTAAACTGTCCTCAGGTGATGACAGCCTCATGGTAGGTCAGGACTATGTGGATGGCTTGGCCTTTCTTTGGCACTTTGTATTTACTCATAGACTGGTATAGGGTAATACTTGTTCTGTATGTATCACAGCCTCAGACAAGTAAAGCAAAGCTAAGCAACTAACTGACCAAGCCCAAGGAGTGTTAGACGAGGGCATCTCTGTGCTAGGATGCTCTCTGTCATCTATCTATCTATCTATCTATCTATCTATCTATCTATCTATCTATCATCTATCTATCTATCATCTTCATATAACTATTTATGACTAAATTTCATCAGGTTTTTGAAGTGTAAATGTTTCTCAAGTCATTGGATCCTTATGGTTTTTTTCCTAGGAAACATATTTTCTATTGTTCATTTATTTGTCTCTTTTTGTACTTGGGTGAAGAACTTGATGTTTTTACTTAACTTTAGCCAGAAGTCTCACTGAGGGTACTGTAATTGTGGGCAGGGGAATAATGGTAGTGCAAGACATCATCACAGTTAAAATACAGTTCATCTCACTTGTATGGCTGAAGCATTTTCTGTCAAATGCAGCCAAAATTTGAATGATTTCAAATCATTAATATATGAGCTAGAGCTGAACCAAAAGTAGTAAGTATTGATTTACCCATTAAGCAGTAAAGGAAATAGCCAGGCAAAGTTAGAAAGAAGCACTAGTTTAAAAATAATTTATAGCTGGGCTTGGTGGCGCACGCCTTTAATCCTTGCACTCGGGAGGCAGAGGCAGGTGGATCTTTGTGAGTTCAAGGCCAGCCTGGCCTACAGAGTGAGTTCCAGGACAGCTGGGGCTACAGGGAGACCCTGTCTCAAAAAGACCAAAAAAATTCATAAAACAGTTCTGTCAGATAGGATTTATGAAAGTATAAGTTTATGCAATTTAGAGATTGCTAAGTAATGAAAAAATATTATTTTTTGAAATGACAAACTAGTCATTGTCAATTTATTAACCCCCAATTTTCAAAATTTGTACAATGTATGAAATTGTATAATATGCAAGAAATCTTACTTTTGGTTAGCATCCCACTTTGACTTTTCAATAGACTGAAAACTTGGGAGAGATTTTTTATCTTAATTTAGCTGTGTCTATATCTTGATAGTTAATAGTTATTTTACATCAAGCCTCGCAAGGGACATACAATTCTATTAATAATGTATTGCATGGGCATGTTTGCCTTCTGATAAGCAGGAAAAACATATGGTTACCTTTTGAAAAACAATCTAGAATGGGGGAACACTCAGAAGTTAGCTAGGCTTTAGTCAGTTTTTGGATCACATTTGATAATATTTAAAACAGGCTTTCAAAATACACAAGTAGCAATAGTAAAACATATACAGCAATGGAAGTTTAGAAATATGCAGAAACTGAGAAATTAGAATGCCTAGAGAAGAAAATGATGAAATTCACACCCAAAGTAAGGCTTATTTGATAAAGGGAGCTAAATGCAAACACTGATGATCCTGGACATAACGATGGGGTTCTGGTGGGATAAGCCCATTGGAAGTTAAAATATCACAGTTGAAAATGCACTAACACTGTATATTTACCCTTGATTGAGAGATTGACTCAATGCTTCCTCTGGCTACTAGTATCCAGCATCATGGGAAGTATGGTTTGAGAAAAGATAAAGTTCAGAGTGTTAGATATGATTTCTACTGACTGTAGAATTCTTTTGTACCAGCATAATGTATAATAAGTTGGACTACTATATGTCATTGAAGGTCTGTATTATAAAGGGAATGGAAGATAGAGAAAAAGTCCTTTGGATATGATTATTAGTAAATTATAATAATTACTTTACCTGACTTAAATAACCAGTATGAGGGACTATGTCTTGATGCTAGCTTACAAGGCTTATGTGAACCTCGAAGAACTTCCTAGTGAAAAGCTAGAGAAAGGCTAGCACTAGATTATGGATGTGTGTTGTCAGTGGAAATAAAGAGCAGTTCAGAGGAGTCTTGTTGCAGGACAATGCAATGCTCTGTCAGGTCAAACAGATAGGATTTCCCAGTGATTGGGCAGTTAGAAAAATAAAGCTAGGGATGTCTCTTTCTGCTGTTTGGTATTAATTATCCACTGTTAACCACAAACATGTTCAATTAAAAGAAAATATTAAATTTCTGCATCAGAGTCTAACAAGTATAGAAATTGAAAATTGTTACTCAAATTCTTACAAGAAAAAGCTGGACAAAATAAAAATCAGTTTTTCTGGCAGAGAAATGAGCATGGATAATAAAGTAGTATGTGGAAATTTGGAGTTAATGAAATCTAGAAAGTCATAGTTTATATGTTTATCTGGGATAGAAGTTGTGACAGCTGTATGTTTTCACGAACCCATAAGTGATAACTTTTTACAAATTGCTATAGGTTGAGTGTAGAACATGTGAATGATAAAGGGTGGCTTTAGAAGGATGTTCACATTTCATATGCTTCTATCTCTGTGAAGTCCACCAGATTCTCATGGTGATCACCTAAATTCAATCCCTGAGGCTGTGGCTAAGAGGGGAGGAAAGAAATTCTGTGAAATATAACAAGAGCCTTGTCACCAATGTGCAATCCACATAAGAGAAGTATACCATTGTGTCTGAACCAGCTGGGAGATGCAGGGGCTGTACCTGAGGACTAGTAGTTTAAGGAGGCATAAAGTCAAGAGGAGAGACACAACCCCAGACACTATAATCTGGGTCTCATAGCTCTAGCAAATATTCAAGTGTTTGCTAGCCAGAATAACACAAATCTTCCCACTAGAGGCCCATTTATGTCAGTTCATATTGACTTATGGGACACAAGTGGCTTTCAATGAAATATCACAGGGAATGTGAAAGGCAAGGAAAAGTCAGATGAGACAAAGGTAACATCAGAACTGGATTAAGCTATCAGTGTGAGACCTAAGAAAAGAAAAATTTCTGGGCATGGTGGTGCACACCTTTAATCCCAGAAGTCACAGGGATTTGGATCTCTGAGTTCAAGGCCAGCCTGGTCTACATAGTGAGTTCCAGGCCAGTTGAGACTAAAGGGAGACCCTGTCTCAAAACGACAAAAAAAAAAGAAAAAAAAAAAGAAAGAAAAGAAAAATTATAGTTACTCTATAAAGGGATATAATTAAAAATTTTTAAAAAATGCAAGAAAGATTGATATTGTGGTCAGAACACACATTCTGAAAAGAAGGAAATGCTGGGAATGAAAATAATGTATACATGAATACAGAAGTCCTTTGATGAGTTTATAAGAAAACAGCAGAGCAGAAGAGGAAAATCAGTAATAATTCTATACAAATTTGCCAAACTGAAATGATGAAGAGTTGAAGGGGGACTATTATGAGACAGGCATGGTCCAGGGAAAATGAAGAGAATGGAGGTTACTTTACATGGGAAGAGAGGAAGGAAGGATATAGAGGGGTAAAGAGAAGGAAGAAAAAGAAATAATGCGTTAGTCATGTGAAAAGTCAAATGTAAAGCTATTTAATAAGCCTACCCCAAATACAAATATAAACGTGAGTGCATGTGTATAGCTAGGGTATATAACAATAATCACAGTGCCAGGCAAGGGAAACATCCCTTCTAGTTGTTGGTTAGGGTAATCCAAGAGACTGAGGCAATAATATAGGCTATTACCAGAGCCCTAGATTTCTTCCCAGAACTTGAAGTTTAATCGCTATTGCTGAAGAGAGGCCATGATTTGGACTCAGGACTTGGAACAATTAAGGTATAATTGACCTGGAAGCCTTTTCCCCAAAGAGCTTCCTATTACTGACCTGGGAGCCTTTTCCCATATTGTCGGAAGGTACTGTGCAAATGCCAAGGGAGAAAATCAGTCAATGATCCTATCCAGCTATAAAGCCCAATAACCACATCAATGACTGATGCAGAGAACTATCTCTATTGGCGCAGCAGTGGCATTCTTATTTGGGGGATTTTCAACAGCTTGTCTAATGGACTTAAGGCCTGCTCAGTTGGAGGGAATATATAACCAAGTATACATGGTTAAAGAAGTCATAGACACTAGAAAACAACCTATTACTGTCACTTCCTTAGAACAAAGTATTTTTTCACTATATTTAAAATACATAATGCTAATATTTACAAACAAATGGACATTTATCAAATAACCTTCTTTTTGCAACTGATGGTGAATATTACAAAGTTCCACAGGTGGTCAAACACATAGAATAAATGACTGGGAGCTACCCAGTGTATCAATGCAATGTCTACAACTAAGGCTCAGAGAACATCATAGAAGAGAAGGTGGAAAGAATGTTAAGTGCCAGAGGGACAAAACACCTGCCAATAGGTAATGCGTTCTAGACATGAAAGGGAAGCTGCACCAATGGAACATCCTTAGTGCAGTAGTCTTAACAAGATCTGGGAACACAAACTTGACTTGATAGACCTTAACATATATGAAGAATGCATCAGATCTAGTAGGGGGGGGATGAGGAGTGTGGATGGGTCAGGAGGATCTAAATATGATTAAGAGGTATGGATTCCTCAAAAAATCAATAAAAACAGTGAAAAAGAATATGCAGTGCAAAACTTTATGGCTACCATGAGAACAATTTTAAAAAATATAACCATAAGCCAAGACAGAAAAGCCATCCTCAGTTATTGAATAAGTGGAAATTGTTGTAAGGTGGCTTACCACACAGCAGCTTTGCTTTATTAATTCCGATAGAGAGATTTGGTGCCTAAGTGATAGAAAGAACAGCTTTGTGTAACAGAGCAACATCCATGACTCCCTCTTACCTTAGCCATACTCATTAAGTCCAGTCATGGCCCCCTTCACTCACAAAGGGGGCTTACTGTGGGCAGCATGCTCCCTGAGTTGCTTTGTCACAGCCATGATTTAAAAGGTTTCTTTATAGAATATGCCACTCATCATGGGGTCTCAGATCACATCAGGTTGAAAGGGAAGAGCCTGAATTATTTCAGTGTTTTAAACTATTTTTCCTATCTTCAATCCCTCTTTTCTATTTCTATTTTTGTTGACTTCCTGGATCCTCTGCCTTTCTTTAAATAGACAGAAGACACTGTACCGTTTTGGGGGCATTTCCATCCATGTAATTGCCATCCATGTTTATCTTTGCTTTCATTTCTTTTCTATTCTTCAGATGGAGAAGGAATGTGTTTCTGATTTCCAGGTGACATGCACTCTAATTTCTTTGTATTGCCTAATTCTCACTTTAGTTGTCTGCTAACATGATCATATTTGCACATGAACATCTGCATTTCCTTCCATATATTTTCCCATTTGTCATTGCTATTTAATTTTTGAAATGTTTTGAATATTCTAGAGCCTGTGGTTTTGCTTTTCTTCTTCCCACCTACCCCTTAAGCTCCTGCCATGCGGCTTCTGTCCTGATACTATGAGGCCTCCTTTTTCTCTGAGCATTCTTTTTTTTTTTAAATTTTATTTATTTTGTATGTGTATGAATGTACTGTCTGCATGTAGGTTTGGGCACCCGTGTCGTGCAATGCCGTGGAGGTCAGAAGAGGGCATCAGATTTCCCTGGAACTGGAGTTAAAGATGGTTCTCAGCTGCCACGTAGGTGCTGGGGATTGAACCCAGGTCCTCTGCAAGAGCAGTCGGCGCTCTTAACCTCTAGGCCATCTCTCTGACCCTTCTCTGACCTTTCTTAATTGCTCCATCTATTAATCTTTTTTGTTCCTATATTAATAAAACATTTTCCCTTATTACCTTTTTTAAATTTTTTTTTATTTTTTTTTATTAATTTTATTTATTTCTGTATGTGTATGAATGTACTGTCTGCATGCAAGTTTGTGCACCCGTGTCGTGCAATGCCGCGGAGGTCAGAAGAGGGTCTCGGATTCCCCTGGAGCTGTAGTTCTCCTGGAATTGGAGCTTCAGACGGTTCTTGGCCGCCATGTGGGTGCTGGGGATCGAACCCGGGTCCTCTGTAAGAGCAGTCGGTGCTCTTAACCGCTAGGCCATCGCTCCAGCCCCTTCCTTTTTTTAAATATCATAATACACCCCAATTATTTTCTCATCTCAGACTATATCCATAACTAGCTTTCCTGTCTCCTGGCTCCCTAATACAATGTAGGATCAATGTTAAAAGAATTAATTATTGTGTGTTAGTGTTATCACATGAATTGTGGAATATCATTAATTAAAATGATTACCAAAATTATTGGACTCAGTGGCTACTTTATTTTCTCTTAATTGAATAAAACTATGTACTGGCACATAGTCTATTTTTTTTTTCTTATGACTCAAATTAGCTAACTATATCAATACAATACAATTCATTTTCAAAACCTAGTCTCTTACAAGTAATGTGAAACATTTGCCTTATTTGGTTTAAAGAGAATTTACCACTCTTAAAAATGTTTTACTGGATAAACCTTTTGTAATGATATTGACTGGCAACATTTCATTTATGTTTTTGTCCAAATCAGTTATGAGTCTATAGCGTCAAATATCAACCACAAAAATCCATAATATATCCATGATTTTTCAGGTAGCCTTGATACTTGCTACACTGACTGAATTATATAGCTTTTGTTGGCTTTTCACCAAGAAATACTAAGTCTTAAACCAAGATAGTCTCCTGTTCTCTCCTGTTCTTCAGACAATGTTGAGGACTTTTAGGAGCTGTACAGACATAATCTTCTGCCAGTTTGAACAGAATCTCACTAATCCACCTGACATGAATTCATTTAAGTCATCTTAGAAGCAGTAGAGAGGAAAGCTGTCAGAGAGTTCCTATCATAGCTGAAACATAGCTGCCAATGTTTATTTTTTATACTGTCAGATGTAGAGAAGGCTTCTTTCTGTACCAAATACACTTTCAGTATTCATGACTTTACAAGTGGAGTGCAGTTGTTTGCTTTAAAGAAAATATTGATCCTGGTGGTTTTTAATATTGTTACTGCATAGCTGTCTGTGAAATAGAAATATTTGTAGTGTCAATATTATACAATCCTTGATTTTTTCTTTGTGGAAAGAAAACTTAATTTTAAATAATTGATATGAAAATAATGTGAAAAAGCATAATCTATTATTAGCTTTATGAGAATAAGTAGAGTCCTATATGTCTTCTCTGTAATATGATATTTAGGTATTTAAGTTGTTTTTACCATGTGAAATAAATTTTGTGATAATATAGGTCCCTGTGGTGGTTTGAATGAGTGTCCCCCATAGGCTGTAATTATTCAGACATTTGTCTCCAGTTGGCACTGTTTTTGGAGGTCTTAGAAGGTGTGGCTGTGCTAGAGGAAGTACGTTATTAGGGGCAGGCTTAGTGAGTTTAACAAGCCTCGTGGTCTCCAGTCGCCCTCTCTCTGCTTCCTGTGCTCTTTGCGAGATGTGACCCTCAGCTTGCTGCTCCAGATCCAGCCGCCATGCCTCCCGCCACAATGGACTCTAATTCCCTGGAACCGTCAATCGTAAGCTCAAATAAACTCTTCCTTTTATAAGTTCCTTTGGTCATAGTGTTTTATCACAGCAACAGAAAAGTGACTAATACAGCCCCATACGACCATTAAGAACCTATGCTTGTGTTTCCTGGTCTCATCCAACCTACACCATATCTAGAAGTAGCAACAGTATTTTTACACATGTAACACGAAGAGAATGGGTTCTCTAATGAGTGTAGTCCTTTGGTCTCTCAGATCTTTTCTGTTTTACCATCTTCAGAGGACAATGGTCAGTAGCACTTCCTCCCATATCATCACTTACTCTGATAATATCAAAGGACAAGGTCACTGTAATGGAATGTTTCCTACAATGTGATTCACAACTTCTCAGTTTAGTTGCAGCTATATGAGAAGAGGGGAACATATAAGATATTTGAAGCATTTATTTCCAACAATGAGTTATTTAAACTTTACTTAGAAATTTTATATAGAATTTCAAAATATAGTCTACTCAGTAGAATTCATTCTTTCATGCATGGAGCCACATATCAAAAAAATTCAAATCTCCATACTTTGAAACCAGAATGAATCAGCCCCCAGTAATGCACTGAAATAGTACACTGATTTTCAATAATGCAATAAAATATGTTTTAGAAGTTCAAATGGAAAATAAAATGTAAGAGAGAACATAAATCAATATCAAGAGGATAAAATTCAAATATCAAAGTTAATTTAAAAATGATGTTCAATATGATAGCTTGCATTAAATTATCGCAAATAGTACATAGTTATAGAGTATATGTATAGTCTCTACATATATTCATTTAGTGAAATACATCCCAAGGATACTGTTTAGATAAAAAAAAATATGGTTATATTAGAGGTAGGTAGTAGGTAAAAAGAAATGAAAGAATAGCTTTAGTTACATCTGTAAATTTCATTTTTTTGTTGTTGAGACAGGTTCTCCCTATAGCCCCAGCTGGCCTGGAATTCACTCTGTAGACCAGGCTGGCCTTGAACGCACAGAGATCTGCCTGCCTTGCCTCCTGAATGCTAGGATTAAAGGTGTGTGCAATCATTTTTATGTTTAGTTTATCAAATATATCTTAGTGCCTCCCACAAAGTTATTTAATTAACCAGACTTGTTTTATCTAGTTTTTATTAAAAACACAATCATTTTTTATGTTTAGTTTATCAAATATATCTTAGTGCCTCTCACAAAGTTATATAATTAACTAAACTTGTTCTATCTAGTTTTTATTAAAAACATCTAAAATTGGGGGCTGGAGAGATGGTGCAGCAGTTAAGAGCAACGGGCCCTCTTGTAGAGGACCTGGATTTGGTTCCCAGCCCCCACATGGTATCTAACAACTGTCTGTATCTCCAATTCTAGGGAACCCCATGCCCTCATCTGACCTCTGTGGGCATTGTGCAACATGGATGCACTTATGTACATGCAGGCAGTACACTCATACTCATAAAATAAAAATAATAAATAAAATATTTTTAAAGTCTAAAATTAAACATTTGGAAAATAGTTAATGGTTATGACATGTACACAAGAAAATAAGTTTTTTCTCAGCAATGAGGAAGAATAGATTATTTCATGATATTCCATAAAAGTCAACAAATAAGCCTTTGGTTCCCTAACTTTTCACAATGTCCTTTATAGCTATTGATCTGACAGCAGTTTCCCCAAGTGCAACATATTTTTATGACTATTGCAATGACATTTTGACAGAACAGTGGCTTAAAAGATGCTTGCCAGTCCTCAGACTTTGACCATGCTTTACATCCATTGACATGAACCAAACAAGTCATTTCATACTTGTTGAGGCAAGTGGCTTCATATGTTCAGCACTGTCCACCTTCAAGGAGAAAAGTCACGTGGTTTCTTCTTGTGCAGTTCTTATTTATAAGACCCATGAGTCTAGAGTAGTCAAATACCATCATGCATTTTTCCAAATTAAATGTAACATATTTAATCACAGTTAAACTTTTTCCTTAGTGGGGCTGCAGGGTCTCAAAATCAGAGGATTGTCACTTTCTCTTAAATTTCAATGATTACATGACAGATACAACATGTGAGATGAATTATTATGTGTTAAAATATGATATCATAAAGCTGGGCATGGTGGCATATTCCTGTAATCCCAGCACTCAAGAGGCAGATCTCTGTGATTTCAAGGCCACCCTGGTCTACATAGCAAGTTCCAGGACAGCTGGGGCTACAGAGAGACCCTGTCTCAAAAAGACAAAAAAAATATGACATCATAAACTCAATGTCTCTCTCAGTTGTTGGCTAGAAAGTATATCAGGGGTTTATTTGCTGGGACCTGTTTCTTTTTCATCTCAGGGTCTACAGGAGATTTCTCCTTGGGATTAGTGTTCATGTTTTCTGATGGAAGGAGGAGTCTGTTTGCAGAAATGAAGAACAAATAACGTGTAATGAGGAAAGTAGGAAACCTGTATTGTGGCATTAGCCAAAACTGAATTGGAAGTAGCAGAACATGGTGGAACACACCTTGAAATGCTTGAAATCAGATGTTCTTGTGAAATCTGGTCCTGCTTTGTTTGTCTCCCTGCTGTGAAGCTGGGAATAAGATAATTATCCTCTCTGGCCTCAGTGCTGTCATCTCTGATACAGAAATAAAAACACCAGTTCTTTCCTAATGAATCTTTAGTGGGGGAAAAATAGAATAAGTTTATATTCTAAATAAGTAAAAGTAGAACTTCAAAGGAGATAGGGTTAAAATGTATAGGAAAATATTTAATGTAAAGATATATGCTGAACTTTGTATATGCACATATACTATACAAATAAAGTAAAAATTAAATATATAGCATATAAAATGTTTAATGTATAATCAAGATTTTCTAGTAAAAAGTAGATCAAATAAATATCAAAAATTTAAAAATAATCTTAATTTTGTCCTTGTATATTATTGTTTTTTAATATAAGAAAAACACACTTAATTTCTAGATTAAACTTCTAAGCCCATGACCATATATGATGTCATTATCTAATATCTTATAGCATCTCATATCAATTTAAAATTTTTAGTATTAAATCAGATACATATACTGAAGAAAACATGAATCAGATGTTGACAAGTAGTTACCAAGTTAATGCCTTACAAATTACCAAGCAGGCCAAGAACAGAACATTACATCAGCTACAATTAACATGAGATGTTTTCCTGGTTGTTACTTACACTTTATGCAAGCGAAATTATTCTATGCCTATTCTCTTGTATGATGTTGCTTTAGCTCAGTTTTGTGTAAGATTGTCACCTAGTGTTTTCATTTATAGTAGTTTCATTTCCATTGTCATTTAGTGTTTATTGTGCCTGAATTAATTGACATTGCCTTGAGTTACTTGGGAAGCACTCTCTGGTTCCTTATAGTGTGGAATCATATGTAAATATGTGTTTATTTGATGGTCCATTTTAAATGTCAGTTTGCTTAAAAAATGTTTAGGGCATTGGTGAAGTACTGCTTTGTACATTTCTATGACAGCAGTTCCAGAGAGAATTAACTGAGGGAATGAGAAACACCCTGAGCATGGGCATCACCACTCAGTGGTCCTGGGTCTTATGATGAATAAAAGAAGGGAGAAAGCCAGTGTTTCTTTGCTTCCAGTGCCTCACTACTATGTGAGGAGGTGGAAAAGTCCCAGCCACATGTATCTACTGATGTGTTTTCCTGCTGCAATGAATTGTGTCCCTTCAGCCCATGAGATTATCTATCTATCTATCTATCTATCTATCTATCTATCTATCTATCTATCATCTATCTCATCTATCATCCATCTCTATTTCTATCTCTATCTCTATCTATATCTATTTATCCAAAATATTTATGTAAGGCATGAAATGGACCATAGAAAATATTCTCTTATAGCCCATTGTTTAAGCTGCCCTCATAATTGTTGCTAACAATTCACATTCCTACCAGCACTTTACACAAGTTCCAGTCCCAATGCACTCAACCCGTTAGAATTTTCACCAATCAGGTTTCAGGCATTTGGGTCATTTGGATTTCTGTTTTGTAGTATTCCAGTGCATGTCTTTGTCCATTGTTTTCTTTTGATGTATTTAGATTTTCTTTATTGACATTTTAATTTTTTTGTGACTACTTTGTCTTTGCTAGATGACATGACATCTTTTAGCAAAAAAAACAGCATTCTTGTCTTAGGATTCACAACAGCAGGCCATCACATATGGATATGAAGTTACCGACATATGGCGTCCTTACGAATTACTTCACGCAGGGATCCAGGAGTAGGCGGGCGTCGAGGAGCGTTAGTATACACGAGCCGTACAGACGATTCTTTCCTCTTCGCTCGCTTCATAGATAATATCAAATATAAATATAATAAAAATAAAAATAAATAGGAAAGGATATATATATGTGATTTTACAGGTTCCACAGTTAGGGGTCCTTAACAACTTGACATTAAACTTGCCCTCCATGGTATGAGAGCAATGATGCTGTCTTGGTGATATATACTTCAGTGTTACTTGTTTCTACTTTGCTGTTTTTTATTTTAAATTGAATTTTTGTGAGTTTCATACAATAAATTTTGAACAATAAATTTTGATACTATTTAGACCCCCGTCACCTATCTGTACTCCTCTTACACCTTCTCCTACCAGGTTTTCATATATTCTGTTGTTGGTAGCCTGCACGAGTGTGCTGTGTCGCTCGCGACCACACCTTAAAAATGGCGCTGACTTCCTGAGTCACTACAAGCCGTTTCCCGTTGTTGCCTTTGCATTGGAGAAACTGTGCATGACTACTAGTCCCTAAGCTCCCGCCTTTAAAATGAAAATGAGGCATCGGGACAGTGCACCTATCCAGAGCATACACGAACCCTCTGGATTGCTATATAAGCAGTGCTTCTGCCCCATTTCGGGGTCCTTCTCCTAAAAGAGCTGTGCACAATAAATACTGCTGCAGAAGAATCCTGTTGTCCGCGTGAAGTTCTTGCCGGCGAGACTGCTGTGCATGACAAGTGGTGCCGAAGACCCGGGAGGATTTAGGCGCCCAAAAGAAAAACTTACGGGCAAAAAAGACCCGCAAAAAGACAGAGCTCATAGCGCTAGAAAGGAGACTTTATACCCTTTTAAAGACTTGCAACCTTTAACTTGAGTAGTTGTGAAACTTTGTAATAATCTCTACCTCTTGCAAAAAAGAAGCTTCTTTGACGAATGGTGAGAGGTACCCATGTCTGTAAATATAAGGGTACATATTTAGAATATGGTAAGAAATCATGTGAGTCTAGAGGTGAGACAAAAGTGTGTTTTGTTTTAAAATCTATGAGCTCTATGAATACTATGAAGTGCGGTCTTAAGGGAAGAGGCTTTAAATCAGTTCCATCTTGCTTGTTCCAAGTCTTGTGTTGGAAGTATGTCCTGTCTTATCTTTAAGTTCTGGGAGGCAATGAAGTGTTGTGGCGATGCCCTGTGTTATTTAGAGAGTCTCTTGGATGTCCCCGATTAAGGCCAAAATGCAATAAACCTTAAAATCAATAGCAAAAGAATGCTAGTAACTGAACAAACTTGTGCAAATTATAAATGCACTCCTGAATGATAAAGGGGCCAAAGAAGAAAATAAAAAGGAAACCATTCCTGGTACTAAGTAAAAATGAGAAAATAATATAACAAATCCTCCAGGACACATTAAAATTAGTCCTAAGAGTAAATTTATAGCTCTAGGTACATACATTAAAAAAATCAGAAAAGTACAAATAAATGAATTAATGGTACAACTCAAGATCCCTAAGAAGCAATGTGAGTATGTACCCTGATCTAAAGAACTGAGCCAGGAAAATGGAAAGGAATCTTATGGGTAAAGGAAAAGGATGAACTTGAGAGGGGTAGGAGGAGATAAGAGTTTTGGAAGGGAGTTTTCTCCTGCATGGCAATGTGTTTTTTGTTCTATATACTTCTGCTATACTTATGTGCTCATATATATTTTATGTGTGTTTTTTCAGTAGACTTTTTAACTAATTTATTTCTGCCTGGGCTTTCTCATCATCTAGAGGTTATTTTTCTTTGCTCTTTCCCTCTGTATAGCCATTCTATTGCCTCATCTCTTAAAGTATCCCATTTCTCTTCCCCTCCTTGATAACACTTTGTTGGAGTTTACTACCATCTGATGTCCCTTTAGTCATGCATGGCCACAGTCCACACGATATTCTTCCCTTCTAGAATCAGAGTGGCAGTCCCACAGGACTGCGAGCTTCAAGGCTGTCTCCTGCCTGCAGGCTGACAGTCTCTAGGCTTAGCTCTGGCAAGGAGGGGGGAGGGGACCATGAGAAAATTACCCAATGGAATAAGAGAAAGAAAGGATAGTCACAGACTCAGGGACTCAGAGAAAGTTTGGGAGATAAAACTCTCTCTCATTTATTCATGCCAACAGTGTGTTTATATACCAAAAGACACTGTGCTCTGAGCTAGAAAGTGGTGGTGGGGGGGGGGGCAGGCGGAAGGGAGGGGCGAGCCACCTTGGTTCTTACCGGGGGAGCTGCAGAGTTCTTGTTTGTGCAACCGGTAAACTAGAGGTGTGACATTTTGCTCAATACCCCAAGGGAAGGGGCCATCCGGTTCTGGAAATTTGCAGAGATAGGCAAGACAAGAAAACACTGCAATATCCCGGACCTTACAGAGCTATAGATAACTCACAGAGACAACTGAATGACCACAGAGATATCAAATAATCAACTGTCAGAAGTTTTGCACGACAGGTCTTACAGGTCCTGCCTTGAGCCAGGCAAAGTTTCATTCCTACAACTCTTATCTCCTCCTACCCCTCTTGAGTTCATCCTTTTCCTTTACCCATAAGATTCCTTTCCATTTTCCTGGCTCAGTTCTTTAGATCAGGGTACATACTCACATTGCTTCTTAGGGATCTTGAGTTGTACCATTAATTCATTTATTTGTACTTTTCTGATTTTTTTTAATGTATGTACCTAGAGCTATAAATTTACTCTTAGGACTAATTTTAATGTGTCCTGGAGGATTGTTATATTATTTTCTCATTTTTACTTAGTACCAGGAATGGTTTCCTTTTTATTTTCTTCTTTGGCCCCTTTATCATTCAGGAGTGCATTTATAATTTGCACAAGTTTGTTCAGTTACTAGCATTCTTTTGCTATTGATTTTAAGGTTTATTGCATTTTGGTCTTATAGAATTCATGGAATTATTTCAATGTTTGGTATTCGTTGAAGTTTGTCTTGGACTCCCATATGTATTCTATTTTATAGAAACTTTCATGGGGCCACTAACAGAATGTGTATTTTTTGTTTTGGGTAGAATAGCCTGTAGATGTCTGTTAGGTCCATTTGATGTGCAGTATCATTTAATTCAAATGTTTCTCTGTTTTACCTTTTTCCAATTGACATGTGTATTGGAGAAATTAGGGGTGCTGAAGTCTTCTATTATTACTGAGTTGTAGCTAATTGGTGTCTTGAAGTCCAGTAATACTATTTTTATGAAATTTCATCAGTGTTCTAACATATGTTTATGATTGTGATGTCTTCTTAGTCCATTGTTCCCTTGATTTGAATTAGTGACTTTTTTTTATATATTCTGATCAATTTTAGTTTGAAGTCTCTCTTTTCAGATGTTAGAAGTGCAATGACTGCTATTATTCCCATTTTTCTTGGAATATTTTTTCTATTCTTTTTTATTTTTATTTTTTTATGTGTATGAATGTACTGTCTGCATGTAAGTTTGTGCACCGTGTCGTGCAATGCCATGGTCAGAAGAGGGTGTCGGATTCCCCTGGAACTGGAGTTAAAGATGGTTCTCAGCCACCATGTGGGTGCTGGGGATCGAACCTGGGTCCTCTGCAAGAGCAGCTGGAGCTCTTAACCTCTAGGCCATCTCTCTTGCCCTATTTTTTCTATTCTTTCACCTTAAATTGTTGCTTGTCCTTTAAGGTAAGATGAGTTTCCCATTGACAAAAAAAGATTTCATTACTTAATCTATCCAACTAGCCTATGCCTTTTGACTGAGGAGTTGAGGCCATTGATATTTAAAGTTATTATTGAATAATGCCTACTACTGTCATTTTGTTTTCTGTTTGTGTTCTTAGTCCTGTTCTATATTTCCGTAATTATAGCTTCATTTGTTTCCTTACAGTATCCTCTTGGGTATGGTCATTCCTTTCTTTAGTCATTTGTACTGTCTCTGCAATTGATGGACATGAATTCTTTCAACCTACTTATAGCATGCAAGATTTTTCTTTCTGCTTCGACCATGATAGACTGTATTTCTGTTAAACTATTCTGGGTTGGTATCTATGAGTCCTCAGAACTTGGAATACTTTGTTCTAGGCTCTTCTGGGTTTTATAATATGCATTGAAAAATCAGCTGTATACCTGATGATTTTTTCTTTATATGTAACATGTTTTTCTCTTGAAGCTTTCAGTACCCTCTCTTCCTTCTGTAGATTTAGTGTTTTTACTATGATATGCCATGAGGAGATTCTGTTCTTGTCCTATCTATTTGCTTTTCTGTGTATGTCTTATATCTATTGGATGTGTCTTTCCTTAATTTAGGGAAGTTTTCTTCTATAATCCTGTTGAGGATCTGCTCAGTGCCATCTTTCTTTCTTTCTTTCTTTCTTTCTTTCTTTCTTTCTTTCTTTCTTTCTTTCTTTCTTTCTTTCTTTCTCTTATTAAACTTTTTCCATAAGTCATACATCCTTTCTCAATCGAATCTAGAGTCACTTCCTTTTCCATCCTCCCCACCCGACCTGAGTCCCTGCACTCTGCCATTCATGTCTCGCATCTTTTTCTGAGTCTTTCCAGAGTTTTTTTCCTCCATTTTTTGTTCTCTCTAACTTGTATTGTTTCAATATATATATACATATATATACATAGTCATATATATATACATATAAATATATACTTACATGCATACACATATCACCTGAATTGGAGGATTTTTTTTTTCTAAAAGATGTTGTTTTCCTTAAGGAAGTGCTTGAAAGTTTCTCCTTGGCAAGCCCAAACAACCATCAATCCTGTCTTTGTGCTCCACACTGGGGTCTCTCCCTCCCATGGTCCCCCAAATGAAGTCCAATAAGCATGTGTCCTGTCTTGATCCCCCTGTACTGGCTTCCATGATACAGCCCAGGTAGTCCAACTATGACAGTCTATACTCTGATGAGGCTGAAATCCCTTTAGCTGCTTAGTTCACAAGCTGGGTATCTCAAAAGTCCCCATTTGGCATTGAAGGTTTGGAGGATTCTTGGAGAGACATGAGTCTTCATTCCATCCTGGAAGGTTAAAAAAGCTGTGCCTCATGTCTTTGAAGGGTGGTAAAAGTAGTGGCAGCCACAGAGCAGATGCACTTGCCAGTAACAACTGAAGACAGGTCAAACAATAGTGCTCTCACTTTTTCTTTTTGTCTTTTTACTAAGATCTCAAGTTTTATATCTGAAGTACAATTTCTCTGGTCTTACTGATTATTTATTTTGGGTTTTACTTTCCTTTTGGATGCTTAAGGACACACAGTTAGCCCAGACTTTTTTTCTTTTCATCAGGTCATTCAGTTTTTGCACATTCCATTCTTGTGTCTTTAAAAAAATGTATCATTTGCATGAAAAACCTAGTTTTCCAACTTTATATTTCACTCTTGGCATTCAGTTTTCCATTGCATTCTATTGGATAGAATTTCTTCTTTCTTTTCAAATTGGCTTATTGTGTTTTTTGATCTTATGTTCATTTCATCTTGAGTTTTCTTCACTATTTCTATCTCTTTGTTGAATTCACTTTTCAAATCCTGAATTATCTTTGTCATTTCATTCTGCCATTCTTTGAGTCATTTGTTTTTGTGTTCTTTAAGATCATTAAATTCTTTGATCTAATAGGATTAGTGGTATTTGATAGAAAGATATTGATTATTCCATTGTGACCTCGGTATATGCTTTCTTTTGTTGGTTGTATGTGTGATATAAAATTCAAATCTGCCTTTGTTGAGTTGAAGCTTGATTCTGTTTTCTTTATTACTTCAGTAGCTTGATTGGTTTCTGATCATGTATCAATAGTTATTCTGTGTGTTCTTTAGGTTATCACTTTTGATTTTTTATTAGATGAACAGTATAGTTCCAAACAGGGTATTAGGGAGCACTACAGCAGTGTGAATGGGCTTAGTCCAGATGCAAGAGGGTGGACTGGTAGTGGGTAGGTTCTGATAAGCTAGTCAGGAGTTCTCAGGCAGGGCAAAGGAGTCTAGTCCAAGGGCATGATGGTGGGACTAAGTGCAAGGGTTGTGATTAGCTGATCAGGTTAGAGTGGACCCTGGAGCATTATGAATGGGGCTGGTCCCAAAGCAAGGCAAGTGTGACTGAGTGAATGGGATCTGAGTAACTTATCAGAGTTCTCTGGAGTTCTTTTGCATGGAGAGCAGGCCAAGTTCCAAAGCAGGGAGATAGGGGAAATCACAACTCACTCTTTATAAATTATCATGCACAGTCAAGAAATTTGACAGTTTATGGAGAAATGGATCCAAGATTGTCAATGTACTTAAACTAAACGTGATGTAACAAAACTAGTTGTGTGATCTATGTACTATGACTCATTAGTGGCAATAGATTCATTCTTCTTTTTTGATTTTCTTAGAAAGACTCATTTCCCAGCCACTGTGGACATGAAGCTGCTGAGCGTTTTTTTGAGTGACATCCTATTCTGCTATCTTTAAGTGTTGTGAAAAAGACTGCAGATAAAGAAGTGGGAAGAAAACATGTACTCCAAACCCAAGTAACATTGCAGATGCACCTGAGGACTTTTGCAGAGAATGGAGTTTCCATGAGATAAAAAGTATTTTGACATGGAAATATCTTTATAACTCTATAGAGTTGTCAGTGTTTCTTAAGGGAATTTTCTCTATCAAGATAAATTATAGTTTTATCTTTTTCCAGGTTTTAAGATGAAGATTTCAAAGGCAGTAAATAGCAGCTATCCAGAAAAGCAATAAACTTGTTCTAGATTAGTTATAACTATATGCAAATACTCAAAACTTTTGCAGTACTTACTTTAAAATAAGTAAAATTGGGAAATGAGTGAAGCTTTGTGGACTGGTGGCTACTTGAGGCTCTGAAATGTGAAGGTACTAGCTGTGTGATCCTAGCCAGGATACTGAACTTCTCTCTCCCTGTTTGTTTCTTCAGATACTGCATGGTGCTTGGGGAGGATTATGTGTCACAAATCCCGTAAATCTCTTAGTCAAAACCCTGACAAACTGGGTCTTCATTTAGTACTAGTACTTGTTAATGGTACTATAATTTGGTTCAGTTTTATATCAATTTATGGGATCAAACTTGTTCACCAACAACTTCTAGTTGTGAAATCAAAACAGTAATTTTCAAATATATTGCCAATTTGGAGCAGTGATTATTAATTGCTTATCCAGAGATACGTGTTAGCATCTGTTCCATCTATCTCTTCAAGCAATAAGAACCCATTTTTTGAGGTGTGATAATGTGTTCAGGTATGAGTCTATATGTTCAAGGTCAAGTCTTGTGTGTAAACTCTGGGTTATAAGATATATGTATGAGACATTTAGATAACCCAACACTGGCTATTATTGCCCAGCCTTTTTGCTTATAATTAAACACCAACCAAGGATTTTTTTATACTCCATTCATATACACTACAAATTTTTCCTTTTTAAAAATGTAGTCAGGAAGCCAGTCACAAAGGATACATCATTCAACATAGAAAGTAAATAACTACTGTTAATATGAGCAACTTAAGCAAAAACCCTACATGTTGATTTCACTGGAATTGTAGAAGCACATTTGTCTCTAGACTTTAGAAAGATTTCAATAGCTGTAAACTCTAGAGAAACAGAATAGGGTCTAAGACCTGTGGGCTGTGTGTGACTTTTATTCTTTTAACACGGAGAACACAGCAAACTTGTTTCTTTCCTGATCTGAGGAATTACACAGCTCCCATAGAGACAGTAGTGGAACAGGGTGACTTCCCACTCCTTTTACCTCACCTCCATCTTGGCCACTTAGCACCTTGTTGATTCCTAAAAAGACTCAGGCCTGTGTTCCTTTGTTTTCCCAGGGAAAGAAAAAGTAAAAGATTAGTTTTGAAGTTCTAAGATTCTCTAAATATTTCTTTTATTGCAAGCCTAAGAGTCGGGGAATAGGGCAAATCCAGTATTGTTTCTCTTTAAGTGTTCCGTGGTATCCATGATAGAGACAACCAAGCAATATTAAGACAAATGCATGATGATGGGGACATGGCTAACTCTAGTCAGTTACTTAAGAGCCACATTGATGGTTTTAAATGCTAAAATATGCTACAAGATTTCATGGTCTCAAAGTGTGGTTAATTAGTATTCATATTAAGTGTAGTCTTAAGTTTACTCTTTATTGTACCTGTGATATGCAAAATATGAAGGGACCCTAAGCCTTCAGAAGTTTGCATTCTCATGGTGCTATTGGTACAAGCAAATTGTTTCTAGCTTACTCAGAACATTGCTTGGCTATTATACCATTTGGGGAGAATCCTTTGACCAACAGTTTTAAAATGCAGAGGGCTATGCTAAACTTCAGGGCTTTACTGCTTGAGTTTACATTGTATTAGCTCTGTTCCTTAACCCCCCCCACCCCCAGGGAGCTATTCATTAATGTGAACCAGAAAAGAAATCATTCTGCCTAAGTATCTTCACCACACCCCTACACCACCTATGTATGCTCTTTGATGATATAGTTCTCAATATTGTGGTCAGGAAAACTTTAGAACTGCTTCATAGACACGGTCAACTTCATTATTTTTTCTCAAGGTTTAAATCATTTTTTACCCTAAAGGGCCAAAATTTCTAGGTAAACTTTTTAAAAAAATTTTTTTATTGATTTTATTTATTTATGTATGTGTATGAATGTACTGTCTGCATGCAAGTTTGTGCACCCGTGTCCTGCAATGCCGCGGAGGTCAGAAGAGGGTGTCGGATTCTCCTGAAACTGGAGTTCTCCTGGAATTGGAGTTTCAGACGGTTCTCGGCCTTCATGTGGGTGCTGGGGATCAAACCCGGGTCCTCTGCAAGAGCAGTCAGCGCTCTTAACTGCTAGGCCATCTCTCCAGCCCTCTAGATAAAGTTTTAAAAGCTAAATAGAGGCCCTAATTTTAGCCATTTTCTGTGACTTGTATCGATTTTGAAGCAGCATTGTGGTAGGTATGGGGTGCCCAACTTCATTTCTAAGGAATTTTTAGTTGAAAATGTGCATGTATCATTATTTTTCCACAGTTCTTCTGAATCAAGGGGTTTTCATGTCTGTCTAAAGCCAGGCCTGGGGCTGGAGAGATGGCTTAGCTGTTAAGAGCGCCGGCTGCTCTTGCAGAGGACCCAGGTTCGATTCCCAGCACCCACAAGGCGGCCGAGAGCCGTCTGAAACTCCAGTTCCAGGAGAACTCCAGTTCCAGGGGAATCCGAGACCCTCTTCTGACCTCCGCGGCATTGCACGACATGGGTGCACAAACCTGCATGCAGACAGTACATTGATACACATACAGAAATAAAATAAAAAATAATAATAATAAAAAAAAACTAGTAGAAAGGGGACTGGAGAGATGGCTCAGTAGTTAAAAGCACTGGTTGCTCTTGCAGAGGACTTGGGCTGGATTCCCAGCACATCATGTGGTGGCTATCAACTGTAACTCCAATTCCAGGGGAATCTGGCACCCTCCTATGACCTCTGGGGGATTGCTAGGCACGGGTGCACTTACATGCAGGTAATACAGTTAAATACATAAAAAAATTTGAAAAACCAAAAACACACCTTTAATCTCAGTACTTGGGAGGGAGAGGCAGGCAGATCTCTGTGAGTTCAAGGCGAACCTGGTCTACATAAGTTTAAGGCCAGCTGGGGCTACAGGGAAACCCTGTCTCAAATAATAATAAACCCAAAACTAGTAGATGGAGTAGAGCCTGCAGTCCCTGCTACTTGAGGCATAGGCCAACCTGGGTGACATTCAAGACACCTCCCCCCAAAAAACCCCACATTACTATATTACATTAAATACTATCCAGAAATTTACTCTTGCCTAATATGTTTGAACCCAGATGAACAGCACAAAAATTTCTCTTCCAAAAGAGACAGTTTGTCATTTATTTTGATGAAGAAGCAGTTTTATTGTAGTGAAACAACGTGGGATGTAACCTAGTCTAGAGCACTGACCTAGTACACATTTTAAAAATGGGTTTCGGGCTGGAGAGACAGCCTAGCAGTTAAGAGCCCCGACTGCTCTTGCAGATGACCCGGGTTCCATCCCCAGCACCCACATGGCGGCTAAGAACCATCTATAACTCCAATTCCAGGAGAACTCCAGTTCCAGGGGAATCTGAGACCCTCTTCTGACCTCCGAGGCATTGCATGACACGGGTGCACAAACCTACATTTGTACACATACAAAAATAAATAAAATAAAATAAAATGGGTTTCATCCCTAGCACTACCCCAAAAAACTGATATAGCATAGTTTTCTGAGATTTCTTAACTTTTAAATAACCCAAGTAACAGGTAGTTATAATAAGTAGAATTTATGATGCGTGAAAGGCCTAAATAGAAATAAATTCAGATAAGACTATTTCGCTGGGCCCAATTCAGTTATATGTTATATGATAGAAAAACACTCTTTTCAAAATTCATTATTTTGACATGGGCTTTGCTGTAAATGTCAACTGGAATGGCAGCTTTGGAGGTTCAGTACTGAATTAGGGTTGTCAGTGTGATATTTGGTTTCCATTCAAATACAGGAAGTGAAATGTATCCCAACTATAGATTTTCTCTTTGTCATTTACTGGTACATCTGCCAGCTAATAAAGATGGTCTCAATTCTTCTAAAACAGTTCCTAATAGTCTACTAATGTATATTAAAATAGGTAATACAGGAAAGCCAAACTTCATGGGAAATTTCTCTAGGAGCTCAGACTTCTAAACTCTTTTAATGTCAGAATATAGTTCTGATTACTGATGATTTTCAAAACATTTTGTTTCCTTTGATGATGGTATGCTATGTCCAAAATGAGAATGCTTTGGTGTTTGGAGTGCAGTTCTGGAGAGTACTTGGCTAAGCACATGTAAGGCCTTGGTCTCAGTCACCAGTACTGACATCCCTATCTCAAGGATCAGTCAAGTGTTCTGTGAGCACGTTATCAATCTTTAAACAACAGTACTAGTCTGGGATGTAACCTTAAATCTGGCCATCCGTATAATTGCAAAGATTATAAATACTGAAATACTCCATAGTAGTTGTCTGCTGTCCTTTAAGTACAGGTGTTGCTCCTTACCTGCTGTTCTTCACACTTTGCTTTGCACCATTGCTTTGTAAGATGGTGTCAAAGAACTTTGTTGACTATGAAGTGTTACAAAAGGCAACTTCTTAATCTATGCATTTTAGGGGGGTTTGAAATTTTTCTTCTTGAAAAAGCTGTTGTGAGAGTTGGAAACTCTGTACCTGTATGTATATATATTTTAGCAATAAAGCATGGGCTGAGAATGCAAAAAAATAAGATATATGTATGCAATCAATTTGGTATACTGGGAAGGCTACTGAAAGGAAATTGCTTCATTTGAAAGTGTTCCATTTTGTCCTCTTTCTCCCTTTCCCTTGCTCTTATCTGGAAAGAGAAAAGAGCACTGAAGTGCTAGTTTGTAACCTGAAGCCAACTCAAAGATAGAACCAGGGATGAAAAGGCCAGATGGTCTATTAAGATTAGGCTAGAGCCAAGATTGTACTTCCCAAGTTGAAGCTAAAGAAAACATTTTTACTAAAATCCTGTGTGGGGCCATGCTGGGGGTCACAGTTCTAGGGACAGAGTTCCAGCAACAAAGTTCCATCATCATAGTTCCAGGAAACAGATGGGTCAATGGGATATTTAGAGGAACACATGTCCTCTGGGTTTGAGCACACTCTTAAAAACTACATTTAGGAGTTAGTCTTCTTTGGGTGATTATAATGTTTCCATAGCAATGGTGCACTTTTGTGTACAAATAGTTCCTCAAAGTTGTATGTCCTCATAGCCAGCACTGTACACAAGTATGACAAATGAGCTTAAGAAGTTAGCTAGTCCCATTGATAATAGTTTCATCCAGCAAAATAAAAAAGCCATTAGCCAGCATGATGCTTTTTCTCTGCACAGGGTCTATGAGGGTCAGAACAACCAATAATTTAATCCTCATTACCTCTCTTTCTTTAACCATAGAAACCACTTGGCTCATAATTTAACTTATTGTCTCTATGTGGCAGCTACAGTGAGACCCTGTGTAGAAAAAGAATCGTGCACCATGCTGATTTTGGATTCATTTGTATACTTTTTTAAACCTGAGCTCCCCAATTGCAAGGTCAATTTTTTCTCAATCATTTTTACTTAAGGGTGGGACCCACACACCTCTTTTGTCATTTGTTCTGAAGAGATGACAGTCCAAGGTTCTCTCACTCCATGTGTGGCTTGTCTTTCAGCTAAGAGCTAGTACATCCTCCGTGATGAGCTTGCTAAGCTTCCATGGCTGTGGAGGGTGATCACTCAGAGTTGACTGCATTTCTCAGTATGAAGCACTTGCGAGCCCTTTGGGATGAAAGATACTTCACTTGCTAAGTGCCAGCTATTTTTATTGTTATTATTGTTATAAAGTCAATTTCCAAAGTCATATCCACTAACATGACATTTTAAAAAATGACATATTGCAGCAGTGTACTGGGAAATTCTGTTCAAATGACTTTCTGATGCCAACCTCATAAGAATGGCTTTCATGGTGATACTTTGGGGAATGACACTTCTCTTTGGTGGCTCAATATGCCCACAGGTAAAAAAGCTATTGAGGGAATAATGATGGGCAAAAGCAGGTGGCAGATACTTTCTGACAGGCTCATCTTCTATCTAAGGCATCTGTTGTTTAAGAGCTTATGCAGTCACTGTGCATAAAGACTGGCTCTTGAGAATAATGCAGAGTGATGATATTCAAACACAGTCTTTGAGCACCATTAGAGTAATTGGTTTAAAATGCACTGTGTTCATAGGCATCAATTCCAAGAAATATGCCAAGTTTTTGGATGCCTTGCTTTTCTGTCTAATTTCCAGAGGGAATTTGTATAATGCCTTTTCATTACATGTTGGTGAAATCCATAGTGCACACATACCAGCAATTAGACAACTGTACAGAATGAGGAACCAGGGAACAAAGTGATCCAGATTTTCATAGCACTGAGGTAAGTCATGAATGTACATCAAAGATATAACTCACAAAATGCTCACTTGATGGTAATGATTGCTAACTTAGAAATAGAAAAGTACTTTTGTGAAAGATTTCTAAGGATGCATATCTATGCATTGGTTTGAATATGGTATCATTTATCTCCGTAGCATGAAGTAACTTGCTAAAGGCTGTTTTTACTCCCCCCCCCCCCCGCACCTGGTAAATGCTGCCTGCTGTAGATTAGGGTCTACAAGAGAGCACTAAATGAACTACACATAGAGAGATGAATCTCAGTGCAGGCTTTTTTTTTTTAAGTAATTGAGTGTATCTCCAACATTATTTCTCTGTCCATAGTTTATCTGTTGGAAATGTTAGAAGGGATAGACACATAAAGTAGAGTTAAAAACATTTCTTCCAAGAGCATGCGGAGACATCAGGTGAAGTAAAGCATGAAACTGATGGTAGGTACTTGCAAGGACATCTCATGGTGTGTTGGTATAACCTACACTGACTCAGGCTGGAAGAAGGATGCAAAGTGGAGCCCTTGAGCTTGATTTTGATTGAACCACAAAAACGGAATGTTGTATTTCAGGTGTCTATGCTAAAAACCAAGAAAAATATCTCTGTTTTTAACTGACACAGAACATGTGTATAATAGATTGTTTAAGTTTCTTTTCTGTTTCCATACTTGAATACAGGCAAGAAATGTATTCTTTCTCAAGAGAAAAATCAAAGGAAAAGAGAATTCATCACAGATTCTTTATTGCAAACTTCAATCTCTGCTATTTGTTAATTCTAGACTTGATGCTTGTTTGTAGAAAGGTCCTGAATATTTGCCAGTGGTTGGAATATTTGAGAAATTATTCCTTGCAAGTCTTCAAAACCATTTGATAACAACTGTTTTCAAATAAGTTACTATTTGCCAAAAAGAAATGGGAAAGTGCATCTGATTATTTATTTTTTATGTGTATGAATGTACTGTCTGTGTGTCAGTTTGTGCACCTGTGTCATGCAATGCCGTGGAGGTCAGAAGAGGGTGTCAGATTCCCTTGGAACTGGAGTTAAGAATGGTTCTCAGCTGCCATGTGGGTGCTGGGGATCAAATCCAGGTCCTCAGCAAGAGCAGTCGGCACTATTAACTGCTAGGCCATCTTTCCAGTCCTGTATCTGATTTTTAAGATGGTGTAGAGGACACCATGAAGTTTTATGGAGCATAAGGGATTAATTTGCCCAGATTTGAAGATTTTCTTCAGAATGGTCTAAATCTCAGGATCACATACCAGAGCATTTACAAATACAGCCCTGTCTAATTCCCATGTTTGCACATTCCTGTCTTCTGATCTAGGTTAATAGCATCACAACAGGGAATTTGTTTCCAGTGTCCTTTGAACAGTCAATAAATGTGACAGGGTTTTTGCTACAAGTTACAACCTGTAAATATTTCACTTAATTAGCTATGCTTTTGAGAAGCCAAAATTCTTCTGTTTTCTTCCTCACTTGGAATAATTGAACAAAACTGGATCTATATTCAATTACAAAATTAAACTGAAAAGCAAATTTAGGATTCTAACTAATTGACACCGCCAGCCTGCATTTTACCAGACTTGCCAAATTGCTACTTTTCTGTATAGTGGGTAGGAATACAGAAATTACTAGGAAATGCTGACTGCAGCAAAACTGGACATATATAAATACATTTGAAGAGCAAAAATTGAAATTCCCACAACAGTGTAACATGGAAAAATAGCCACTGATTTTTCAACAAGTTCAATATGAAGATAATTCATGTGTATCTTAATTTAGAATACAGTACATATTTTATAGGGGCTATGTTAAAGAAACCTTAATTTGAAAAGTTATATTTACTGAAAATACTTTTTAATATAATACTTTTATTGATGTTTTGTGTATTTCAGACATCATTTTTTAGTTAAATTTAGACATATTTCCTTTTTCCTCCCCCCACCCCACCCTAGATCATGCATTCTGCCATATATGTACTGCATCTTTCTCTCAGTCTTTTTTTAAAGTTTTTCTCTACAAATGTTTATTGTTTTGGGCAGAATTTCACTATATCAGTCCATTCTTTGACTCAGTCCTTTGTTGTTGTAGTTCCATCCCAACTGTGTTGTTCCAAAATATGCCTATATAAAAGTCACATATGTACCAGAATTATGTCTTCCAGGAATAAACTGTATGTTAACTCTGATATATACTTAGGAGTTCACATTTTTCCCTTTAATTGTATATTACTCTAAAATATTAATATATGTCTTCTGCCCATATACATTAATTACCATGTCTGAAAGTAAGTGGTGAGTTAATTCTAGGGCTCACTAAGAGATTCACATTATACCATCACAGTTGCTTTCAGATAGAAAGAAATATAATAATAATGTTGCTCAACTGTTATACTCATTTTTTATCAAATGAAACTGAAGTTCAGAAAGATTAAGTAACCTACCTAAAGTAACATAATTAGTAAGAGACAAAACAGAGATTCATAATACCAGAACTCATTTCAGAGACTAAGTACTCACTTCAACACAGAATACTTTCTCATCCTTACCAATTAAAATTTAGCTAAATGGTTTTTAAATGACCAATGTAAATAAATCACCATATGTACATAATTACATAACCTTGGGTACCCTAGGACTTCATGACTCTCCCTTATATACTAGAAACTGTATTCTATGTTGCTGCATGATAGACTAGCTTCAATTGCTCAAAATATGTGACTCATCCTATAGCCAACCAAAAATATCTCCTTCTGTAAAATGATAAATTTGAAAGGGTGTAGAAAGATTGCCTATGACCTTACAAAAGATGGCCATCTAGCCATCTATTCCATTTTAATTTTTAATTAAAATTATTTTTGTTTTGCCTGCATATATGTAAGGGCATCCATGTCATATAATGCCTGAGAAAGCCAGAGAGGATGTCAGACCCCTGGGACCTGGTGGTACAGATGGTTGTGAGCCATGTAGGTGCTGGAAACCGAACCTGGTCCTCTACAACAGCCAATTCTCTTTACTCCTGTGGCAACTCTCCAGCAACAACCCTGCATATATTCCATTTTAAGTTTTCATTGGTATATTTCTGAAAAAAGATATTAGCATATTATTTAAGTGTTTGTTGTAATATTGCAGCCCAGCCTAGGCCAACTAGTCTCATCTGCTTCTTTTAATCTAATTCTTTTGAGCATTTGATATTTTCATTAATAGTGCCAGAACAATTCATGAAAGATAATGTTTCATAGCATTGTTGAAAAGTAAACATGGGCTATTAATTATCAAAAGTATAAAATTAAGTAGGATGACAAATTAATATACAGAAAACATTATCATGACAGAAAGTGACAGTTGTAAACAATGATCTAGAAAGAGAAGAGAATACTTACATTTTTAATTTTCTTTTTTTCTTTTCTCTCTTTGAGACAGGGTCTCCTTGTAGCTCCAGCTGTCCTGGAACTCACTATGTAGACCAAGCTGGCCTTGAACTCACAGAGATCCGCCTGCCTCTGCCTCCCAAGTGCTAGGACAAAAGGTATGTGCCATCGCGCCCAGCTATTTTTAATTTTCATAGAAAGTAAGTTGCATAATAAGCAATCTGTTGAGGAAGATTAATATTTCATATGGAATAACAGAAAAATACTCTTGAACCACTAAAATATTTACATTTAATAAAAGTAATATTCCTCTCATTATCCATTATGGTAAAGTAAAAAAAAAACATATTGCTGAAAAAAAGGAAATCACAACTAGATGTAAGCATCTTAAACTCTCCTTAGAGTCTGTAGAACTTTAAAGTTAAAGACCTGAACCCAGAGGTGGTGCCATACCCTTGTAATAACCCTAACCCTTGGAGTCCATGGCAGGAGTTGTGTGAGTTTGAGTCCAGCCTAGTCTACATAGTAAGACTCTATCTCAAAAAAGAAAATAAATAAATGACAAATTAAAGTATTATAGATTGAAGTGAGTACTTAGTCTTTGAAATAAGTGCTGGTATTATGAATCCCTGTTTTGTCCCTTACTAATTATGCTACTTTAGGTAGGTTACTTAATCTTTCTGAACTTCAGTTTCATTTGATAAAAATTGAGTATAATAGTGCATAGACTTAGAACTGTTACAATGAATAAAAGTGATACTACTGTAGGCATCCAATTTGTGTACTGTATCGTAAAAAATTCAGGACAAACATTGAGACAGATCAAGCTTCTATGATACTCCTACAGTGTTTCCAGCCTTTAGCTTGTGGACTTCTTATGTGTTGCAGGATAGCTATGAATGTGGTTTCACATATAAATTTACTTAAAGGATTATGAGATGTCTTTATGGAGATTTCTGTTTGTTTGTAACTCAGTTGTGATTTTATCGTGAGTGAACTTAGTGGATGACAGTACAATTTCACAAGTTCGGAGATACTGGGAGTCCAAGAATAGTACCTTGGCCTTTAGTGAACATACAAAGTTTTGCATTCCTGAACTTCATGTCTTAAACTGCTAAAATAGTATTTTGGCCTTGATGTAAATGGGATGTTTGGATGACGAATTTTTTTATCAGTATTTAATGAACAAAAACGACCTTATGGTTAGGAGTGGGCACAGGGAAGCCAGGTGTACCTTTTCTGAAGAGTTCTTTAAGGTCTCCTCTCTTGAATAGTAAATCCTCTCAAGGCTGAGATGAAGACAACCCTTCACATATTTCTGTGAGATGATTTAACCACATATTACTTGGTGGACTATTGGAAGAAAAGGATTATATAGATACTGCATGTGAAATCAGATGTTGACAGAAATTTGAAGTGAGTGAGACATAATGGCTACTTTGTGATGTGTTTATTCAGGGAAGGAAGATGACATTTATGTCTCTAAGTTAATGTGGCAACTTTTCAAATTTTATGGATTATAAATTTTCATCTAAGGAATTAAATGGAATGATTAATGTTTCCCTTGGTGTTTAAATTGCTTTGGGACTATGTTTTACTGGCTAGAACCCCCACCTCCCAAGCCCTCTGGGGAGTTGTGTTTGGGAAATGCTGCAGGAAACTGAAGAGATCAAATGCCACATTATAAAGAAGTTGATCTAGAATCAGAATTAATTCGGTATCCAATCTAGCCCTCACTTAAATTTTTATCTTTTGAGAAAACATGGGCAGGTCTTTTATTTTATTTGTATGTGCCTAAGGGCACTGTAATGGATGGATTTACTATGAGAAAAATAAGCTATAAATAAACACATTTGTCATGGCTGGTATGTGAATGCTATACTTATATATTGTTAAAGTAATGGCTTTGAATGAATATATTAACCCTAGTGAAAAATCAAAGATTGCTATTTTGTGAAAGTTAAATTTATTAGACTTTTAGGCAAGGCTTGAAAGCAGCTGCGATCTTCCATTTAATCTGTGCTATGCACTGGGTTGGGGCTGCTTTTTGTTCTTCTTAAATGACAACGTGGTAGCTGCTGGCATTTGGAGGCTCTTGCCTTAGTATGCATAAATCCCATTATACTCTCTGGTTGATGCTTTCAAATCGAGATGGTGGCTTTCTTGACCTATGTGTTGATTTATTTTAGAAGTCGAGAAAGTATCAAACCCCTGGAGTTGGATCCTATTAATCTTTGCTTGCTTTCTGTATTTTCTGTCTGTAATTTTTATTATTAAAGCTAAAACAAAAAGTGCTTGCAAGTACACATGTAACAAATTTTTTTTAATTTTTTTTTATTAATTTTATTTATTTCTGTATGTGTATGAATGTACTGTCTGCATGCAAGTTTGTGCACCCGTGTCGTGCAAAATATTTTTAAGCTGGATATGCGTCAGGGTTTTAAACTTGCATTTCATGGCATTGGTGTAGTGAATAGAAGCTTTCAACCATATGTATCTGAGTTGCTTGAAAGATCATATATCCTTTTAATATGAAAGTTTTTGAGCTTTGGTTTACTTTCTTTTGAGAGAAAAGTTTATGCATCTAATAGCATTTATGTTGCTTTGGAGAGAAGTAAATTAGTTTTCAATTTTAATTTTCAAAGTCTGAAGTCATCATGTCTTGTTTAGTTTTTAAATTTGAATAAGCTGGTAATAGGGAATTTTTGTTTCTAAATTTGTTCTTTTGCTTATATATGTTGTGCCCACTTATTTATTTATTTTGGAAAAATTTCTACACCAGAAATATGAGCAAGTATTTACATTTGCATCTAAACATGTTGTCCTTGCTACTAGAACAGAAACTCTGATAGAAAGCAGAAATGTTTCAGTAATTCAGATATTAATATCTTACTTAAAAAGTAAAAGAACTAAGCTGGGCATGGTGGCACATGCCTTTAATCCTAGCACTTTGGAGGCAGAGGCAGGTGGATTTTTGTGAGTTCAAGGCCAGCCTGGTCTACACAGCGAGTTCCAGGACAGCCAGACCTACAGGGAGACCCTGTCTCAAAAGGACAAAAACAAAACAAAACAAAACCAAAAACTCCTTAATATAAGATGGCATCATGAACTTTGCAGGTAAATGGATAGAACTAGAAGATATTATGTTAAGTGAAGTAACACAGTGCCAGAAAAGCAAACGACAAATGTGGATGCATCAAGCACTGAGTTGTAAGGCAAACTGTGCAACATCAATGTTACATAGCCCTTTTCCTGAAAGCAACTGTCCTCTTATAATGTAAATCCTTTAATGGGCTCTAGAATTAACCCAACACTTATTTTGAGACTTGATAATCTTGTATATGGGTGGAAGAAATATAGGCATATTTTAGAGTAACATAAATTTAAAAAGGAAAACGTGAATCCTGAAATATGATCTGGAAATGACAGTTTGTTTACGGAGGATATAAGTTTGGTATAGGTGTGATATGTATATGCATATGTTGAAGCAATAGATATTGGAGGGAACTACAACAGCAGAGGAACTGGGATAGGGAACTGACTGAAACAGTAAAGTTCCCCCAAGGACTATAATACTCTGCTTTGAAAAACTTTGAAAAGAATCAGAAAAAGATAGAGGGCAGGAATAGCAGGGTGCATGAACTCGGGTGGGGTGGGGGCATGGAAGGGAGATGAGTTTAGATTGGAATGAGAAACGATGTACAAAATGCACAAAATTTCAATAAAAATGTTAAATAAATAAGTAAATAAAATACAAATAAAAAAGAAAATAAAATCAAGCTTAATAGAACTGGTACTGCAGTTCAGTATGTCTGCCCTATCTGAAAATGAATAAATATGAATTAGACCATTAGTCCAAATATTCACCTTTAAACTGTAAGCATTATAATTATGATTCTTTTTTGGAGGCACGTTTGAGACAAGGTTTCTCTGTAGCCCCAGCTAGCCTGGAACTCACTATATAGTCGCTACTGGCCTTGATCTCACCTCAAGATCCTGCCTCAGCCTCCCTGGTTCTGCAATAAGAGGCATAAGCCACCATGCCTAGCAATAACATAATTCTTATAATCATAACTGAAAAAATTATAATTCTACATTTAATTAATTATTTGTGACAGAGATTACTATGTGCCTTTGGTGGCCTTGTACTTAGCATATAGTTCAAATTCGCCTCAAACTTGTGGTAGTCTTCGAACCACACTGGTAGTGGAATTCAAATGAATATAGTCATAATGGAGATCAGTTTGTTCGTTCCTCAAAAAATTGAAGATAATATCACTCTATGGCCCAGCTCTTTCACTCCGGGACATATACTCAGAGAACTCCATACTCCATTGTAAAGATATTTGAAATATTTGCACCCCCATGTTTATTGATGCTTTATTGACTTTAGCCACAAAATTGAACCTACTTAGTTTTCCATCAACAGATGAATGTATAATGAAAATATGATACATATGTAAAATGGAATATAATTAAGCTCTAAAGAAAAATAAAATCAGAAAATTTGCAAGGAAATAGTTGGATCTAGAATATTATATATAATTATATATCAATTAACATATCATATTAATAAATATTTAATATACTAATTGAGGTCATTGATCTCAGAAAGAAAACATGCATTTTTTAAGATAATGTACCTATGTCCACTTTGTGGCTTTATTTTAATTATTTATTTATTTATTTATTTATTATTATTTTTTTTTTATTTTGGTTTATTCTAGACAGGTTCTCCCTGTAGCCCCAGGTGTCCTGGAACTTTGCTCTGTAGACCAGGCTTACCTTTAACTCACAAAGATCCACCTGCCTTTGCCTCCCAAGTGCTAGGATTAAAGGCATGCACCACCATGCCCAGCTAACTTATTTATTTTTGAGACAGGGTCTCCCTATATCCCCTGCTGGCCTTGGAGCTCACTCTGTAGACCAGGTTGGCCTTGAACTCACAGAGATCCACCTCCCTCTGCCTCTGGAGTCCTAGGACTAAAGGCATGCGCCACCATGCCTGGCTTAAAGAAGGTATTTATCAGGGGGTAAAAATGTAATTCATGGATTAACATATCATCCAAACATATGTGTCTATGCCAAAGTAACCTACCATAACTATTAGTGCTGCTTAAATACCTATATATCTAATTGCTTGTGCTTCATTAGTAGGATCGAAAGGTTACTCCTGAACAAACTGTCAGCCCATGAAAGGAAATAGCCAGAATTGACCAGAATCCAAGTCAACAGCTCCAGAGAGAGAGGACAGTTTTACTTCTCATCCACCTGTGCCCCTTTTCTAAGCCTAGGGAACAATCTGCGGAAGAGGGGGCATGGTAGAATGTAAAGGCTGCGATTGGGGTGAATGGTGAAACTACAGCGATGTAGTCTGGACACTCACTTGATCAACTTGATTGAACAAACAACCTGTCACCCCCTACTGAATGGTGGGACTGTGGGGGTTTGGGCACAACAGTCTGTAGATTGGTTTTGCACGAAGGATGCTTATACTCATGGATTATCACTTATAGCTAAAAAATGAAAAAAAATAAAACCTGAAAGATGCAGGACAGTTATGGCAGAATACATGATCTGGGATGGGGTGGGGGTGGGGGGGAAGGGAAAGGGAAATATGCCTGATCTGAATTGGAAAATGATGTACGAAATGCACAAACCATCAATAAAAATTAAATAAAAAAAAAAGAAGGTTCTTAGCCACCGTGTGAGTGCTGGGAATCAAACCCAGGTCCTCTGCAAGGGCAGATGGCGCTCTTAAGTACTGAGCCATCTCTCCAGCGCCCAAATGTATGCTTTTTTCTCATATCCAGATCCTAGTTTATAATGTATACATGTATATATGTAAACAAATGTATGTGTGGGTATACTATAACATTTAGAAAGGAGAACAAGAAATGGTAATAAAAAAGGTACACTAATGAGTTCATATAAAATATGTATTATAAATTCATGTAAGTTTTGCTTTCTGACTATATAACACATCTTCAATGCAAACCAAGTTCTTTAATGGGCATTGTTCATTTATGATTGGATGAATGGCTGTTACTGGGAAATCTGAATTTTAAATTATGTGTTTCAGTGTTTGAATGCTTCTGTAAGCTATAGTATTTTTGTAAATACTAAAAAAAACAGTATATTTTATGATATAAAAGGAAAGAAATGGTTTCAGTGATCTCGAAATTATGTTTAGGCACAGATAAAACCATCAAATTCTGAAAGATAACCAAGATCAACAGCAATTACCTGTACTGCTTTGGGGTTTATGGCAACCCACTGACCAATAACTTGAAGAGAGGTAGTAATTGTCTGGCATTGGGAGAGACATTTTCTTCCAGTATGGAGTAACTCCTTTTAAACTCTTTTTGCATTTGTATACACACATATTTTAAGAAGTTTCTACAGTAAAAGTTTTCAATATTGCTGAATATAGCACCAGCTGTGTCATAGGACACATGGAAATCAAGCTGGTACTGACCTCTAATAGCTAGCTTTCACAGTGTTGGAAGTTGTGACGCACAATACTGCAGAAGAAAATTAATCCATAGCCTTACTCCTCTGAGTGAACCCAGGGACCTATAATAATGACTGGCCTGGTAAAATATGCCCAATGGTTGCATAGTGGCAGGGATGCATTGAGAATAACCATTTACCTGATTGGATTTAAGGCCCAGTTCAAAAGATGGAATTCTTTCCTGCTGTCATTAACTGGGCCAAGAATCCATGGCTTGGGTGAGCCATAGCCCCTAGGGGAGAATATTCTACTATTATTCTGCTAGGTGGAGTAATATTAAACTATCGCCCTAAATATTTATTTTTATATCTATAGATTAGTGCAGCACTCAACTCTATCAGAAAACTTTCATTTTGAAGTCGATGGTGAGTTATATAGAAATCCACAATTGCTCAAATTGCATAGAATGCAAGACTGTGTAGTGTTTGTCTTTAAATGGGACATCTATATCATCCCCATTACCAAGGCCCAGGGATCATCATGGAAGAATCTGTGAAAAGGTTACGAAAGACAGAAGTAGTGGAGCACTTCGGCAAACACGACAGGGCTGTTGTATACCTGAACTCACAGCAGTTATGACTCCAAGCACAAGACATGCACAAAGTTCCAGGGCAAGTCAGAAAATTCCAACCCCAGCTGAAGAACTATTGGCAACTGATGGCTGCTGGGAGAGGGAGAGTCGGTTCTTAGGATACAGCCCCATGGCTGCCCATGCTCTGGTAGACATCACTGTTCCCATATACATGCTGGCCAGACTAAGAGGACTCAGTGGGTTTAAAAAACTATACATAAAATTGTAAGGGGAAGGTGGCTGGTGGTGTGGGAAAAGTTGGAGGGGGAGATTTTATAAAATCACATATTCATGCATGAAATATTCACTAAATTAAAAAGGGCAGTAAACAAGAGCAAAATAAATATAAGAAGGAAAGAGCAATGATTAGCTTGATAGTATATAGGAGATAAGGAAAAAAGTGAGCAAACAACAAGGATATCAAAGGTTGACAGATTTAAAATAAATAAAATTTGAATATGAGTTGTTGAGTTCTGAACATTTCTGTATACTCATGATGTTAATGCACTTCATTCTGAGATATTGGTTAAGGATTTGGTTTTCATGTGGGATTGGAGCAGTGCTCAATCCATGATACTTATTCCCAGGAATAAATAATTTCCATATAAGCATGATTCTCCATACAAATATTTGAACATCAGCAACAGGCTCGAGAATTAATTAATTTATTTATTTATTTATTCTTCTTATGTGTATGAGTGTACTGCCTGCATCTATGTAGGTGCACCTTTGTCATGCAATGCTAATTTGAAAAGCAATGGACTGATGTCTTTGGCAGAGGATATTTCAAGACAGCCTAATGTAGAAATGGTGGCGTGGCTTTTAATGGTGAATATTATACAGATCTACAGTGAAAAAGAGCAGATGGGGCAGAAAGAAATGCAAAATGTACAGTTTGGATCTGAAAACTGCACTAGGAAGATTAAAGGTGGGGCCAAGGCTTGTGAAGGAGAGTTTCCTTTTGATAAGGAGATTAAAGTTATTAAGGATTGGCCTTGAGATTTACAAGTAAACAAAAGAATCAGTACCTTCAGGGCAATACCACACCCAGCTAATCCTCCAGCAAGTCCAGGACAGAGAAAAATGGCAAATGTGGTTAAACTAGGAGAGATTCCATCCTGAACTTGCAGCCATATTCGGCAATTTCATTCACGTGGTGCTGGCTTTAGAGGCATGAAGTTTGCAAGAGTGAAGGGGCCATCAGGTCTTCTCCACGGTTTCAGAGAGCTGACAAGGTCAGGCAGAGTACAGCAGGGGCGTCCCTGAATAAAGAAGGCCCTGATAGGCCATTGCGTGAAGCTGTGAGTGTGAAGCCTGGTTGGCAGCAGAGACCTCAAGAAGACTTTGAGATGCCAGACCTGTGAGATATTTGCCAAGGAGAGCTGCATACGGGGAGTGGTACCAGCCTAAGAAAGAGATGTATGTTGCAAGCAAATCTGGAAGAGCTGAGCTATCTAAGCCCTTTGGAAGTCAATTCCCAGAAGTTGCATGTGGAGCTACAGGACTTGGTGTTTGCCCTGCTGGTTTTCAATCTTGCTTTGGTCCAGTATTTCCTCACTATGCCTCTATTCCTCCCTTTTGGAATGGGAATGTGTATTCGGTTCCACTGTAGGTTGGGAGTATGTAATTTGCCTTTTGATTTTACAGGAGCTTACAGTTAAGAGATTGGCCTGAGTCTCAGAAGAGACCTTGGACTGTGGACTTTTGAATGGCATTGAGACTGGTAAAGACTTTGGGGACTTTTAAGGTTGGACTAAGTGCATTTTGCATTTTATATGGTCAGGAGCCTATGGGGGACAGGGAGTGGAATGTGGTGGTTTGAATGTGTGTCCCCCATATGCTCTAGGTATTCAGACATTTGTTTCCAGTTAGTGGCGCTGTTTTTGGAGGTCTTGGAGGGTGTGGCCATGTTAGAGGAAGTGCGTTGTTGGGGGCAGTCTTAGTGAGTTTTAACAAGCTTCGTGGTCTACAGTTGCTCTCTCTGTTTCCTGTACTCTTTGTGAGATGCAACCCTAGGTTTGCTGCTCCAGATCCAGCCGCATGCCTCCCTCCACAATGGACTCTAATTCCCTGGAACCACCAATCGTAAGCTCAAATAAACTCTTCCTTTTATAAGTTCCTTGGTCATGGTGCTTTATCACAGCAACAGAAAAGTGACTAATACATATACCTTTTATTTCTCATTGATAAAGTGATGGGATTATCAATATCTAGAAATTCTTGAGTATTCATTTTGCCTGGAAATCTAGTTTCTTTTGAATAAGAGCACATTGATATTCATACCACAGAATTAAAATTCATTCTAATATTTATGTAATCAACCCCAGGGCACTAAATATCCCAAACCTCAAACCAATTGTAAATTAGCCCCTTCCTGTCATAGAGGAAGTTTTTGAAAGTATTGCAACAATCAATGAACTAAAATACCTCTCTTTTCAACCTCATTTGAAAATTAGTTACCAAGGAATTCAACCTCATTTGTATATTAGTTACCAAGGAATTCATAAGGACATGGAATTAATTTGGATTAATTGCTTTTAAAAAATGAGGGTTTGGCAGTCCTCCACATTGTAAAACACTGTTTTCTGGACATGGCAAGGGACATTGCACATAAGAACTCAAAGAAGCTGTGGCAAGACCTTCACTAGATCAAGACAACCAAATTTCCAGCATGAATCAGGGGAGGGAGGGGCCCACAGAGTCCCACCCAAGCTGAGGAGCTATTGACAGTTGAAGGCTATGGAAAATAAATGAGAGTGTATCTTGTTACATTACATGCATCAACTGTAGTCCTGGCCTTGCCTCTGTACTCCAGTAGCATCCTCTGTGTAGTAATGGCCAATTGACTTGGCTTTTAATGAAACATATCTCAAACTGAAATCATTAATTTCCTCCTAATTCCTCTACCAGGCCTCTTTGATTTGGTTCAATTGTATTATGATTTTCCTTATTATAGAGGTTTAACCCTTTTCATTTAATGTGACTCCTACTTCTGCTTCCATTCTTGGTGTCTCCAAATTCCATACTGACTGTAATTGCTCCAGAATTTTTTCCATTTACACTTAGCTGTTCTTTAATGTAGATCAGGGCTACCTCCCTCAGGAGCTCTCCACAGCAAAGGCTCCAGAGTAAACAAACTATTCCTTTTCCTCTTCTTTGGGGCATGTCTTTGCTTCTCATTGGCTGGCATTTATTTGAAATGATTTATAATATATTAGAATACTTAGTGCTATTTTCAATTAGTCTGGAATTTCTGAGTTGAGCCTAAAGGCAAGGCTAAAAGTGTGCTGAGAATCTTACATTTAAAGAAACCCACCAATAATTAAAGCCAGACATTCTCATAATGATGCAAATGTCCTGTGATTAATACCCATTTATATTGTTTTTAGAGTTGCTTTTCATTATTCTTTACTCACTTCTACACTGCACATTTCTGTCTCCTTGTCATTTGTCAGAAGTATAGAATTTCATTCAGGGGCCTGGAGAGATGGCTCAGCGGCTAAGAGCACTGACTGCTCGTGCAGAGGACCTGGGTAGATTCCCAGAACCCTCTATAACTCTAGTTTCAGGGGAATCTGATGCCCTCTTCTGACCTCCCCAGCATTGCACAACATGGATGCACCTACCTACAACCAGAGAGTCCATTCATACACATAAAAATAATAAAATATTACAAAAATTCCTTTCATCAGCATCAGTCTTCTAGAATCATCCTTTACTTTTGTTTTAAAAACAAATTATTTCTAGACATGCAATGCTTGGCAATTATTTTCTCTTTTCTCTTGACTGTACAAAGGCATACTTCCTTCTGTGATCTGAGCCACCTGTCACTTTTTCTTCCTCTAAAGGCAATGTCTCCATTCTTCTTTTCAGATGTGTTTTATGTATGATATTCCAGCAGTGGATGATTTTTTTTTCTAACTTACGTCCTTGGGATTGACTGACTTTTCACAACCTGTAGACTGAGTCCTTTTTTTTAATCAGTTTCGGAATACCCTGAGCAATCATCTCTTCAAATATTTCTTTTCCATCATCTCTGTCTCCCTTCCCTTAAAATGTGTGATAAAGCTACTATACATGTCCATGTTTTCTTTATAGTCTATTTTTAAATTTTCATCTCAGTGCTTCATTTTGGATATTTTATATGGAAATGCACTTCACTTGGACAATCCTGTGTTCTGCTAGTAAGTTTGCCAATTGAGTTATTTTCAGAAAATATATTTTTAGTTCCAGTACATTCAGGGGATTCATAAATTACATGCAAAAATGCAGTTGACATTTTAAAATATTTATTTACATTTCCTAATCCTTAACATTTTAGTAGGTTAAAGGTTTTTTTTTTAATAAGGTAAATCAGATTATCTTGGTGGACCTGTACTTTTATTCTATCTTTTGATTAAGACATATGTCTGTTCCTTATTACAAGCGTAATTTTTCCTTACATGGTAAGCATTTTCTATTAAGGGCTTATAGAAGCTCTTCTAGGAATTTTCTCCCCTTTATTTGCAGGTTGTAGAGTGAAGGGTGATTATTTCATTTCATTTAGCTTTAGATAGGCTACATGGAATTCAATTTTAATAAAACTCAATATTCTTTGGATTATAGTCATTCTACTATTGTACACTTAATAACTTGTTAAATCTTTCTCTTTACTTTTGAAAGTCTGGATTCTTACCTGATCTTTTAATTCTCTGACTCATGAAGCTTCAAAATTTCCAAATGTGCTGAGGGGTAAGAGTGGGGCCTGTGTCAGCTCCTTCCTGCTCTCAGTTTTGCTTTTCAGCATTATGACATCTGAGCCTACATTTTCCCCGTCACTTTCCCAGGTAGCACCATGAATCAGAAAGCAGCATTCTATGTGTGTATAATGACCATGTGATTGACCCCACAGTTAGTTTCTCTTATGAATGCGTTACTGGTTTTTCGTGCTGCCCCCCCCCCCAGGAAACCTTCTACTTCACCAAACTGTTCCTGTCAATGTGAGTGATGCCTAATCTCAGTTTGTTGTGTGGTTGAATACAATGAAATTGGAACAAGAAATTCACTCAGTCTAAATTATCTAATTCCTTTGGGCAAAAATAGGGCTGGAAGGGCTCAGAAGGCAGTTCAATTGGTAAAGTGCTCACTTTGCAAGCAGAGGGACTCATGTGACTGTTAGCACATGACTGTACTGCTAGCACTGAGGAACTGGAGGGTGGTAGATCCCCGAGGGCATACCTGAGTCTTGGAGCCCAGGCTTCCTTCAGTCTTACAGATTCACCTGGCTCTGCTTTCCAAGTGATGGGATTAAGTTGTGTACCACCACACCTGGCCTAGGAAGTTTCTTACTATTAGCCTCTAGCTGACTTAATGTCTTAACTATGTCAACAATACTAATTTTTGTACTTTTGTGTATGTGTGTGGTAATATACATGTGTACTCATATGGTATGCTTATGCATGTGTGAGGAGGAGGACATAGGAGATGTCAGGACCTCTGTTGCTCAAGGTTTGATTCCCTTCGAGACAAAGTCTCTCACTGAACCTGAGAATTGACATTTTCAAGGTTTGCCTGCCTGAACCTGCATCTCACCCTTTTTTTCATCTTGGCACCCTGCCAGCAAGGCCCTGGGATTCTCCTGGTCTCTGCAGTCTCTCAAGCACTGGGGTTTTGCATGCAGAGATGCACTGGACTTTTTATGTGCATGGTAAGGCTATGAACTCAGGTCTTCATCTAGTACAGCATCTCTCCTACTCCTGAGTGATGTCTCAACCCCATCATGCTGTTTCTCCTCTAGAGCATTTTCTTTGCTCAGTTATTATTTTATATTTAAGAATTCTTGATTTCAGTAATCTCCCGTGCCTTTTATATGTAAATAATTCCCTATATCCTTATGCATATACCCATTCTCCTTTCAAGTCTTAGTCCATCATCCCAAAGAGTTCTACTCTGTCCTGAAACTTTCAAATTTCAAAATGTTCACAGTTACTGCTCTTTTAGTGTGTTCAACCCTTTGCTTTCTGTTCTTAAGTGTATTTATGCTGTGCATTACATATATTGTGCATATGCTGAGCCAATTTTCTATGCCTGGAATAAAACCAACTTGATCATCGTGTTTATCCTCTTGGTGTGTTTATGAATTCAGTTTGCAAACATTTCATTGACAATTTTGTATCTATGTTTTAGGAAAATTGGTCAGAAAGAGAGAGAGGATCCAAATGAACAAACTCAGAGATGAAAAGGGAAACATTTAACAGACCCTGAGGATATTCAGAAAACCACAAGGGAATACTTTGAAAATCTATATTCCACTAACCTAGAAAATACAAAAGAAATAGATAAAATTCTAAATATGTGTGGCTAACCAATGTTAAATTAAAAATCACATAAATAGTTTAACCAGACCCATAACAACCATTGAGACAGATGCAGTAATTAAAATCTCCCAAATGAAAAGAGCCTACAACCAGTTGGATACAGTGCAGAATTCTACCAAATTTTCAAAGAACTAATATCAATAGTCTTCAGATTATTCTGTAAAATTGTAAAGGACAGAGCTCTCCCAAATTCTTCCAGTGAAGGCAGTATTACTTCAATATCAAAACCAGACAAAGACTTGACAGTAAAGTGAATTATAGGCCAATCTCTCTGGTAACTGTTGATGCAAAAATCCTCAATAAAATACTTGCAAACTGAATGCAAGAAACCATTGTTAGCAGCAGGTCAGAAAGAGTTAAGTAGAAGGAAAAATTGAGTTAGCTAAAGCAAGCCTGATTCCCATGACTATCACAACCACAAGAGCATATTTCCTTCTACTCTGCTCCTGAGTTCCTAGTTCCCAGAGATATCTGAGGTCAGGATGAACTTTCCCAGGCCTGAAGGAATGCATCCACTCCCCAAAGGGCTTCATGCTGCTAAACACAGCCAATCAGCTTAAAGTTCACCACTACTTGCATTGCGATTCTATAGTCTTGAAATTGTGTTTCACTAACAATCACCAATGCTCCCCCTGGTTTGTGTTTTTTACAGTTTTTGTCTTTAAAATCTTTCTGTAACAGACAGTCTGGCTTGCACTCATCCCTACATGGAGTGGGTTGTGTCCCTGATGCATCAACAATTGCCCCCCCCCCCTGCCGACCCCATGCATCAGTTTTCTCAATTGGTTTATGGTGCACCAGCAAATTAAACAAATTTTGTTTCAAAGATTGAATCCTTGGCTTGAGAGTTTTTCTGTGCATTTTTCAGACTCAACACCATCAAATCACTATCCACCATGATGAAGTTGACCTCATATCAGTGATACAGAGATGGCTTAATATACATAAACCAGTAAATATAACCATCCACAAGAGAGACTCAATGATAAAAACATCATGAGCATATATTAGATAATAGCCCTTTGATAAAAATCCAACATCAATTCATGATAGAATCATGGAGAATCTACAGATATAGAGGGTATATCGCGATATAATAATGCAGTGCATCACAAGCCCACAGCTATCAGTATACTAAATGGATAAAAACTCAAAACATTCCTATTAAAATCAGGAATAAGAAAAGGATGTCCACTCTTTTCATTCTTGCTCAGTATAGTACTTGAAGTCCTAGCTAGCTCAGTAAGCAAATGAAGGAGTTCTGAATAGGAAGGAAATCAAAGTATCACTATGTGCAGGCAATAATACTTCAAAGACTCTAACTACTACATCAGAAACTTCTAGAGCTGATAAATATATTCATCAAGTAAACTTCCTAGATACTCACCACAGCAATACTGAGAACGAAATAAGGGAAATAATCCCATTAGATATAATCTCAAAACTAAAATATCTTCAAGTAAATCTGACTAAGAAAGTGAAGGATATATTTAATAAAAACATTAAGGCACTGAACAAAGAAGACACCAGAAGTTGAAATGATCTCCTATGCTCTTTGATTGGTAGGATTAATATTGGGAAAATCGCCATCCTGTAAAAACAATTTACAAATTCAATGAAATGCCCATCAACACAATTGTGTATAGAATTGAAATAATAATCTGAAATTGAAGAAAGAAATTGCAAATTGCAAAAGAAAAAAACGTATTTTTCTTACGTTCTAATGGATGAGACTATATTTCTTCTTTCTCCATGTATAATATTCCTTTTACAAATTTTTGAAGTTCTGTGTAATTTTTCTTTTCTTTCTTTCTTTTTATTTTTGGTTTTTGAGAAAGGGTCTCCTTGCAGTGGCAGCTGTCTTGGAACTTCCTATGTAGACCAGGCTGGACTTGAACTCACAGAGATCTGCCTGCCTCTGCCTCCCGAGTGCTGGGATTAAAGGTGTGTGCCACCATGCCTGGCTGATCTGTGTAGGTTTTTAATAAATCATCCTATCTTTAAATGTTCTTATATATCCATAAATTTTAATATCATTGATTGGTATAGGATCTTGGTCAAGAGTTATGTCCTTTCAGGCTTGAAACAGATCATTCCACACTTTATTGTCTTTTAGTGTTGATGTCAAGAGACCTGATGATATATTGAGTTGTTATAGCTTTTAGTATTGTTTGCTTTGTATCCATATTTGGCTTCTTGACTGCAATATGCTGAAGACGGGATTTTTCTTGAATGTATATTTGACATTGTAAATTTTAGTTGTGTTTGGTTTTGAACTTCTTTCCCTTAGTTTTGGAAATTCTGCAGTTTCATTAAATAAGTTGTCATCATTTTTTGAGACATGGTCTCATTTCGTAGCCCCAGATGTCCTGGAACTCGTTATATAGACCACCTGAGGCTGGCCCCCATTCCACAAGCTGGCCTCCAATTCATCTGCCTCTGCCTCTCAGTGCTGGCTTTAGAGGCGTGTGACACATGCCAGACAGAAACTGCCTTTGGATTTTCTCTCAGCTCCTTCTTCTTCCTCATAGATTCTTAGGTTTGGTCTATTGAATGTACTTCAGACTTCCTGGACATTTTGGTTATGATCCTTATTTTATTGCCTTGACATTTTCCTCATCCTTGGAATTGTTCTGAACTTTTTGTTTAATTGGTTGATACATTTCCACAGTTTCTATTTGATTCTTTTGTGGTTAGTCAATTTCATTTTTGAACTTTTCTCAGTGTTTTTGAACTTCTTCTCCAAATTACTGAGTGTTTCATTCATTTTCATTACTTTCTTACCTAGGTCATGAATTTATTTCCTTACTTAGTTCATCTGCTTATTTGAGTTGTCTAAATGGTCATCGATCCATTAACGTAGGACCCTGAATTATTTCTCTAACATTTCTTCTCTCACTGCCTTTGATTTTCATTATTGGGGAGTTATGAGGTAGGTGTGTTGTGGTTGTAGGTTGTTGCCTTTACTTTGTTGTATTGTTTCTTTGTTGTGTTTTGTGCACCTTTTAAAAAATATTTTACTTTATTTTATTTAAAAAAATTTTAATTTTATTTATTTTTGTATGTATATGAATGTACTGTCTGCATGTAGGTTTGTGCACCCTTGTCGTGCAATGCTGCGGAGGTCAGAGAGGGTGTCGGATTCCCCTGGAACTGGAGTTCTCTTGGAATTGGAGTTACAGATGGTTCTCAGCTGCCATGTGGGTGCTGGGGATTGAACCCGGGTCCTCTGCAAGAGCAGTCGGTGTTCTTAACCACTAGGCTATCTCTCTAGCCTCACATGTTTTGTGCATCTTTTGGGTTCAATATGCCTTCTAATTTTGCCTTTTCCCCCTTTTTTATTTTATGTAATCCCTCTTGGTTTCCCACTGCTACTGAGGAGGTACATGGCTATAGGTCTCCCTAATCATGTCCAGAGACATGGCTATAGGTCTCTTGTATGAGTCACTGTTCTGTTGCTGTGAGAAAACACCATGCCAAGAGAACATATAAAGGAAGAGTTTATTTGTAGCTTACGATTGACAGTCTCGGGAATTAGAGTCCATTGTGGCTGGAGGCATGGCGGCTGGAGCTGGAGCAGCATGCAGAGGGTCACATCTCCCAATGAGCACACAGGAAGCCAGAAGAGAAATTGTAGACCATGAGGGCTTGTTAAACTCACTAGCCGCCTGCCCCCAAGAATGTAACTTCCTCTAGCATGGCCACACTTCTAACACCCCAAAAAGCATGCCACCACGGGAGACAAAGTGTCTGATCTTACAGCCTATGGGGGACACTCATCAAACCAGAAACATTCCACTCCTGCCCCCATAGGCTCCTTACATATAAAATGCAAAAGGCATTTAGTTTCAACCTTAAAAGTCCAATAGTCTTTACCATTCAATGCCATTCAAAGTCTCAGTCCAAAGTCTCTTCTGAGACTCAGGCCATCTCTTAACGGTAAGCTTCTGTAAAATCAAAAACAAATCACACTCCCAATGTACAGTGGGAACTGAATACCCATTCCCATTCACAAAAGGGAGGAATAGAGGCTAGTGAGGAAGATACTGGACCAACACAAGACCAAAACCGCAGGAAAAAACCAAGTCCAGTAGCTCACATGTACAACTCTGGGACTGACTTCCAAAGGGCTTAGATGTCTCAGCAATTCCAGCTTTGCTTGCAACATACATCTCTTTCTTAGGCCGTACCACCCCTTGTATGCAGTCTCCTTGACAAATATCTCACAGGTCTGGACATCTCAAGTGTCTTCTTGGGGCGCTCTGCCTGCCAACCAGGCTTCAGCACAATGCACAGCTTCAGCAATGGCCTAGTCAGGGGTATTCTTATGCGGGACACTCCTGCTCCGCTCTTCCTGACCTTGCAGGTCTCTGAAACCATGGAGGAAGAACTGATGACCCCTTCATTCTTGCAAACTTCATGCCTCTATAGCCAGCACCACTAAAGGAAATTGCTGAATCTGACTCCAAGGTGGGATGGACTCTCTCCTATTTAACCACATTTGCAATTTTTCTCTGCCCGGATTTGTTGGAGGATTAGCTGGGTGTTTCTGCCCTGAAAGTATGATTCTGGTTGTTACCTTGTAAATCTCGAGGCCTCTCCTTAATCGCTTTAATCTCCTTATGATGGAGCCTCTCCTTACAGGCCTTGGCCCCACCTTTAACTTCCTAGTGCAGTTATCAGATCCAAACTGTACACTTCTGCATTTCTTTCTGCCCATCTGCTTCTTCACTGTAGATCTGCACAATATCACCATTAAATGCCATGCCACCATTTCTCTTACATTAGGCTGTCTGGAAATATCCTCTCCAAAGACATAGTCCATTGCTTTTCAAATTAGCATCAGGCAAGCATTTGGGCTGTGGGCAAAACTGCTGCCAGACTCTTTGCACAAATATGTCCAGTTGCTGCCTAAGCTTTATTCTCCTCTGGAAACTACGTTTTCTGCAGCCATGCTTTCTTCCAGGCTTCTACTAAAATGGCCCCTTAAGCTCTGCTTACAGTAGTCAACAGCTTTTCTAGCCCAAAGTTCCAAAGTCTTCCACATTTCTCCAAACATCCACATGGTCAGGTTCTTCACAGCCAACACCCCACTCTCAGTACCAAATTACTGTATTAGTCACTTTTCTGTTGCTGTGATAAAACACCATGACCTTATAAAAGGAAGAGTTTATTTGAGCTTATGATTGATGGTTCGAGGGAATTAGAGTCCATTGTGGTGGGAGGCATGGCAGCTGGAGCTGGAGCAGCATGCAGAAGGTCACATCTCACAATGAGCACAGGAAGCCAAGAGAGAGCAATTGTAGACCACGAGGCTTGTTAAACTCACTAAGCCTGCCCCACCTTCTAAGACCTCCAAAAACAGTGCCACCAACTGGAGACAAATGTCTGACTACTTACAGCCTATGGGGGATACTCATTCAAACCACCACAGTCTCCCTAGTCATGTCCCGGGACATGGCTATAGGTCTCCCCTAATCATGTCCAGGCAGACCCACTGCTGACATGCAGCAGGAGACACTTGTATTCTCATTTGTATCACAGGTATTCAGAGACAGTGGGTTGGAATGACAGGATGACAGGGATTGTGGGAAATGTAGTTTATAGATGAGGAACAAGTGGGGAAATTGAGAAAGGGGGTGAAAACTTGAGAAAGAAAGTATATGAGTTTGAGCTACAATAGGGAGCAAACTGTTGTAGATGAAGAAATGTGAAAGTGATAGCCATGAAAGTCCAGTGAAGTGCAAGTTAAAAGCAAAAGAGCTTAATAACCAAATACAGAATTGTAAATAATAATAAAAATAGAGAAAAACAACCAAAACCTTAAAATAATAAAAATAGCCAATGGTGCAAAATAGAAGGTATTACATTCTTAGTACCTTTCCTCATTGGGGTGATCTTTCATTCCTTTTTAGCATTTCACTGCATTTTTCTTAATGTCTGGGAAGGACTGGCTAGTCTCAATAATTCTGAAAATCAGTGAGCCCTTTTAGGTAAGATTTATGGAAGTACTGAGTTTTGTCAGAATTCCCTTTCCAAAGGGCCTTGGTCCCCACACCATATCCCTCAACAAGTTACAGTTGGGCCTATCTAGGGAATTAGGGATCAAACTTTTGACAGGTAAGGTTCCTGCTACTGAAGCTCTGAAGGGTTGTGGAAGGCCTGCCCATCTGAGGACGTTTGTGTGCTGGCACAGTACTGAGCTGGGTTGCACAGTATCCTCTAGCAAACCTATGTACTTATCCTTGGTAATGGCAGGGCCCGCGGAGTCATTTTTCTCTGTCTGTGTCTGTCTGTCTGTCTGTCTTAGATTCAGCATCATTGATCAGACTTCCCACACACTCCGTTTCAGTGTCCCCTCTATGTTTCTCACAGCTCAGTCCTCTGTTTGAAACTCAGTTCACTAGCAGAGACACTGCCAATGAGTGGGTTGCTATGGGAGTCAAGGCAGCCGCAGTAATGGCAGTGGTAGTGGTGCAGGGTTTGTTCACAGGTGACATATGCATGTATTCCAAAAGCTGGCCAAGAAGTTGGTGGGGGTGGCAGGCAAGGAGAACAGCTTGACACAGTCACAGAGCAGTCCTGGTTCTTCTAATAAATACATTCATTAATTTGCTGAAATTCAGTTTCTAATGTGCCATCATACCTATAAGACTTCTGTGGAAATGTTAGTTTTATTTTTTATCATTTTATTTTAATTTTTAAATTTTGGGAGGATTTCATATACAAATGCAATGTATTCTGAAGAATCCATCCCTGCTCCCTCCCCTCCTTCAACCCCTCTCACACTTTCCCAACACTTTTCTCTCCCAACTTCATGTACTGTTTTTTTTTAGTCCTGTTAGTACTGTATTATGTGCAGCCACTGGAACTGAACCAAAAACTGTGGTTGGGCCCTGGGAGAGAAACTTCTGTGGGTTTTAAAAATGCAAAATTACATAAATTCAAATAGCACAGCAGTAAATTCTAGCTGCTGTTGTATCCCTTGGCATACTGTGTTCCTTCATTCGATTTTGGCCATTAAACATTTCTTTTTCATGGCATTTTTATTTTTTAAATAGAATTTTTGTGCATTTCATATAATACATCTTGATCGTTTTAGTTCATCTCCCTTATTGGGACCCCTCCCTCAGAGTCCCCCACTGGATTTCATGTATTCGTATATGTTGAAGCCTATCATGTAAGTTTGTGTGTCCAAATGTCCCTTGGTATGAGCCCATCCACTGGAGCCTAGTCAACATATCTAACATCATATCCTTAAAAAGAAGAGAAATTCTCCCTTATGTAGCAGTAATCAGTTGGCAATAGTTCCTCAGGTTAGGTTGGGGATTCTTACCAATTTCCTAATTCTATGCTGGGTTTTGTCTGGTTTGAGTGCACATGGGTCTTTTGTGTATTGTCACTACTCTTTAAGTTCATATGAGCAAGTTCCCAGCTGCCTGGAAAAGTTTCCTTGTGGTCATCCATAATTCTTGGCTTTTAGAATTTTTCCGCCCCCTCTTTCATAATGGTCTCTGAGACCTGATGAAAGAGGTTTAATATAGGATGCTTATCCAGGGACACACTCTCTGAAATCTCTTATTCTCTTAATCAACCTCTGTTTCATCCCTCTCTTTCATGAGGAAACATCACTGGTGAGTGTTGAGAGATGCATTCATATTCCCTCTGCCTCTTGTTCCACTATGTTCCTTGAACCTTAGGTGTAGAGGTTGTATTATAGATATTTCACATTAGGGATAGTCAACTATCAGGCACTTTTTCTCTGTTTTTGACCATTGTGCAATTCTGTAAAAGTCTCCATCTATTGCAAAAAGTAGTTTCTTTGATGATCGGTGAGAGATATACTTGTTATATATATAAGCTTAAATTTGTAAGGTTCATTCAACTAGTTTAAAAATCAAAATGTATATCTAGTCAAGGTTTGTTTAAGAGTGTTTGGTTTTTGTCCAAGCTTTAAATGCATTATTACATGGCAGTTTAAGGTTTAGTAAAATAACAAGTTACCTGTATTAAGTTAAATTGGTATAAATACTCCAGCTAGTTTACTAGTGGTCTGAATAGGATTGTGAATATACAGAGTTGTTAATTTTCAGTCCTCTCCTGGCTTGAACCTGACTCCCTATTACAGTTTGGATTAAATGGGCACAGGGAAATGGTGAGTTACCCATGGATACTTAAAAATGTACTTTATGTTTCTTGCAAGAGTTGCTTTTGATATTTCCTTTAACTTAACCAGATAATTTGGCTCAAAAAGCTAGATTCTATCTTCCTGAACCAACTTCATGCAGTCTAAAAGAAGACAGTTTGGATGGGTTTGGTAATCCTTATCAATTTATTTCCTGTCTTCTGGTATGTCTTACAACTCCTGTCTTTCTGGGAAAACTATAAATCAGGATAAAGAGTCTGAAAAAGAAAAATATTGTTCCCTGAAATTGTTTAATTTGATCTTGTGGGTTATGCATGCTTAACGGATGATGTTAAGTCCCTCCTCCAGTCAGTATTATACTAGGCTGCTTGAATGTTTGTCCAAGCCTTATCTAGACTATTATACAGTAATTAAAGGTGTTAGACTGGTGCAACTTAACCTTTCTGGATGGATAACCGCCATACATAATGCCTGTACCAATTTGGCTGAAAACAAAAGTTGGTTAATCTGGGCTAACTGTATGGACCAAGAGGAGATTATAACCAAAAGATAAGAAATCATTATATTTCTTTTAAAGTCTGAAAGATTGTGCCTTCAAACACTAGATTTTAAGTCATTTAAAGTCATATGAGATCTGTTGTTACCAAATAATAAAGTTTCCTCTTTCTGTTTAAGCAGTTACCTAAGGGAAAACTCACGCTGTGACTATCGAAAATTCCTGGAGAGTATATGCTGATTTCAGACACTATGGACAAATGATCAAAAGGAGAAGCCCAATAGTAGATCCTTTAGAACTCCTCATTGAGAGATTCCAATGGACTTTTAAGTTGGACATTTAGTTCACCCTGTTCCTCTTTTGGTTCCCTGCTGAGAAAATGTACCTAGCTACTCTCATCTTCACAGGCACTAGTCAAGGATTTTGTTCTCTCTGTAACTATACTTTTTGGAGACTTTTAGATAGATCCTCTGAGCAGAGGTAGCCCAGTTGCCACCTTCTGTGGCCCTTTTCAGCATGGAAGAAGTCAGAATGGTCATTGTCCTGATTCCCTCTTGGCAATTGGGGTAACCTCCTCAGAGGGTAATGTGATAAAAGTAGGATCTAAAAATTGGCTAGGCAGTTTAGGGTCAAGATCTCCCAAAAGAGTCAGTTTCTTTCTTAGCTGAGAGATGAGGACTTCCTGGATCTGCTAGTAGACTTATCTTTCTGGTTGCTCTGACTCGTGGCTCATGCATCCTTAACTCACTCATAAGATTTATTGACTAGTAGGTAAATTCCATTAAAATCATGGTGCTAAGGACACAATACAACCCCATAGCAGAGATCATTCCATCTTGGAAACACCAACTGTGGTTAACTCTTGTGAACTTCCTTCAAGGATTTGAAGGCCAGATAATGAGAGGGAGAAATGAGTTGCGACCCCAGGTTTTCCTCATTCTGCCTGACCCTCTACCAAGTCCTCAATATTACACGTCTACATCATGAACTTGGTGACATTATTAAACGCCTCTGGTTGCAACAGTTTATTAACTACACCTTGACCCTTGGTTCTCAAATTGTCTCCCTTAACTCTACCCGCCCTGAGGTCATAGCCTTCAATACCAGCTTTGTTTCTCAGGTGTGGTCTAAGCTGAAGTCCATTTCTGACCCTGCTACACTGGTCCCCTGGGGCATCCTCTGCCTCCTGGCCCTGCTCTGCCTTTTTCTCTTCAAATGTTTGTTTTGCTTTGCCTGCAGCCAACACCAGGTGATTCGCATCTGGCTCTCATCCATCCACAATTCACGGGAATGAGCTTGTCTCTCCCCTCTGCGGTATCACTCCTGGCCTCTTCCCTCAGTGGCTGGCCAGTCAAAGACAGGTAAGACTCTGCAAAACTAGGGCAACCTAAGACAGATGCAGTCAAAATGTCAAATGCCAGAGATGGGGTCAACAAGTTTCAGGGATAGCACTCGAGCTCCTACTGGACCACTCCTCACGCAAAATTAAATACAAAGTGTGGAAATGTGGTAGCCAGTATTCTGAGAATTACGCATGTGCAGAGCTTGTCCCTCGTCATCCTAACCCGCCCTAGGCAGGCGAGACCATACAAGCCGGTGAGTTGCAGACCTGGGCCAATCCCAAGGCGACAAGAGGAGAGCAGGAATGCAAACAGTACATAAACTCTAACCCTGCCCCCAGTAAATGAGTCTGTGAGAGCTCGCCCTCTGTCTGTGTTCACCCGATTCCCAGGGTTTGTGTCTTGACTCTGCACCTCTCACCCCTTTTCCTTCATGGTCAGACTATGAAATTCCCCAGCAGGCCTGGCAGATTGTCTACAACATACTTATTTTCATTCATGAATAGATTACCCAGAGAGGAAAAATCAAATAGTATAATTTAACTATATTACTAACTTGAGTTAACAGATATTTATAGAACATTTAAATGACCAACAGCTGCAGAATAAACATTTTCTTCTCAGTACATTGTACATTGTCCATGTTAGAATATGTATTAGGCCAGAAAAAAAAATGTCTTGATACAACAAACAAGGACAAACAAAACCCCTGAAACCCTAACTAGCCAAAAGGGAAGACAAATAGAAGCTATAGTTATAAATTGTGCATACAGTAAAAGTAGACAATGTTCTCTCAAACAGATAGTCATTGAAGAAACTTCCAAAAAAGAAAATTCAAAATAAGAAATAAATCCAAAATAAGAAAATTCAAAAAATTTCTTGAGAAAATGAAATTACAGTGGACAAAACAAGATTTAGCAGAAACAATGTGAGAAAGCATGTTCATAATAACACACCTATGCAAATAAAAAAATCAAATAAACAACCTAAGACAAAATGCATGGAACAAGAGAAATAAGAGTCCCACCAAATGGAAAATCAGTAGTAGGAAAACAAAATCATAAAGATGAGAGAACAAAAGGGAAATAGAGGCTAAAAAATAGAAAAAGATCAATGAAGTAAAGAATTTGATTGAAAATTACACACCTTCAGTTCAACTAACCAAGAAAAAGCAGACAAATAAGTAAAATCAGGAGTCATTGGGGAAAATTGTGAGAAATGGAAACTTTCCAATCAAATATATTCTACCAAAATTAAATAACGAAGACATATAAAACTGAACAATGCTTAATAATGACTCTAAATTACTAATTAAAAGTCTCTCACAATAAAAGCTCAAGATTATTACTGAAATTTTCTGTCTTTAAAGAAAAGCTAGACATTCTTCAAAACTATTCAAAAATATCTTAAAAGTCTGAACATTTTGCACTTATTCTACCAAATCAGTATTACTTTGAGACTCAAACCAGACAAGAACACAATAACAACAACTAGAAAACAAAACAGGAATAAGAACAAAGGAAAATGAAAAGAAAAGTAGATTATAGACTACCTTCTGGGAACAAATAAATGTAAAAATTCTCAACAGAATGTTGGTGAGCTTGATACAATTGAACATCAAAAAGATTATACACTATTATCAAGGGAGATTCAGCAAAAGGAGGCTAGAATGGTGGAGCATACACAATGAATGTGATATATTACATCAACATGGGCAAAGGACAAACTCATATGATCACCTGAATGGATGTAGAGAAAGCATTCTGTATTACTCACCACCACGTAATTGAAGATACTTTCATTGAACCAGGCACAGAAGAAAGTTACCGCAATAAATGAAGCCACATTGACAACAACTCATAATGTACACCTTACTGAATGATGAAGACCTGAAACACGAAACTGTTTTCCCCCAAATATGGGGTAAGAGATTCTACTTTACTGCTTTTACTCATAATACTGGAAGACTTACCTATGCCAATAGGCAAAAGGGAGAAATAAAAGTCACACAAATAGGAATTAAATTATTCAAAATGTGTCTTTATTGAAACCATGATTTTACACACACACACACACACACATACACACACACACACTGTGATATCTGATGAATTCAGTAAAGTTTTAGAATGCAAAATCAGCATACAAAAATATCAGTAGTAGTTTTATAGATCTGCAATGAACTTGTGAAAAAATGAATCAAATAATAGTCATATTCACAAATACTATAAACATATCTAGGAACAAATTTAATCAGAAACTACAACAATATAGACTGGACACTCATTTGATCAACTTGATTGAACATACAAGCCCCCCCTGCTGGATGGTGGAACCCATGAGCTGTGTGGGTTTGGGCACAACTGCTTGCAAATTGGTTTTACATGAAGGATGCTTGTACTCACAAATTATCACTTATTGTTAAAAAAAATCGGTGAAACTGCAGTGCGTGACAAGTGGTGCCGAAGTCCGGGACCGTGACAAGTGGTGCCGAAGCCCGGGCCGGGAACTTGCCATCGCTGGGCCGAGAGGACCCTCACTGTTGTGAAGAGGGTTCAGAACTGTGGCCAGGTAAGTTTTCTTTAAGTTAAGTTCTGAGAGATATGCTTTCCTCTGATGATCTAGAGGGATTGGAACTTGGCTATTATTTTATTGCTGTTGTAATGTCCTTGTACCATTGTTTAC
>VZQC01010785.1:370031-399274 GCA_009823505.1 Rhizomys pruinosus | reverse complement strand
GTAAACAATGGTCAAGGACAATTACAACAGCCAATAAAATAATTAGCCAAGCTTCCAATCCCTCTAGATCATCAGAGGAAAGCATATCTCTCAGAACTTAACTTAAAGGAAAACTTACCTGGCCACAGTTCTGAACCCTCTTCAACAAGTGAAGGGTCCTCTCGGCACCAGCGATGGCAAGTTCCCAGGCCCGGGCTTCGGCACCACTTGTCACGGTCCCGGAACTTCGGCACCACTTGTCACGCACTGCAGTCTCACCGGCAAGAACTTCACGCGGACAACAGGATTCTTCTGCAGCAGTATTTATTGTGCACAGCTCTTTTGTGAGAAGGACCCCGAAATGGGGCAGAAGCACTGCTTATATAGCAGTCTAGAGGGCTCGTGTATGCTCTGGATTGGTGCAGTGCCCTGATGCCTCATTAGCATACCCAAGGCGCGGGCTCAGAGAGTAGTAGTCATGCGCAGTTTGTCCAATGCAAAGGCAAAGGCGGGAAGCGGCTTGTTGTTCTAGTGACTCAGGAAGTCGGCGCCATCTTAGGGTGTGGTACAGCACACATTGTTTGTGTGGTAGGCTGCCAACAATTATCAAAACACCCAGTGGCCTTCTTCATAGAAATAGAAAGGCAACCGTAAAATTTGTGCAAAACCATATAAAACTCCAAATTGCTAAAGCCTTCTGGAAGAAAAATATGCACCAAACTGGAGAGACTGTTTGTGTCTGTTCTCAACAAGGCTGTAGTAAAAAGAGACTATGACAGTAGAAGAGACAGTGGACCAATGGACAGAAGAGAATGCTTCTACAAATTCAACTTTAGATATAGAGTGGAATATTGTGTCTGGAAGCTAAGATGGGGAGAGTGGAGAGGGCCTAGAAAGTGATGAGATAGTGGGGACCAAATCCAGTTAGATAGAAGTCTAGTGTTCTATGAATCAGAACAGTTTGTGTGGCATATTTTATAATAATTTATTATATATTTTATAAAGATGTAGAATAGAATTCGATGTTGCCCAACACAAAGCAATGCTTGAGATGGAATGCTAATCACCTTGGCTTGTTTGTTATGCATGCTCTCAGTTAATATATTGACACTATAAATCTATATGAGTGTTAATGACAATTATAAAACAAGACTAGCACCTAAGTGCCCAACACTTCCCTCTACAGCTAGGGTCAGGATAAATCTATAAAGTCATATCACTTCTGAATATCTTTGTCCTCAAAGTCTTACAGGCAAGTGAAATAATTCAAAAACACAATTTCTATATGGTAAAAAATGAATCTTATTAAAGTTACAAATTTATTATTGATAATAACTATTTTATTTGTTAGAGAAGTATACAAACACTCTTTTCCAGAATGCTTACAAAGATTCTTTTTTAAAAATTTATCTTATTTATTGTTTTTATTTTATGTTTATGAGTGTATTGTCTGCATGTCTGTAAATGCACCTGGGTCTCGCCCTGGCCACAGAATCTGAAGAAGGTGTCTGATCCCCTGGAACTAGAGTTATGGATGGTGAATTGTTAGCGGCCATGTGCATGCTGGGAATCGAACCTGGTCCTCTGCAAGAGCAGCCACTGCTCTTAACCACTGAGCCATCTCTCCAGCCCCCAAAACTTCTTAAGCTCAGGAAAGATGCAACTTCTAATTATTTGAAGACTATCTTGGTTTCTGACTAAGAGTTCAAAATGTTCTCTCAAATGACAGGCAGGGCTCAAAGTAGCCTTTTTTTTTTTGTATTTGATTTCTATCTCAACAAACACTGAAAATTGTGTTCTTAATTTTGGCAGAGTAGTGTCTCTGCCACTCTTAGAGTAACAGTGAGCCATGATGAACTATTCAAATATTAGGTAGAGGTTGAGGAAGAATTTTAGTTATAACAATAACTATCAAGCATCACTTTTAGTCCCTCTGAATTAACTGAAGGGACAGGCAGAACCCGAAGCTCTGTTTTGAAATAAGTGGTGCCCATAAACCTAATTTCTATAAGCACATAAGATCATGGAGTTACCACTGTAGGTGCAGGAATATTCCCTCCATTCTGTGGCAGGCATAGCTAGCAGAGTCTCTATTGTCTCTTAGAACTTCTGGAGCTTTCCATCAAGAGGCACTTAGGGCTTATTCATTCTCCAATCTAAACTTAAGCAGGAAAAAACAAACCACTAGAGTAGCAGAAACTGGCTTGCTTTCTTTGAGAGTTTAAGTGAGAAAAGTTCCATTGGGCAAAGCATTTTGTATAATGGGGATGCAACAATCCCCATTGTTGCATCCACATTATACAAAAATCTAAGGATTCTGTAAAATTTATGGAGTTCAGAACTTAGCTTTAAAGAAGTTGAAATCAGACCAAAAAGGGAAAATCCAAGGAAATGAAAGCTGAAATGCAAAGAATTAAATGGTATCTTAAGTTTTTTTGTGTTACTAATTTCAATTTTTGATACAGATAGTAATATTTAAGACTCAGCAATACCATTCATCAACATGCATGCTGTTTCAATTTAATAGGCATCCCTGTTTGATACAGGGCAGGCAGTCTGGAGCCATATTCTTGTCATTAACACAATTTAGCTTTCACACAGTATTTGTGAAAGAGGGCCGTGTCCCTGTGGGAGTTTGATAATCGTCTGAATAGTCCTTTAGTCACGCATGGCCAACATCTACATGTTGTACTTCCCTCCTTGCATTTTCCTGCCTGCAGGCAATCTCTCAGATTAGCTCTGGCAAGGAGGGGGGAGGGGACCTCGAGAGAGTTGCCCAATGGAATAGAAAGACAAGGAAAGATAAGGACAGACATACAGACAGATACAGACTCAGAGAAAGCCCGGGAGAATAGAGTCTTTATTGATGCCAGCAGTATGCTAATATTCCAAAAGTTACTGTGCTCTGGGCAAGGAAGTGGGGGCAGGCAGAAGGGAGAGGCAAGCCACCTTGGCTCTAATCAGGGGGGCTCCAGAGGTCCTGTTTGTACAACAGTTAACTAGAGGTATGACATTTTGCTCAATGCCTCAAAGGAAGGGGCCATCTGGTCCTGGAACTTTGCAGAGATAGGTGAAGCAAAAAAACATTGTAATGTCCCAAACCTTCTGGGAGCTACAGATAACTCACAGAGGAAACTGAATGCCTACAGGGATATCAGATAACCCTCCTTGGAGATCTTATGGGACAGGTCTTACAAGTTCTTGCCTCAAGCCACACAATGTTTCATTCCTACATGTCCCCAACCTGGTGATAATGAATAAGCAAATGTCACATGACTCAGTCCACAGTAGTGCAAGAGGCACTTAATGTTAAAAATGAATACATCTTTATAATTCAGATATTTAAAAACAGACATTCAAAATTATTAACCATTTGGTTTCTATGTTTACTAATGAAACAGGACAAATTTGGTCTCTATTTTAAGGGTTATTTTTCTGTACTTTTGACCAGTTGTTTAAATAACAGCACTACTCAATTAAAAACAAATAGTACATAGAAACAATAAAGCAAAGAATACTGAAATGAACTCCATTTGAAACTAAGTAATTATTTGTAGATTTTGATATTTATAACTATGTATTTATAATAATTAATATTATATTATAATGGTAATATAAATATATGGAGATGTTAAACATGATTTTTACTGAAAAATTAACATTCAATAAGTAAAAGTAGATTCATTCAGGAAAATTAAAAGAAAAAAAATCTTGTCTTATTCATTTTTAAGGTCTCAGTTTCTCAGAGTCCAGTACCAGAACAATTTACTATACACAGAAGAATTAATATGATATTGAGAAATTACTCAGTTCTCAGAAGAATGTGGGGATAAGATTATATATATATATATATATATGGAAAGTATGTGAACATATATATGTATATATATATACATATATATATGTGTATATATACATATATATATATATATATATATATATATAATTCACATAATTTCCATATATATATGGAAAGTATGTGAAAAACAAAACTATTTATTGGGAATTTTAGCTATGTTAAAATCATGGAAAGAAAGGAATCATTTGTCACAGACATCCTGGTTAATTGCAGGCTATGATGGAGAGCTATGATAGCAAAGGACAAACATCATGCCTTGGCAGGACAAGAAAGATTCATTTTATTAGAGGCAGTTACAAGTGTGTGGTCTTTATTTTAATATTGGACATTCATGGTTTATATATTTTTCTGACTATATTTCATAATGGAAAATATAAATAACGAAACAGGACATCTATATGAAAATTCCTTCAAAGAAGAAAAGCATATTTCTAAATTATAGTGTACAGAAATTTATATGTTTTAATATGACATGAAACAGCATATCAGCGTTATCTTGATTGAGTAGTGTTTCTTAGTAACATCCCTTAATTTGTAGCACATATGTCTGGCAATAATTTAAGAATGTCAACATATAAAATTTGTATGCTCTGGTCTTAACTCATGTGGTTAAGATAAACCTTATCACCATGGTGAAACAGAGTATTAATGTTCCAAGTCTCATTTCTGCTATTTTTAAATGACATCACTGTGCCGGATAGCTTTAGTGTCAACTTGACACACCTGGGTTGAGGGATCCTCAATTGGGGAATTGGCTCCATTGGACTGACCTGTGGTCACATCCGTGGATTATATTGTCTTGATTGTCAAGCAATGCGGGAGGGCCCAGCCCACAATGAGTGGTGCCACCCTGGGAAGGTTGTTGTGTACCATATAAGAAGGCAGCCTGGGCATGAGCCAGGGGAGCAAGCCAGTGAACAGCATTCCTCCATGGCTTGTGCTTCAGCTCCTGCCTCCAGGTTCCTGCCCTGAGTTCCTGCCTTGGGCTCCCTAAGTGATGAACTGTGACCCAGGAGATGTAAGCTGAATAAACCCTTTCCTCCCCAAGTTGGTGTTGGTCAGAGTGTTTGTCACAGCAATGGAAGAAAAACTAGGACAATCACACATTTGACCTTCAAACAAACTAATTTTGATCACAAATATAAACTTTTTCTTGTTATTCAAAAAGCGAGTGTACTATCAAAAAATCTTCTCAGGTGGATTGTTTAGGCTGAATTATTTTCTTTTAACTCATTCAGGATGCAAATGGAAATGAATTTCAGGTAAACAATGGGTACAATTTTGAAGATTTTTAGATAAGGAAATTAAAAACTTTTTAAGCATTTCAAGATTACATGATTGTCTTAACAGCTTTGTGCTACTCATTTGGATGCTATTGGATTTTGCTTCAATTTGAAAGATTTAGGAAAGTAGTGATTATCTTTTTCACTGCAATAAAATTTCTGTTCCATTCATGTCTGTGGTACTATTTAATAACTGCTATGGGCTATAAATTATTTATTTCCATTTATGTACTAATGTTACTTGGACAGATTTATATGTCAAAATACACTATACTTCTAACTGAAAATTATAGGTACTTGTAAGTTTATAAATTTGTTTTGTATAATTGTTTTTACAACACAGTTTGGAGGTAGGAATTTTTTTTTTGAGACAGGTGTCCACTAGTAGCCATGGTTGGTCTAGAACTCATTTTATAGACTAGGCAGTCCTCATCTCATAAAGATGCATCTGCCTCTTAATTATCATTAAGCAGACTGATTTGAAACGGCAAATAAAAAATAGCTGAAAGAGCCTATCAATTTCATATTCAGTTTCCTACTGATGCTACATTCCTCAAATGGTTTCTAAACTTTATCATGAGAGAGGCTGATTATGACACCCAGGTCCACGTGGGTGGCACTGATACCTTTAGAATACCATCCACATTTCTATCAAATTTTCTTCTAAATGAGATAGGCCATTTATTTTAGCCAAATTTCTTTACTTATGTCCTATTTGGAGGAGAGAAAGCATTAAATTCCCTATTCTACTTGTGTGAAGACCATAGTGGCTCACTTTTTATTAAACGCTTGTTATGATAGGATTTTTTTGTACTAGGCAATATGATAGGTAGTTTATATGTTCCTTTATTTCATTTCTGTAGCTGTGAGATTAAACAATTTACTGTAATTTTATGGATAACTAGTGAATGCTTAGCATAATATGGAGACACACAGCAGCTAGTACACAAAAGACCTTGAGGTTAACACTGAGCTCTTTGATCATAAATGTTTTCTATATCTTGGGGAGAATTTGAGATAATTTTATAGACTTGACTTCTTCATCTTCTGAAGTTGCTTTATTAGTATCATTCAATCTGTAGACTGGCTCTTAGCACTTGTCCTGTGAACCATCCTTCTCTTCTATTCCTTTTTCCATTTAGCTGTGAGAGACCCTACCTGCTCTGGAAATTCTATTCAACTCTCCCTCTAAAGCTCCATCAATGATTCTACCTTTCTAAAAGGCAATTCTGAGAAGTATAGATGACAGTTAAGAACATACCTTGGAGATTCAGAATGTATTTACATCCTAGTTCGACTTTCATTTGTCATGTAACCTATAACAGCTCCTTCAAGATAATGCTATTGATTCTCTTGTGACTCATGGCTTTTTATAATGTGTATGTCCCTGCCTGTTAATGGGATCTCATCATTTGCCTTTCAATCACACAAAATCGTTCTCCTGTTTTGAGAAATTGTTTGCAATCATCTTGGAGTTTTAAAGTTAGGGTTGTATAGAACTTGGAGATCAGTCCTAAATGTCATCCAAGGGGTCAGAAAGATTGGAAATGTGTACTTATATGTGTGTCATTCTCAGTGATTGAGGTCCTCCCTTGGTTAATCCAGTTCTTCATTTCCACACATTTCAAACACAAATTTGTTAAAGCCTAAAGGTAACTTGTCTTATGAATGTATTATAAATAGGATTTAATGTTTCTTTGTGCATTGGTTGACCAAAGAAGATTCTGTATATATTTCCTTTTTATTTCCTATCTTGTATTATATTTTCTGACTTACTTGGGACTCATCCATATGAATGCTTGTTACATTATTGCCGACTTAGCTTTCCATCACTGGAAACTGATTCGGTGTCTGTTACATGGTAACCTTCTTATAGTATTTTGTCAGGTGTCTTAAAGTCCCAAGCCAATACATACTTAGAAATCCTGCAAGAAATATTTTGCTGACAGAAATAGTATATTCTCTTAGCTATATTTCTACTATCAGAAGATAAAAAGATGTAATTTTGCCTTTTACATTGTTATTCCAGACAAATATTAGAGAATTTTAACAATGTTTTGTTTTAAATTAGTATAAGCTGCTTGTAAAGGTTGTTTGAAATGAACAAAAAGACCTGGGGAATTTGAAACTAATAGAAATCAGTATCTGGATTGTAGCATTACTCATGCAATTTTGAATGTAGACTGCAGAAATTTAAAGGAGTGCTAAGATTAATAAGTTTACAGAAGATAGTCCATGTCAAATTAGATAACCTTAAATTTTTCTTTGATATATTTCATAATTTTATCTTTATATCAGGCTCATTTGAAAACAACAATGTATTCCATCATACTTAGGCACTATGACTAAATATGTGATAGAAGATTTTCTTGCCAAGGTCAATTCCTTTTTTATTGAAATTTTGAGATTTTCATATACAATGCATTTTTATTTTATTGAGATTTCCTCACCTACCTGCACTTCTTTCTCTCGTTCTCTCACACATACACACACACACGAATTATATATATATATATATATATATATATATATATATACATGCACACACATATATGTATGTGTGTGTATGCATGTGTGTGTGTGTGTGTGTGTGTATGTGTGTGTTTTGTAGAGTCTAATTTGTGTTCCTAAATGCCTTTCAGTGTGGGTCCATTTCCTGGAGTCTGGTTAACCTAACGAAAGTCACATCCTTCAAAGAGACTGACTCTCCCACTCCCAGCAGCCATCATATGCCAATAATTCCTCAGGTAGTATTGCCATTTCTTATCCAGTTTTCCACATTTATGCTGGGATTTTGTCTGCCTTGAGTTTGCATATGATTTGTGCATGCTGTCACCATTGTTGTGTGTTCATCTTAGTAACTTACCAGCTGCCTGGCTGCAGGTGGGGGAGGGGGGAGAAAAAGGACTCAGAGTGCAGGTAAACCTGACAGGTCAAGGGAGACCCGGAAATTGGCCTCAGGGGACTAAAAAAACTCATTTATTTGCAGGAGTTTAGGGTCTTATATAGTAGGAATTGGCAGGTTTGAGGAGAAGATGCAGGTGGGGGGTGCATGGGAAATTTACAGTGCACTTTTTTTTTGGTCTTTTTTGAGACAGGGTCTCCTTGTAGCCCCAGCTATCCTGGAACTCGCTCTGTAGACCAGGCTGGCCTTGAACTCACAAAGATCTGCCTGCCTCTGCCTCCTAAGTGCTGGGATCAAAGGCATGTGCCACCACACCTGGATACATGCACTTTCTACTAAAGCTTTGTTTATGCTAGCCAGCAGAGGCTCCAGTTGGCTCCTGAAACCAAGATGTGCTCTTTAGAAGTGGCAGGAATGTGACACTTTCTACCTAAGGGGTGAGCAGAAGCAAGCCTGACTCCCAGGCATTTGCAGGTTATTGGGGGCAAAAGCTGCCCCCTTATTGCTTCAGCCAAATGGAATATCAGGCCCCACACCAGGTCAGTTGGTGTTGTAGCTCACAGGGTTCACATCTTTGTAAGATTGATGATTAATTTTCTCTTCAGATGGTATGCATAGCATATTTCAACACTATAAAAGCCAGCCAGTAGAGATGAAGCTTTGAAGTCATGACCAGCTTGATTTCTCTTTACTTGTTTTATAGCTCATGTAGGTGGTATCTTTACTTTTTAATATTTTATTTATTATTTTTATCTTACATGTGAGTGTATTGCTTGCACGTTTTTAAGCAATGCCTGAAGAGGTCAGAGAAGGGTATATGATCTCCTGGAACTAGGTTATGGATGGTTTTTAGCCACCATGTATGTGCTGAGAACTGAACCTGGGTCCTCTGTGAGATCATCCAGTGCTCTAAACTGCTGAGCCATATCTCTAGCCCTATAGTGTCTTTTGTATCTTACCTTGGAGTTCAGGTGGATAAGCAAGAGCAATGGCCAGTATTGTTTGAGGGTCTATGGGGACCCTAGTTGACAGTTTCAAGAGAAGGAGTTCATCAATGGCATTGGTAGTATTTTGTTAGCCTTTGGTGTTTAGTAGGGGCAATGTTTCCCTGGTACAAAGAGGCTCATTTTAATCTCTTTTTATAATGCATATGTATACACTTAAAGAACATTATGTACTCAATGGGAGGTGTCTTCCATCTGGCACTGTGTTGCTGGTCATACAGCCCCAAGGTATACTTGTGCATTAATGTTCAGACAGTGTATGTACATTTCACATGAAGTCTCAGGGCATCACATTACACTCTGGGTTCCCTAGCCACCAAAGATCCAATCATCTCTATGCTTTCTTCTTCCCTTCCCACTTCCCTTCTCCTTCCCCAGCCCCAGAACACCCAGTATCCCTTCCCTGTCCTTAACCTGAGTTCCCTCTCTTGACACGTTACTTTGAATAGTTGGTGAGAGTGACCCAAGAGACTTTCAAAATAACACAGACTATTGCCAAAGCTATTGATTATCTCCCAGAACTAGAAAAATAAGAGCCTACTGTTCACAACAGGGCATTCTGTAGAAATAGGATTTAGATTAATAGGGCAGGAACTAACCTTGAAGTCTTCTACCTGAAATGTAGTGCTCATAATGATAGATAATATGCACACTGCTAGGGGAGAAAAGCAATAAGTGGTACAACCCAGCCCTAAAGTCTAATAACCATAATGACCAGCACAGCAAAGTACCTCTACTGGCGCAGTAGTGGCACTGCTATCTGGGGGATAATCAACAGCTACCTAATTGGAGTTAAAACCATCTCAATTTGAGTAAACTCATGAGTGCCACAGTACCAGAGTAAACCCAGCCAAATGTGCAAGGTTGGAAAGGAAAGAGATTCTGGAGAAAACCCTATTGGTGTCATATCTCTAGACAAATGAAAATTTCTTACCATACGCTAAATATGGAATCTTATATTTACAGATGGGCATCTCATATACTACTTATCAAGAACACTCCTCTTTGCAACAGATGGAGGCTACTGTAGAATCCCATAACTAGTCAGACACAGAAAATATACTTCTGAAAGATGCTCAGTCCTAGGAAATACATCTATAGTTAAACGTTTACATTCAAGACTCTTGGAACACAGAGGATTGATAGGGAGAGAGAAAACAACTACTTCCCTCAATTCTCACCAGTGAAGCTTCTTTACACAATAGAGTGCAATGCTAACAGAAAGCCACAACTGGCCAAGTTTTAAAGAACGGAAGCCTTCAGAGTGTGTATCCTTGGATAGGATAGGCCTCCTATATTTAAACTTTACTCACCTCCATCTCAGGGAGTATTACAGAAGAGGGGGTGGAAAGATTGTAAGAGCCAGGTCTAGTGCATGAATATAGTGGAGTAGAGGCTTACAGACTACTGGAAGCTTCACATATGAAGTTGTGGTGATGTTGGCACCAGGCATGGGTGGGGACTGGACCTGGACTGGTTTCTGTTGGGTAAGGAAGAGTATGCCATACTTAAGATTTATAGACATGATGACTGGACTCTAGTGGCTGAATTTGCACAGAACATCTGTGTTAAAAAGCTTGACTAGATAAGACTTAACTTGGATGATGTAATGCATGAATTCTGAAGAGGAGTTGCAGAATGGGAGGCTAAATTTGGTTAGCACCATTTGCACGAACTGTAGAAATGCTCAATAAAAAAAGAGAATATTCTATCATAGTAGGTTTCCATATTACCCATCCTTAGTGTTGATTATGCTACCCTATACTAACTCCTCTTTCAGTCCTCCCTTTCTCCACCTATTTAACTTTCTCTACTTTTTACTTACCTTCCCCTCCCAGGAAGCCTCCCCAACCCCTCTCCCATGGCTGTTTAGTGGTTTTCTGACTTCTCTGGATTTTCAAATCGAAACATGCATATGTAAGATTTCAAAGCTAGCATACAGCTATGGGAAAGAAGATTTGGCATTTGTCTTTCTGGGTTTGTGTTACCTAATCAGGATAACTGAGTCCAGTTCTATCCATTTACCTGTGGATGATGGACATCTAGCTTGTTTCTAGTTTCTGGCTATTATAAATAGGGCAGCAACGTACATGGATGAACAGGTATTTCTGTAAGATATAGACTCTTTTGGGCATATATCCAAGAGTGGAATGGCTGGATCATATTGTAGATCAATTTCTAGGTTTTCGAAGAGTCTCCATGTTGCTTTTCACAGTAGCTGCTCCAGTTTGCACTCCCACCATCAGTGGATAAGAACCCGCTTTTGCCACATCCCCCAACATTTTTAATTGTTTATTGTTTTGATTTTATCCATCCTAAGCTGGGTAAGATGAGACTTCATCTTACTCCAAGTGATTTCAATTTGCATTTCCCTGATGACTAAAGATGTGAACTTTTGTTTGTTAAAGAATTTCGCCTCAGCACTCAATTGAACAATGGGACCGCATCAACTCCAAAAGTCTGACAGCAAAAGAAACAATAAAGGAAGTGAGGGAAGGCGATCCCACAGAGTGGGAGGAAACCTTCACTGCATAAACATCTGACAAAGCATGATTTCCAGAGTAGATAAACTACTCAAAAAACAAAGAAAAAAGCAAACAAACGACCCGCTCAATAGATGGAGCAAAGACTGAACAGAGACTTCACGCGAGGAATTAGAGATTTCTGAGAAACACCTCAAGAAAACTGCTCAACATCACTAATCATTAAGGAAGCGCAAATCAAAACCACTTTAAAGATAATCATCTTACTCCATAAGACTGCTAGGAGCAAGAAAACAAATGATACCAAGTGGCTAGAGAGGTTGTGGGGAACGGGGAACGAACACTCAATCCACTGCTGGTGGGAATTGAAACTCGTACAGCCACTATGGAAGCAGTGTGGAGACCCTTGGAAGACCTTGGGAAATGACTGCCACCGCCCGACCCCAACCCAGGCCATACCACTCCTGGGCATGTACACTCAAGACTTTACGCACCACAAAGATACATGCACGGCCAGGTGATTTCAGCTCTCTTCACAATAGCAAAAGGCTGGAACCAACCTAAATGTCCTAAATGCCCCTCAACTGACGATGGATAAGAAAATGGTGGTACAGCTAAACAATGGAGTTCTATGCAGCAGTAAGAAAGACGACATCAAGAGCTTTGCGGGAAAATGGCTGGAGCTAGAAGATATCATGCATGCTAAGTGAAGTAAAAACAGTCCCAGAAAAAACAAAGCGACGAATGGTAAACGCATCTGTGGATGCTGTTGCCAATTACCCAGTTGTAGTATTTCGTGTGTAGGGCCCCCTGAGCTTCTGTACAAAGCAGTTGGACATAATGCATTTTGGAAACAACAACAACAACAGAAAATACTGCATCAAAGAACTGACTGAAACAGTGAACTTCTGCTCAAAACAGTCAACGTCCCCATGGAAAATATTGAGAAAGACTAAGAGATGGAAAGCATGTTTGGCAGAATGCACGAGCTCTGACGGGGTGGGGGAATGAGCGGGAACACAGGTCTAGATTTGTTAAAAATAAATAAATAAATACAATTAAAAAAAATAAAGAATTTCTCAGCCACTTGCATTTCATCCTCTGGGAACTCCCTCTTCAGATCTGAGACTCAATTTTCAATTGGGTTGTTTGTTTTGGATGCTTAGTTTTCTAAGTTCTATTCAAGATAGTAACCAACTGTTAGAAGTATAACTAGTAAGGATTTTTTTTCCATTCTGTGGATTGTCTGGGCATTCAAATGATAGGCTTTTTTTTTGCTATACAGAAGCTTTTTAGTATCATTAGAACTCATTGTCAATTTTTGGGCTGAATGCAATAGGAGTCTTTTCAGAAAGTATATTCCTGTGCCACTAAGATCCAATGTCTTCCCTACTTTCTCCTCTGTCTAATTCAGGGTGTTGGGCCTTGTGCTGAGTTACTTGATCCATTTGGAGCTAAGTTTTTGCATAAGAGATAGGGGTCTAGTTTTATTCTTCTGCATGCTCCTGTGCAGTTTGACTAGCACCGTTTGTTGAACATGTTGTCTTTTCTACAGTGTGAATTTATGGCTGCTTTGGCAGAAATCAGGTGTTTGTAAATGCATGGATTTAAATCTGGGTCCTCAATTGTATTCCTAATCAACATGTAATCAATTGTAATCATTAATCAATGTGTCTGTTTTTACGCCAGTACAATGCTGTTTTTATAATTATAGCTCTGTAGTACAACTCCAAATCACAGATAGCAATGTTACCAGAAGTTCTTTCATTGTTCATTATTTTGTTCATCCTGTTTTGCTTTGTTTTTATTTGTGTGTGATTCCACATGAAATTTGAGATGATTTTTTGAATTGTGTGAATAATTGCATAAGAATTTTAATGGTCACTGCATTTAACTTGTAGATTGCTTTTGCCTGGATGGCCACTTTCACAATTTCAATCCTACTGGTCCATGAGCATGGAAGTTCTATCTTCTGGTAGCTTCTTTGGTTAGATTCATTCCAAAATATTTTATGGTTTTTGACACTACTGTGAATGGGATAGTTTATTGTATTTCTTTCTCAACATGTTTGTTGTTGTTATATAGGAAAGCTACTGACTGGGGTGTTAAATTTATATTACGATGATTTTCTGAATGTATTTCTCAGCTCTAGGAGTTTTCTGATTGGAGTCTTTAAGGTCTTAGGTTCAGTTCTCAGCAGCCACATGGTGGCTAACAACTGTCTGTAACTCAAGTTCCAGGGTATCCAATGCCCTCTCCTGACCTCCACTAGCATTGCATAACATAGATTCATTCACATGCATGCAGGCAGTAAGATACTACACATAAAATTTAAAAAATTTAAAAACCTAAAAATTATTTTACTGACTAGTGACTCCTGTTAATTATGCATTTGGTCCTTATTCTGTTTTAATGTACTCCTTAAAATCCCTTTATAGATATTCAAGAAAGAGGTAAAATATGAGTATGAAGTATGAAGATTTATTTTTTTCTCTTTTTTCTCCAAATAACTACTTTCTTACACATACTGTAAAAAGAATATAAGTGTCGATCAAGTCCAGTTAAGAACAAAAGAGAAATATCAACATCTAGGCTACCACCCAATTTATGATGGTGGCATGGTTGTCATGGACACTGAGAGTTTGTTCTTGAACCTCCTACTGACCTGTTCAATCATCTGTAGTACTTTAGAGAAGACTGGAACTAAGCCAGGAAAATGTACATGAAATCCACTTTCCCAGAAAAGCCTGGTGACTTCTCAGTGTGACCTAGCTCTTTGGAGTGGAATTTCATATATGCCTGTTATTATGATTCTCTTTTGTCTTGTATACATACTGAAAAACTTTTATTCTTTTTCAGATGCCACATTTACTTTGAGTTAGATGAATGCACAGAAACGTATGACTGATAATAACTTCTTATTTTTTGAATCCAAGTAACTGTTTTCACTTTATTCTACATATGTATTATTTTATAATATCTTTTCACTTCCCTATAGACAGCTCTTTTAATTTATGTACTCACAAGTGCCAGTATCTTAACATGAAATTGTGACCTATAAATACATTCTTTTAATCTTATCCCTGACCAACTTTCATCAATGTTATTTAGTTACATATAATTTATTCTATAGTATAATTTTGGGTCTACTTAAAATATTTAAACCTTGGGTTTTATATGTAATATATAAGAATTTTGGAAACATTTTGCATATTAAGCAAGAAAGGGAAACACTATTAGATTGTATCAGCATAATGAAGTTACAGGAATATGCTTCTTACCAAAGAAAAGAACCTCAGGTGTCTGGAAATCTAAGCACTGTGGCATAGGATTTCTGTGTCACTCTGACTGAGGGAAGTGTATGTCTGAACAAGCAATCATATCTCAATCCAAGAAGGAAAGTTCTGGGTCAGGACAGGCTTTCTCTGTCAATAATCTTTTATTGGAAATACCCAGGGGGTTAGAGGACCAACAGATCTTCCACTATACCTCACCTCTTCCAACACTCAAATCCTGGAACCCAGACCCTAATCACATGGACTCTGGGTTTGGGCATAATTAAATCATATCCAAACCATAACTATTCCTATTCTCAACTCTCTGCGTGCCTTTATTTTCTAAACAAAAATTTTTTGAGGGTTCAGGGAGATGGCTCAGTGGTTAAGAGTTCTGCTTACTTTTGCAGAGACCCTGGGTTCAATTGCCACATGGTAGCTATCTGTAACTCCAGTTCTAGGGGATCTGACACCCTCTTCTGATCTCTGTGGGCATTGCACAACACAGGTGCACCTACCATTATATTCATATACATAAAATAAAGAAACAAAATATGAAAAAATACCATTTTGAATACTATATTAGGGTCTTATACAGGAACAGACATGACAGAATGAATATATAATAAAAGAATTTTTTTAGATTGGCTCACACTATATGGTCTGGGTAGTCCAAGAATGGCTGTGTGGACACTGGAGAGGCTAAGAACCTGGTAGACACTCAGTCCACAGGTAGTATGCCAGAGTAGTCCCAGTCTGGTGCTGAAAGCCTGAAGCCACTGGTCTTCAGTTTACATAATAAGTAATAAGTAAAACCAATAAGTAAAACCTTCATATAAAACCAATTTGCAAGCAGCTATGCCCAAACTTATACAGCCCAAGGCCCCCATTGTCCAGTTGGAGGGGCTTGTATGTACAATCATGTTGATCAAATAAGAGTCCAGTGTATATTTCTGTAGTTTCATAATTCACCCCAATCACAGTCCTTACATTCTTCCATGCCCGCTCTTCCACCGATTATTCCTTAGGCTTCAGAAAAGGGACACAAGTGGTCGAGAAGAAAAACAGTCTACTTTCTCTGGAGATGTCATTTTGGACTCTGATCAGTTCAGGCTGTTTCCTTTCATGGGTTGGCAGATTATCCAGGAATAACCTTTTACTCCTACTGATGAAGCACAAGCAATTAGATATACAGGCATTTAAACAGTACTAATTATTATAGTAGGTTATGTTGGTATAGACATAGATGTTTGGATGGTATGCTAAACCATGAATTATAGCTTTTCTGTAAAAGATGATAAGTTCTTACTGTGACTTATAACATCTCCTAACCACTAGAGGATGTAAGCTTGTGGCATCAGCCATGAATTATTCCTCCAAGGAGAGAGCTAATAACCAATTAGATTTGGTATATACAGACATATGGCTGCCACTGCTGTACAGTATTTCCAGGCAGGTGAGGTATAGATGATGCTGACAGAGGAGTCTTGCTTGACTCAAGGAGACCAATATTTGTTTTATTGATTTAGTGGCCTTTGGTAACACTGTCCGGCATTCCAGAGACCAACTGTATACTTGCAAGTGTGGCCTCAACACAACTTTCCCATGCTTACACCAGATCTCCGCAGCAGGGCCTTACCACCTCTCTTCTTGCAGGTATCCCAGTTTTAAGGCAAAAAGCCTTTACTTTTTTGGGGTCTTGGATCTCCTAGCCAACATCTCCTTGGCAGAATAATCCATTGCTGATATCAGAGCTCTCCTGTGTTAATAAATTTTGCTTAATTACCCCACTTATAAAGACTTTAGCATTATATTTGTCTCTGAATAGAGAATTATCCTTTCACAGTTCCTATGTCTATCAGTCAATTAAGGAAATCAGCTATACCACTTTTATAAGAGATTACCTCTCTAACAGTCGGCTCTAATTTACAGTTAGGGAATGACTTCATTACCATCATGTTTTTTCTTTGTTCTATGAAAAGGAGGTAAGAAACTCTCATATTAAAACTTTGCAGCACCCTGGAAAGTAAAGTTTATTAGGACATATTATAAATAGTTGTTACAAATAGGATCCACAAAGATGTTTGATGCCTGTAGCAGTCTGAGGCTTTTCTTCCTTTTAGTGTTTAGCTGGGCCAACTTTTCTGCTGGTATATCTTGGTACATCCTGCACAATGCAAAGCTGTATCTTTTCTTTCACATCCATTAAGTTGGTGATATTTTGACCTGTGGGAACATGCAAATCTTTTCCCATAGTTAGTTTTAAGATTTAAATTGGAAAAATTTGACAAAAGGTTTAATATATAACTGTATCCCTCCTTTTTATTTTAGGTTTTTATTTTTAGACCCATGAATCTCAAAAAGGCAGTTGTATGACACATACCTATAGGCAGGAGTCTAGGTGTAAATTTTCATTAAATTTACCCAAGCTGTTTATCATTGACTGTATGTTGTTAATTTGGGAAGCATCCTGCTATTCTTATCTTGACATTTCCACTGATTTCAGTCTCCTTATAGCAATGAATATCAGGTTTGAACTAGAAACAAATGAGGAATTGGCATGAATTTTCAGCATTTCTTCATTTATCCTATTCCTTCCCAAAGCTACTGGGTAGAATTGTAGGGGACGCTATCTCTCTCCCCACTTCCTCTCATGTCTGGTAAATCCTCACTAAACTCACGTCTTTCTGTTTCTCCATTTTGTCTGTTCTGGAGTGTTGGATTTGGTGAGAGGATGCAGTAGAGAGATCCTTACTAATAAGACATTTATGTTGACAGGTACTCCTAAAGAGATTCTGTATATCAGGCTAGTTCTTGCTTATGGTTACCAACTTGTCATTTTTGTCCAATGATGAAGTGCTAAAGTGAGAGACAGGGAAGTAGCAGAATTAGACACTTATGGATTTTATGACAGAGATGAGACATTGAGCTATCAGTTTGTGTGAACTCTGAATTTCTGTTTTACTCAAGTGATATCAGATAGTGTTAGAGATGGCGGGAAAATCAACAGCAGCATGACTTCTACACTAACCAACTTATTTTTATAATCATGGGAAAATCTATAGCCATCTTAGTGTTGAAGTCTTTTGTATAAATAACATATTCACTACTTTACATTCTGTAATATTTCTGCATTTTGACTCTGGAAGGATTCTTTCATCCCACATTGCTCCAGTGAAAATTTTCTGTCATCTTCCTAAAGGAACTAGCCTAGTTGACAGCACTGTTATCTCCTTATGATAAGCGGTACTTACCTCACTAAGTAAGAGACATTGTCATGGGCTACATATGATTCTTAGTACTTTCTATGTATTTGATCATTAGGTCCTCAGAAAATCCTACTAGTTGTTAATACCTTACTTTGCAGAGAAAGCAGAGACAGCAGGAATGACTGATTTCCTTAAGATCACAGAGCAAATGACAGAGCCAAGGCTGTGGACCAGTGAAGGTGCTCTTTATCTTAGCTTTCCTTCCAGAATATTTCTTATAGGAAGGAATGTTTAGGAGTCCTGGATCTGGAGGTGTGCACTAGGATTCAAGCATGCTGCATTTTCTTTTCCAGAAAACTGGCACAAGCTGACACACAAATTGAAACAGACACAGCATTTTTTTTTACTTTAAATAACAAAAATTTAAAAAATCAATTTACATTGCCTATTTGACTATGTAACCAATACAAAAGGGAAAGTTTCACATATTGTCAGTAAGTCTGGTTTCCCAGAACTCACTCACTCAAGTACAATTTGAATGTAGCCATGGTGTGTGTGACAAGAGCATCATAAAGGCAAATCAGACGGCACTGACTAGTGATGCTTGACAGTGTGCATCCTCTTCTGCTTCACATGTGCCAAGTCCTTCATTGAGTTTTAAGTTGGTTCTCAGCAGAATGTATGCATTTCTTCTGTGGAACAAATTTATCATTCATATATAAAAATTGACCTTTAAGGACAATTAATGATTGAGAAGCCTTCTCCATATTCTGTTCCTTTGTCCATTTTAATTATACTTAAAGGTGCATTACAGTCTTTTTAGGTTGAAACATCAGAGGAAAGGGACTAATGGAGCAATAAGACAAAAGGATACAAGAAGGTAGAAATGAAAGTGAGCCTGCCGTTAAACTCTGACTATGTGAACTTATTTGTGTTCCTTTTCTTTTGTGTATGTCATTTTNGGGGTGGGTGGTGGGAGGGGTCTGACTTACCAAAGTCCTCTCTGGTCAGCACCAGAGCAAGTACACTATTTCTTGATCTCTACTGGTGGATCTGTTTGCTTGAGAACTGAAGACCCTTTGAGCTCGTTTTAGACATCCACTACTTCTGACCACTACGTGGTGAAAGCACAGCCCTGTCCTTTGTCCCCACGATAGAATTCTCAATTCTCATTTTGATTTTTGTTTTCATTTTTTTAAATTTAATTTTTATTGATGCTTTGTGCATTTCGTACATCATTTTCCAATTCAGATCAGGCATATTTCCCTTTCCCTTCCCCCCCACCCCCACCCCATCCTAGATCATGTATTCTGCCATAACTGATTTGCACTAAGTATCTTTCATCTTGCACAAAGCAGACTTTAAGTGCATAAGATGAAAAATGGCAGACAGAATGTTGTAATTGAACTGGCAGGGGTATGTTACCATCATCCCAAAGCCAGCTAATAAGATACCAATATCAAAGGATAAAGGTGAGCAAACACAAAAATGATGGAACTCGTACAGCTGATACACTAAAGAAATGTGAAAGTTTCATTCAATTATCTAATCTTAAAACTTCAGATAACAGAGGGCCTCACAGTTGGGCATATGTGTAGAGATCCCTAGCATATCCAGTACAGGATATGATAGCACTGAAAATTATAAATGACCTTCATGCTCTTCTTTCTATTTTTTTTTCAGTTTTTCAGGATATAGAATATCTTTCAGAATATGAGACCTAACTGCCTACTGTGTTTGTTTTGTGCCTTTGAGAAAATCTCATCGGCTTAAGTTCAGGGGAAGATAGTAGTAAATTTGGTCATGCATGTGCATAGTGAATTCAACTTAGTAAAAAATGATATAGATATGTGTGACACAATGCACATGATGGCCACCTCAAGTGGACTATCACATCACTGGTCACACTCCTCAATTTTCTTCCTATTGTAACTAAAATTTTCTGTGTCCACTATCATAGTCTCCAAATAGAAACTGCAGGGCTAAGAAATACATTCTAGCAAAAATCTGTCCACATCTATTGACAAACTGGCAATATGCTATTAGATATGGATGAGGTGCTAATACTAAGTAGCAATGTTTTCTTTTGTGACTCACAAATATCAATGACTAGCTCTATCTATATCTAATTTTGAAAAAAATCATTGCCTGTAATTTATTAAAATATGTATTGTGTTTATTTCAACATGTTCAATGTAGTTCAGTTCCCTTCCTTTCTGATATTATGCTCTTAAATACAATTTTTCCTCTGCATTCTTGAGTCCTTCATTATTTCTTTAGCTTCATTACTTCCAGCTTAAATAAACATTATATTTTGCTGATAAATAAAATATACACTTTATGAAACTAAGGAATGTTGGAAAATAATTTTGCATTTAGTAATTTTAAAAAATTTTTTTATTAATTTTATTTATTTCTGTATGTGTATGAATGTACTGTCTGCATGCAAGTCTGTGCATCCGTGTCGTGCAACGCCACAGAGGTCAGAAGAGGGTGTCAGATTCCCCTGTAACTGGAGTTCTCCTAGAATTGGAGTTTCAGACGGTTCTCAGCCGCCATGTGGGTGCTGGGGATCGAACCCGGGTCCTCTGCAAGAGTGGTCGGCACTCTTAACCGCTAGGCCATCTCTCCAGCCCGCATTTAGTAATTTTAACATAAATACTGCTTCAATATATTCTGGCCCTAAAACCATATTTAAATTGCCATGTTAAAACTAATCTTTGGGGGCTGGAGAGATAGCTCAGCGAGAGCATTGACTGCTCTTGCAAAGGACCTGGGTTTGATTCCCAGCACCCACATGGCGGCTAAGAACCCTCTTTAACTCCAGTTCCAGGGAAATATGACACCCTCTTCTGACCTCTGTGGCATTGCATGACACAGGTGCACCAACCTACTTGCAGACAGTACACTCATACACATAAAAAAATAAATTTTAAAAAATTAAAAAAACTGTAATCTTTGGTAAAATACGGGAAATAGAATAGACTCATATTTTCTCGTATACTTAGGTGGCTGTGGAGACATATTGGTTTATATTTACTTGTTACTTAGATATATCAACATTATCAGTCTCTCAGTGATGACATGATGGTTTAGAGGAACCCAGGGTGACAGGGGTGGTTATATATCTATATATATATATATATATATATATATATAGATATATATTAATTTGACAAGAATTATGTTACAAATTAAATCTAGATCTGTGTTCCCCTCCCTACCCCCCCAGCCCACCAGAGCTCATGCATTCTACCAAACATGGTTTTCATCTTTTCATCTTCTCAGTCTTTCTCAAAATTCTTGATGTAGAAGTTGACTGTTCCGAGCAGAAGTTTACCATGTCAGTCAGTTCTTTGATGAAGTCTTTTCTGTTGTTGTTCTTTCCAATATGCATCACTCCCAACTACTTGGACAAAAGCTCAAAGAGCCCTGCATAAGAAATACTTACAACTCGGTAATTGGCGCTTGCATCCACAGATGAGGGAAACTGTTTGTCATTTGTTTTTCTGGGACTGTGTTACTTCACTTAACATAATATCTTCTAGTCCCATCCATTTACCTTCAAAGTTCATGAGTGATGACATTTGTAAGTTAAGCTCATGATGTTAACGGAACACATGACTTAATAGTTCGGGAAGGATGGGGCTGGAGAGATGGCCTAGCGGTTAACAGCGCCGACTGCTCTTACAGAGGACCCGGGTTCGATCCCCAGCATCCACATGGCGGCCGAGAACCTTCTGAGGCTCCAGTTCCAGGAGAGCTCCAGTTCCAGGGGAATCCGACACCCTCTTCTGACCTCCGAGGCATTGCGCGACACGGGTGCACAGACTTGCATGCAGACAGTACATTCATACACATACATACATAAATAAATAAAATTAATAAAAAAAAGTTAAAAAAATAGTTCGGGAAGGTTAAGACATGTAGGAAATTTACTTAAAACCCCAGGACCAATTTAGACTATTTAGCAGATATTTATCAGCCATAATGATGGTATCCCATCTGGAAGAATTCACAGGCTGGTAGAAGGAAAGGGGAGGTGGTAGATGCATTTTCACTGACTATCTTCTCTCTCCCTTTGAATTTTTCCTGAATGTGTGTGGGGCTTTGTCACATCAGTCCTTCAAAGTTACAAACTTGCTAAAGCTTTTAAAAATGAAATGTTTTACTGAAGTGTTAGTGAGGAAGACAAAGTACATTGCCAATACAGTCTTGAATGTTGTCTTCAGTGAGCTCCTCTTACAGTCTCAGGAATCTTTTTTGTTGGCCCAAGCAGTTTTGTCATCAACAAGAAGTCCTGGAATAGTAAGTATTTTTGCTTCCTAAGCAATCACATATCTAAGTTTTCAACCCAGCTCAATTGGCTTATTTTTTTTTAATTTTTTAATTTTAATTTTTATTTATTTCTGGAACTATATGTATTTCTGGAACTGGAGTTCTCCTGGGATTGGAGTTTCATACGGTTCTCGGCTGCCATGTGGGTGCTGGGAATCGAACCTGGGTCCTCTGTAAGAACGGTCGGCGCTCTTAACCGCTAGGCCATCTCTCCAGCCCCAATTAGCTTATTTAAGCAACAATTCCATATATTAAACTCGTTATATTCGTTAATCATGAGGTAACAATAGTCAGATGAGTAAGAAAGAAAATCTGTAATAAGGAAGACATTGTATAAAGTTAGAGACTTATGATTTGAATCTGAAGAATGCATAGGAGTCTTCCAGGGGGATAAAATTAGAGGCACATTTCAGATAAAACTGGAGAGCATGAGTAGTGCTTGGAGAATAGAAGGACATGCTTTGGCAACTTGTGGCCTTTGTGGGTGTTAATAGGAAATGAAAATGGAGAACACACCTGTAGGGATCTTAACAGACAAAATCAGGCAGGCTATCACCTTGTTTAACTTGAAAACACAGGGAACACTTGGGCTGTTTCTTGTAAAACTCTGTAGTATAAGAAAATTAACTTTAAGTATATCCAATCCGAAGTCACCAGCCAATTTATTTTTATATCTAGGACTTCCAGGAAGGGCAGACCAAATAAGTCCACTTTACAGATTCTATATTTTCTTTGGCTTACTTCCGTTTTCACCCGTAAATTCTTCACCTTGTTTTCTCTCACTGGAACTAAAACATACTTCTGATTTGGAGCTTTCAGACCTAAGAATCTTTATTTGCTTAAATAAACTTGTTGAAATTTTACTGAGCTTCTCTTTAACTTATGTGTGTGTGTGTGTGTGTGTGTGTGTGTGTGTGTGTGTGGTGTGTGTGTGTAGTGTATTATGAGAAGTGTGGAGAAACTATATGTATTTTTAATGAATTTTCAGTGGCAACTTTATAGATGTATATAATGCATTCCGTCAATCTCACCACTACACTTCTTTAATCAGCAGCCCCTCAAAATGAACCTCACTCGGTATTATATCTCCTTTTTGTGGCCCATTTGGTTTAACCAGAGCCATCTGCATGGGCATATATTTGGAGCTATCCAATGGAGCAGGAATAACACCTTGCTGCCTATGTTACTAAAGGTAATGATTTCTCAGCCCCAGCAGACATCTGAATGGAATAGAAGGGTATAAGGGGAAAATTAAAGTTTAGAAACATAGTGCCCATATGGTTATTGAGATTGAGTCAGCTAAAGATAGATGACATCAGATATCAGAGGAACCAGATAATGAAATCCATTATGTAACCACTCCTGTCAAAATGCCACATTTGTATGAAATTTGTATGAGTATGCCCTGAGATCAGAGGCAAGTGCCTTTGCCCAGTCTGAATAAAGTGTTTCTTAGCTACCTAGGACTCCTTGCATTTTATTTAAACTCCTAGTTTTTTTCAGTGCCAATTCTCTGTCTTCAGAGTACATCATGAAGAACTAAACAGCATTCCAGGGAGAGACCCGGCACCATGAGCCTCTCTCTCATTCCTAAGTATTGACAGGTCCAGTTTGGGCAGGCCCCATATAAATACCTGTAGATGGTATGTGCTTATGAGTACTACAGCTTCGTTATACCTAGAAGACAGTATTTTGTACCCTTCCTCACTGTGTTCCAGCACTTATAATCTTTCCAGCCTCTCTTCCATCTTGTTCTTTGAGTTACAGAATGGGTGATATGAATGTTCTATAAGGGCTGAACACTCAATAGTCATGTATTCACAGGATTTTGACCAGCCATGAGTCTCTGTATTAATCACCTTCTTCTGGAAACAAAAAAAGAGAGGCTTCTTTGACCATAGCTGAGGACAGCACTAGTCTATGGTATAAACATAAATTTTTAGGAGTCAGTTTAAGACATGATCATCTAACAAAACAGAAGCAGTGGATTTACCACTAGAGATTATAATACACCAGCCACAGGCCTTTGACTAGGTCTATAGTACCAGGCATGAACCCTTCTTTAGGAACAGGCCTCAGGTCCATTCCTTTTGGGTAATTGTGAGCCATAGACATGTGGGATCTGGCATGGTAGTAGGTAGCCAGCTAGGTAAATAAGTAAATTGCCAAACAGTAAAATTGCTCTGAATAATTATTGCTAGTAGCTATTTTGTGTTCAGTCATATGACTATGTATTAATTTTAATAAGATTAGTTTCCACTTGCAAAAATAACTGGATCATGTCTACTTTTTATTTTCTAATTATTTTTGGTCTTTTTTTGAGACAGGGTCTCCCTGTAGCCCCGGCTGTCCTGGAACTCACTCTGTAAACCAGGCTGGCCTTGAACTCACAAAGATCTGCCTGTCTCTGCCTCCCGAGTGCTAGGATTAAAGGCATGTGCCACCACGCCCAGCTTTATTTTCTAATTTTATCTTGCTTCTTTTCCTTAAAATGGGTTCTATTATATAATAATAATAATAACATTATTGTACCTCAATTACTACTTTTCATTTCCTGGGATCAATAAAAGTATAATGAAAACAATGTAGCATAAATAATCGTATACAAACCTAAGCAGTTCTATGTTGATATTAGGAATGAAACTGTTTTTATTATTCTTTGCATATACTTGTTTATTCACTCATAAACATTTTTTGAATAGTTACTGGGATCTGGCCCTATGGTTAGCATAGAAATATATAGGATTTGTATTACTGTGAAATGTTTTATTCATTAGTTATATTATTATATAGATAAACTATTGGATAGGAAGAGACTTGTTTGGGGACACAGCCTTAGTGGTAACAGTCTGCACAAGATATTAGTGCTCTAGATATTTACTTATGGAGGCTTCAGATAAGCAGCTATTGGTGGAGAAGGAGAGAGGCTGAACTGCATAGTTAATACTTTGTACATATGACATGATTAGAAATAACAAGAATTAAATAATAGAGGGAGACTGTGTTGTCTTTATAATTAGGAAGAAAATTTTCATTGCAGAGTGAAAACAATGTTTCCACAATTAATACAATGTTAATTTCATGGAACTTAGTTGTGGAAATTTGGTTTCTGTGATGCTATAGATGAAAACAAGGATTGTAATGCAAGCTGGGGAAGAAACTATCGCTTAGCCACAGCCGCGGGTTACTTTTCTCATTTTAAAGCCTGTACACAAATCAGAAGTCAGCAATTATAAAACATTAAGTTAATTATAAACTAATTAGTTTAAAAATATAGTAATGACTTTCAATTAACTAGCATTATCAATTTCCTATTGAAAGTTTTGTCTATAAATAACAGCTGTAAATATTCTTTATATATGATTCAATAGAGCTCACTTAAATAATCTATTATTATTTATTACTAGTAAAAGGAAAGTATATCTATATACTATATTTATTACTAGTAAATGAAAGCATATCTATATGATTCTAAATGTAGATTTGAAGTATTTCTTTACTATATTAGAAATATAACAATAGTGACATCACAGTTTTTTTCATTTTTGAATTATTAATGTTTTTGTGGACCTGATTTTCTGATAAGTATATAGTCCTGTTACAATTTACATCAATTTCAATTATTCACTGAAGGAAGTATTAACAACATTATCATAAATCCCATGTTGTAAACCAAGTAAACCTAGAAATAGTAGTTGTGGGAGTTCACATAGCTAATGATTAGCACAATATAGAGCTAGAACCAGGATTGAGCAGATAGATGCTGGCCCCAGCCTCTGTGCTACTTCATCTTAAATTCAATAAAAATGTGTTAGTTTCCCCAAATAAATTTATCATAATTTTTTAAAACTTCATAAACTGCTAACAGGGTAGTGTATGCAGTAAAGTGGCAGGATACAAAATAAACCTAGAAAAATCAGTAGCCTTTCTTTACGCCAACAATAATCAACTGGAGAAGGAATATAAGGAGACCTTCCCAATCACAATAGCCTCAAAAATATACATGGGAATAAATCTAACCAAAAGCATTTCATATAATGCATCTTAGTCAAATTTAGACACTCTCCATTCTCTCTACTCTCTATAGTGCCCTTGCCACCAGCACCAGATTTCTTGCATTCTGTCATATGTTAAGTCCCATCTGGTCAAGTTTTTGTATCCAGATGTCCTTTGGTGCAAGTTCATCCACTGGAGTGTAGTCAGCCTATCTAGAATCAGTCCATTAAAGATCTACTCTCCCCCACTCCACAGTAATTATTTGCCAATAGTTCCGTGGCTATTGTTGGGCCTGCTACCCATTTCCTCCATTCTGTGTGGGGTTTTTGTCTGAGTGAGATGACATGTGTCCTGTGTATGCTGTCACCATTATTGTGAGATTTTTAAGTTTTAATGATTTCTTTAATCTTATCAGTCTTTGTCTTTCCTTCAAGAGAGAATGTTTCTTTTTGAAAGAACAGAAGAGAGAACAGCGTATTGCACTCGATGTTTTGGTAAACAAATATAAGAATTAACAGTGGCGGATGGAACTTTCTGTAGCTGTCTTCTGGAAGATATTGGAAGACATAGTACAATACTGGAACTGGAAACAATATCAGGTATAATGTCGAGTGTTACACACCTGCAGAGGCGTGCTTGACCGCCTCGAATACCGAGCGGATTTCACCTGCACCCAGAGGCAACAGCTGAGTCAGGTGGTTTGATCACTACCTGAGGTGTTTCCAAAAGAAACAGAGGAAATTCGCATATAAATCCTTGTCTTTCCCACAATAAACGAGCTGGCAGGTATTCATGTCTTCCCTGCTGTTCACTCAGCTCCTGGAGTTTGGTGCTTTGTCCTCTACTCACCTCTTCCTGTTCAGGGCCTTGGAATTATGCTGGCTGGGCCGGATGGTTCCTACATCTGGCACTCAGCATGGTCTCTGACTCCCCAGCATTTTAAAAATGCATCCCCAATTCGGTGTTTGCTAGACACCCCATTTTCTGAAGTGATTTACCGTATGGTATTCAGTGGGTAGACCTACTGAAATTTGTGTTCTGTGTGTCTGTTCATCTGTCATAATTTCCCTTTATGCCTTCATGGATAACCTCTGCCCTCAGAGAGCCCCACTTATTCTGATCCATCTTTGCATGAAACAATCGGGGAAGAGAATAGAAAAACCACGGGCAGCTTCCATGCTACACTGACACCAGATGCCAAAAACAAGCCTCTAAATCCCTTGTTAAGAATGACAGGATTTTCCTTGGGGAAAGGGATTCAGTTGTGCTGCAAAGTGATTGTTCATTGTTTTGTTATCTTTCATTGCTATTTTGACAGCAAATACTGGAAATGGGTCTCCAGATAAGATACTGAAGTCAGGTTGTCCTTGGGTGCTGCAGTTGCATGATTGTGATTTCAATGCCTGCGGCAAATCCATCAAATACTCCGTTTTCTCCTTGAGACTGAATGACTATTTGTGCTGATGAGAACGCCTGCTTGGGCATTGTTAAAAATATCATGCTCTTTGTGTATGCCTCTACTCCAGACAAACACTGTTCCTAGCATTTCCTTTGGTGGGTGACTGGTTAGCCAATGACGGATAAGATCCTGTTGGTCAGGACAACCTATGACAGGCACGGTCAGATATTTGGAATGCTAGAGGTGAATTCTGGGCAGCTTCCATGCTACACTTCTTCCTGGTCAGGGCCTTGGAATTCTGCCGGCTGGCCTGGAGGGCTCCTACAGTTCAGCAACCCATCTTTGCTTCTCCATGTTCCTAAAGTGGTGTCAAATGTCAAGCTTGAATATCCCCAAATGCACTCATAAAGAGGTCCAGTTGATGTTGAGTATTTGACATGCCTCTGAGATCAAATAATCTTTCAAGAATAAGCTCCATCGCTCATTTATAACACCTCAATTTTTAAACAATGAAGTACATAAATTAATAAAATAATTCCAAGAGAATGGTGTTAATCAGGGGATAGTCAAATGTTTTAAGTAAATATCAAAACCTTGACAATATTTAGCTTGAATAATACTAAGAACATAAGGGAAAGTATGAGGGTTTTCGAATGCATGTGGGAATAGTTGTAAGTAATGATGAATATTAATTTTATGTGTTATTAATAAAGTATTTCATTTTCAACTTATCTTATAGCTCATTAATTTTAACCTTCAAAGGTGGTGGTATGCTATTCTATTACCATCCTCTTAATAGGTAAAGTGTACACTATGTCATTGTATACTGTTACAAATGAGGGACAGCCAATTTCTAGAGCATGTCCATTTTGCTTCACTATAACTTTTGTCTCTTCATTTGACAGTCCATATTTACACTTTTTTCTCAGCCCTCAAAGCCATTTTTCTCTTTGTCAACTCTAAGAATTTGTCTATTTTAGATGTCACTTATTGACCCTGTCTGCGGGTCATGTAACATCAGGTACCAGAGAAGGACCCCAAAACCTGTGGAGATGAGCGAGAGAAAAGAACGAGACTTTGCAAGGTTGTCAAAGTCTGATTTACTGAATTATAACAGCAGTATATATTTGGCAAAAGGCAGGAAGAATCAGGAAGAGGGGAGGGGGTGGAAGGTAGGTCTTGTAAAAGTTAAAGTTTATCGGGCTGGCTGCTTGCGATAAGCATCTTCTGCTGGCTGTTGGCTTCCAGCAGAAGCTGTTTACTTGTGATAAGCTACCTCCGGAACCTCAGGTATGCAGGTAGGAAGCTTCTCTGCATATCTGCATCTTTAGGGAACAGCTCTGAAGTTATTTCAGAGTTAACTTTTTATGAACAGGCTTACAGCTCCTAACATATCCCCCTTCTTTACATTAAGAAGGCTCGGGGAGATATCCAGGCAGAGTGGCACCATCAGCCGATTATGTGACCGTCCCTGTCTTAGGAATCGACCTCTACAAGACCCTCTCCCTTACCC